>MKYO02025681.1:90794-251381 GCA_002013955.2 Citrus medica
CAAACCGCGTTACTGTTCATCCGGGTCAAACCGCGTTACTGTTCATCCGGGTCCAACTGCGTCATTGTTCACCCGGGTCAAACCATGTTACTGTTCATCCGCGTGGTCAAACCGTGGACTGTTGACTGATGACGTGGCGCAATCCTGAGCGTCCAAACTGTTTTTAATCCGATGGCCATGATTTACTCCATGTATCTATAAAAAGGGGGCCTTCCCCCCCTAATTTGATATCCCTGAATCTATTTTTGGACTCCATTTTTGGTAATTCCTTCTCCATCTTATATTTTCTATGTATTTTAATAAATTTTCTTTTTGCCCCTAGTTCAATTATGAGTAGCTAATTTTCTTTCAAGCTTGGGTTGAAGGTGAAGTCTCAACATGTGTCATGGGCTTTATTTGGTAAATTTATTTTCTCTTCCCCTCTAGTTTTTGTGGATGTTTTGACTTCTCGTCGACAAATAATAATAATCTTGTCTAGATACCGCCTTGGTTACACCGGCTCTCTAGTATAAGGTTATTATTATTTGGCACGATAAGCCCTTAGCACCATATTGATTAGAGCGTGGTTCATGAGGTGTGGATTCCCCCCTCATGATTTAATTGGTATTAATAAGGAATATTTAGCCCATGATGCATGTTGATACGGATCCAGATACCCAAGTACGTCAATTTAATAGATCTACACTTTAATTTCTTCTTGCCATTTCAATTCCAATTTTAGGATAATCTAAGTCACCTTCACCACAAAATCCAACCACCCATTTACAAAATTAATTCTATACACAATTAAAATCCACCTCCTCATGGGATCGACACTCGTCACCATTAGTCTATACTACAATAGATTCGTGCGCTTGCGAGTTCAACAAAATTTGCACAACAACCTGTAAACTCCTCGGCCAAAGCTCGAAATACTTGTAAACAGTCCATTTATATAATAACACAAGGAAATTGCATCCCTTTAATCCAGCTGAGAGCTTCTCGAATGCCAAGTGCTTCTGCCTCATGTGCTCTAAAACTTCTTGTCATCCCAGTACCCCGAGCTGCCAAAAAACAACCTTCTGAATTGCGAATCACACAACTAAACCCAATCCTTCCTTGAAAAGTAAAAACAGTCGCATCCACATTGCACTTAACCCATCCAAACTTAGGCTTCTCCCAACACAATGCCCCATGAACCAGCCCGTGACCATCATCATTTACATCATATAATTGCTTCTTTGCTGCCTGCCATTAGTAAAGTAAATGCCCAACTGAGTTAAGCACTTGGTGAATTGAACAAGTCTTGTTATTCTATACTCTGTTATTGCGATTTATCCAGATTTTCCAGTAAATCATCACAGCAACGTTGCACTCATCATTACCACAACGCGTAAAGATGTGGTCCAACCACCCCAAGAAAGAAGAGCAGTGGCCAATAAAACCCACATGGGAGAATATCCAGCAAGACTTGGCAAAACTACACTCAATCAAAGCATGTGTAATCGTCTCCTCTTGAGCATTACATACATCACAGGTAGAGGGAATATCCACCCTCTTGGAAATCAAATTTGTGGCAATAGGCAGTACATTGGTCGTAGCTCTCCAGATGAAATTCTTGACTTTGTTTGGCACTTTCAATTTCAACAGCTTTCGCCATACACCCGCAAAAGGATTAGGAGAAGTAGAAGTTAAAATTTTATAACAGCTGCGAACCGAATAGCAACCTCAAGAGTCAGCCAACCAATACCACACATCTTCATCTCGACGGGAACTAAGAGGAATCTGCAGGATTAAAGCTTTGTCTCTTGAGTTGAAAATGTCCCAAATCACATCATAATCCCATGCTCGTTGGTTTGGCAGCATTAAACTACTAACTGATTCTGAAGCAAGCTCCTCATTAAGATTAGAGCAAACAAATCCATCTATGAGATCTGGCAGCCAAGGATTCTTGCTAATGGATATCGTAGTTCCACTGCCAACTTGCACTTTACTCCATTTACTCACCACATCTTTTGCAGCCAAAATGGAACGCCGCACATAGCTGGGGTTGTAACCTAAAGATGCTTGCAAAACAGACTTTCGTGGATAATATCGAGCTTTGAGAATTCTGACCATAAGGAAATCAGGTCTTGTTAGTAATCTCCACAGCTGTTTCCTAGCATCGCAATGTTGAAGAGATGAAGTTGCTTAAAGCCAAGGCCACCACATCCTTTAGGCTTACACAGATATTCCCATTTAGCCCAATTAATCCCTTTCTTTCCACTATGATTGCTACGCCACCAGACAGAATTCATCATCACTTCTAATTCCCTACACAACTCTTTTGGCAGCAAGTATATACTCATAGCATAATTAGGCATAGCAAGAGCCACTGTCTTTAACAAAACCTCTTTGCCAGCCCGAGAAAGCATCCGTGAACTCCACCCTTGAAGTCTTTGCCAGAGCTTATCCCGAATATAACTGAAAACTTCCTTTTTTTTCCTGCCGATATAAGATGGCAAGCCAAGATAAGCTCCATGATTAGTGGTGTTAGTAACCATAAGAACATCACATACTTGCCGAATTACACCATCCAACACATTAGCACTAAAGGAAATTGTAGACTTATTGAAGTTAACCATTTGGCCAGAGGCTCGACCGTACACAACCAACAATTCTTTTATTAAGGCAGCTTCATTGATATTTGCTCGAAAGAAAAGGAAGCTATCATCTGCAAAAAACAGATGAGATACTGTCGGAGCCCCTCTCGCAATTGTGACTCCATGAAGCAAACCTTCTCTTTCTTTCCTTCGAATTAAAGAGCTTAAACCTTCCGCACAGATGATAAATAAATACGGGGATAGAGGATCCCCTTGGCGAAGACCTCTGCAAGGAATAATCGGTCCAATCACCTTACCCTCACGAAGTACACTATATTGGACAGTAGACACATATAGCATAGTTAATTCTACCCACCTCGCATCAAATCTTAACTTAATCATCATGGCTTGAAGAAAGCTCCATTTAATCCTATCATACGCCTTAGACATATCAATTTTCAAAGCAGCCACTCCATTTTTTCCTTGCCTCTTTCGTTTTAAGAAATGCATGATTTCAGCTGAGATGATTATATTGTCAGTGATGGCTCGACCCGGAATAAATGCGCTTTGAGAATCTGAAATAATCAAGTCAAGAACTTATTTCATGTGGTTAGCTAGCGTTTTAGAAATAATCTTATACAACACATTGCATAAAGCAATTGGTCTCATATCTGATAAGCATTCAGGTCTTTGCTTCTTGGGAATTAGAACAATGGAAGTGTCATTCAACCCCTCCGGAAAAGAGCAGTCCTTAATGAAAGTTAGACAAGCCATAACTACATCCTCACCAACAATATGCCAGAACTTTTTGTAGAATACAGGATTCATCCCGTCAGGTCCTAGTGACTTATCCGGATGCATACTGAAAACCGCCTCCTTGACTTCAGTGGCAGAGAAAGGGGCTAAAAGCATAGAGTTATGCTCACTAGTAATTCTAGTATCCACACATTGAGTTACTTCGGCAGTATTGCATCCATTAAAAGTAAATAAAATTTTAAAATAATCAATTATTAAAGCATCTACCTCGTCAGAATTGGAGCACCATTCTCCCTGATTGTTGCGAAGGGACCCAAAGGAGTTCTTCCTTTTCCGCGCTGAAGCCAACGCATGAAAGTATCGAGTATTCTGGTCCCCTTCCTTTAGCCAAAGAGACTTAGCCCGCTGCTTCCAAAATACCTCATGGCTATGCAACAGCTCATTGTACCAATTTCTAGCCTCTGTGAATTCAGCCACCCCCTCACTATCTCGACGACCCCGCAAATTAGCCATACGATTTTTACATTCTTGAAGCCTCTTATGAAAATCTTGGGCTAGATGCCCTCCCCAATCCAATAAAGCAGACCCACACGCCATAATTTTATCTTGAATAGAATTTCTAGTAACAGAGAGCCAACTATCCCGAATTACATTACCACAACCAGCCTTACGCAACCAAGTATTCTCAAATCGAAAGCGTCTATGTCTCGACACTGATTGGATAGGGTTAGGATCCAACATGATAGAAAGGTGATCAGAGCAAGAAGATTCTAAGCTAATGACTTTCACTATGTTGAACCGCTGGAGCCACTCCTCAGAAGCAAAGGCTCTGTCCAACCTTTCTTCAACCCATTTAACAGTTCCCCTAGCTTCCTCCCAAGTATACTGATACCCATCCATACCAAGATCAACCAAGTTGCAATCTGTAATAGCGCTTTGAAAACCCACAAGCTTCCATTTTGGTTGCACAATATTACCCCTCTTCTCGCTGGCTGCCAGTAAGTCATTAAAGTCACCTATACACACCCATGGGAGTGGGGATGAAGTAGAGAGCAAACAGAGCAAATCCCACGATTCTCGCCGCTGGCTAGTCTCCGGGTAGCCGTAGAAACCAGTTAACCTCCACTTCCCTAGCTCCAGCACTTCAACCTCAGCATCGATAAAATTAGAAGAGAACTTGAGAAGACTAATTGTATTCGTTCCCTTCCATAAAAGCGCGAGCCCACCACTCCGGCCCATTCTATCAACAACAAACAGCCCATCATAACCCAATTGCACTTTAATACTCTCTAATTTACTTCTACTACATAATGTTTCAATAAGGAAAATAAAAGAGGGTTTCCTACTATGGACCAATTCGGCTAACATACGAACTGTTCGTGGCTGGCCCAAGCCACGACAGTTCCAACTCAAGGTATTCATTGATCACGGTTGGCCTGGAGTACAGGTCCCACCGCTAGCCCGTTTTTTGGATCCACCACCATAGAATTCACATCTTCCTCTAAATTTTCTGGATTTTCTAATCCAATTTCTGCCCTTCTCCTCTTGGCTTCCTTTAAAAGAATTCCTTTCTCTCTATAGCTTTTAACAACTTGAGTAAAGCCCAACCCATTAGCAATTACAGCCACCTCTTTGCCCTTGTCAACTCGTTAACTGCCAATTGCTTTAGCAACTTGTAATTGCTTTGATTGGGTCATGCTTTCCATAAGCTCACATCCACCACTCCCTGAAATGTTAAGAATCTTCGCACTCTTGGAAACTCCCGATTTTGAGGCATTCTTTACATTTAAATGTGTTTCCTTTCCAAGATCAGTGGAACTACCAAAATTAAGCACAGAGTCTTTCGATGGTGCTAAATGCAGCCACCTTTCCTCGGCGGACATGGCATTTCGACGAGTTGGAGCCTTCATCTCCAGCCCATATGTCCTAACCAATTCTGCATCAACACAGTCATACAATTTCGGACACAATTTTTCGGTATGCCCAAGAAGCCCGCATATGAAACAAAATGTGTTTAACCTTTCGTATTTGAATTCAACCCAAAACCATTCCCCTCCCTCCTTCTTCAATCGCAATCTGCGCTTTAAAGGTTGCCGAACATCTATAGATACTCTTATACGCATATAGTTCCTCCATACACCCATGAAATTATTAGGATCTGAAGCTTGAAACTCCCTAATATAATTTCCAATATTTGTCAGCACCTTTTCGGATAGAAACCCAATAGGTAGGTTATACACTTGCACCCAAAACAAAGTGTGAAACAAAGGGACCCTATGCGGCTGTTCGTTCTCTCCCAACCTCTTTAATATTAGGACATGTTGATCGAAGGTCCACGGTCCTAAATCAATTACATGCTTAAGGTCAACTTCATGAAAGAAGTGAAATAAGAAAAGTGTGGGTGATAAATCCTTAATGCACACTCCCTTTCCTGGCCGCCATAAAGCTGCCATTGTATTCTTCATTGCCGGAAAGTTAATCACCTTATCGGTTAAAAACCGCCCCACCAAGCAGTATCTGGCATCAATCAATCCTTCCTGCTCGATGCCTATATCATCATTTTTTAGTACAAGGCCATCCTCTTCTTCCTCCCCAATAGAAAAGGTATCATATGCATCACACATCTCAGGCTCCATGGAGTTGCTATGAGATGCCATAATTCTTATGGTGAGTAGAAATAAATCAACCGTCCAGCCAAGACCTAATTTTAAATTAATCGAGTCGAACTTGCAAAAGAGCAAGACAACCGAAACTTACAAAGGAGCAAGACTTCTTATTGAGTACTGAATTTTTTCAAAAGAGACGTAATATGAAACAAATTATAGATAAATATATAGTCTAAATGCCATAACAATATTAGGTCAAATCAAAGAATAATCGAAGCAAAACATAATCCTAACATGCCTTTGTAAATACGATTGTTGATTTCACATCTCTTCTGCTATGTACTCATTGGGCTTGAAATAAATGGAAACGTTTAAGCATAATGAGTGTAATGGTCCTATGTATAATTAAAAAAGAAAATAGGGGAAAAAAATAAAAACATTTACTGTAATATTAGCATATTAACGTTTTTGGAAGGCTCTTTAAAACAAAATAATAATAATAGATTGCTTTTATTGTAACGAGTAAATTTATACTCATAATAATGTAAAACATCTTTTATTTTGTTTTTTTTAAATAAATAACTAAATGTATCGCCCTTATACTATAAGCTTGACTTAATGATTTTCAATATTTTTTTTAATGACTACTTGAGTTCAAATTCTGAGGAAATAGAAGCTAAAAAATGAATTACTATCCCTATCTTTAAAAAAATAAAAATAATAAAAAAGTTAAATGTAAGTTATCGAATCACTTTAAATATTCAATTTGACTTTTGTTGAGTATGATTCTAAGCATTGATAACGAGTCAAATACGTGTTAATAAATATCCCAAAACTGATTTAATTGCATGTATTCGGTAAAGAGATTAGCTCCCAGCTAAGTGATTGACGTAATGGCTTGAATTGATCTTATCCATTATCGTTTGTGTAATGCTTACTTAAAAATTGATGCCTAAGACAAATCTAAACAAAATGTTTTGGTTTAACTATGAAAATGATGTGATTTTTAAGGTTTGAATAATGTAATTTTTTTTTGTGTGTAATGAATTATACACATACCTTTTATTTGAAAATTGCAAGATAGTGGTTTCCCTTTTCTCATATCATTGCATACTTGAGAATACAAAATTAAATGAATGCGTTCTATCTCAAAATAATCATCTTATCTTTTTTGTTTTCTTAATAATCTAATCACTACCTTTCTTCAAATAATCAAATGTGGCAATCAATATGTACATATGAAGAATGGGAACTCCTCTTATCAAAAGTGGCCCATACTTATTCGAGGCCCATAATTGCTAGATGGGCTTAATCCTGCCACAGTAGCTTTTGCTAACTTGATTGCTTCTTTTACAGTCGTTAGATTTTGGTAGCCTCATGCTTAAAATTCATAATTAACATCTTGCTTTAAACCCAAAGGTTTTTCGAATTAAGATTAAATTTTGATGTAAAAAGTTGGGAAGAAGGAGAGAGAAAGCAACTGACGAGCTCAAAAAGAGACATGCACATACACTAATGTGTGGGCACCAATTGGTTTCTTAAAACTCATTGAAAGGACCAAAAGCAAAAAGTAGGATATATCTATGGTCGCTTAATGTCTTCAGTGAAGGAGCATTATTAAAAGATTTATCACAATAATAATAATTATAAATTTTTGGGATCCCCTTGTATAGAACTCATATCCTAGAGACTTCTCCTTTATTATATGTGTTATAAGTACCAATGGGTGGGTGAAATGAGCATAACAAATTAACAACGTAGGTTAGTTTTGTTGATTTTAAAATTTTTTCATTTGGGTATGGCCAAGTTGATCATAATTTTGAACCCAATTATTTCTCAGTGTGATCATGACCACTTGTCCCCATTCAACATGGGAACCATCAAACGCAAATTGCCTAACCTAACCCAAAAATGAAAAAAAAAAGTAAGCGAAATAGAAAAATCAAGTGTTTTTTTTTTTGTTTTTGTTTTTGTTTTTGTTTTAAAAGAGTAAAATAAAACAATAATCATGAAGGCTTTGGTGGTTATTGGTTTATGGGAATAATTATGGCGGGTTGTGAATCATATTTGGAGATAACATAAAGGAAAAATGTAAAATTTTTTTTGGTATAGTAATTGTAATTTTTTTTTCTTTCCAAATATTTTGTGAAACATTAAAATAAAATAAAAAAGTTACTATGTGAAAACTCCTAATAATATTAAAAGACAACGCATAAAAAACAAAAAAAAATGTTGCTTTCACGATTTTAATGAGTCTAGACTGTCACACTCATTACTCATGTGGCATCAATTTACAACAATGATACAATTATTGCAATCCATTGTACCCTCCTCACGTATATGTATATTACATCCTTCGCTTGAAAAGACTTGGACGTTTGTTTCACTAATGGTAATGGTGGCTTCTTGAGGCCCCCACAAACCCATGTGGGCCCAAAAAGTTGTTGGGCCCACGTAATTTAAAAATCCATTAAGATTAGGGGAAATTCAGTCATTGACCCCGAACCGCAATGTCAATTAATTGGAAGGTCCAGGTCTTAGTTGTGCTAACGATAATAAAGACGTAATTATTTTTATAATTATGATTAATAGCCGCAAAATTGATTGATTTAGTGGCAAATCTGGGTTTAATGAAAGAATAAATTATCTAAAACCAAACTAGATCTACGTAAAAATTGTAAAGGCTATAATATTAATCAATTGAGATATTCTTTATTGGCTCAAGAACCAAGTAGAAAACGCCACTTACCCATGTGGGCACATTTCGTCTTCTTCCCAAATGCAATTGCCTAGAATGCATACATGCTAGGTGCTAGGTGACCAATTCTCATTGCCACGTGGATGTCTCATCTACGGCCACGTGGGATCTCCCTCGGATGCCCTTAACAATGGACTAAACAATAGTAGAGAGTAGATCTTGATTTGAGGCCACGAGAATCAATCGGGAAGTTGGATTCTATCTTCGAATGAATAAGAAAAGCATTAATAACAATTGCATATCCAACTTATATTTGTCCATCAAATTTAATTTAGTGCTAATGATTGATTAAGATAAAACTCAAGACTCTTCGAACAATCATTAGATAACCAAATAGTTTCATTATAGATATAAAATAAATGCGAGTAAATGAAATATTTTAGAATGCTTTAATGACATTTAATTAAGAGGATTGGCACATAAAGCGATTCATTAAAATTTACAACTTCAAGAGATATCATAATATCAATTGCGCTAATAGCTGAAAACGGGACCGTATTGGATGATGATCGAAAAATGACACAAGTTACAACGTCTCTCTGCAAGGCCAACATCAACAAAGCCAACAGAGCGCGTCTTTGTCCCCACAAACGACGCCGTATGCAACTTCCGTTGACCGTACACATACACATCTGTAGTCTATAGCCTATACCTCATACATACACCCACCAAATACATGTAACTGGCTCAGGTCCTTGTCAGAATTCAGAAACCAAAGAGAAACGTTCACTTCTGGGTGTGAACTTTCAGACAAAACACAACACTCAAAAGCACACACAGAACACGAACAAACAAGTTTCCCGTGTTTGCTTTTGTGGTTTTATTTATTTATCTTAACTTAGTTTGTTTAATGGCTGAATCTGGCTCTGGGAAATGAAGATAACGGGGAACTCGCATTATCCGTCGTCGTTTCCGGTGGCTAAGGCGTTGGACCCGAGTTCGAACTTGGATCTTAGGCCAACGCGGAGGAAGACTCGGAATCTGAGCTTGACCCGTTTGAGGAAGCATGGGGCTGCGGGTCAGAGACGGAGCCGGCCCGAGACGCCTCTTTTGAAGTGGAAGGTCGAGGAATATAGGGAGAAGAATCGGAAAGTTGAGGCTGAGGAGGAGGACGATGCTGCTGACGCTGGCCGGAAGACTCGACGGAAAGAGCGGAAGGGGAGGAGTGTCGTGTCCGCTAGGAAGCTTGCCGCTGGTCTGTGGCGGTTGCAGCTGCCGGAGAATGTCGCTGGTGGCGCTGGAGAGAACGTGGATCGGTTAGGGTTTCAGGTGGGAAAAAGAGTAAAAAATGAAACTTCTTTGTGTTCTTGCTTGATTAAGATCTGTTGTGTTTTTGTATTTTTAGATGGGGTTTGAATAAAATGGGGTGGGGTTTCGGTAATTATTTGATTTCTTGCTTCCGATTATACAGTGTTATTGCTTTGTTCTGAAGATAAGAGCTTTTTGACAAGTGAGAAGATAGATACTGATCTTTGTAGCTCCATCATTGTCATTTTGTGTGTTTGTGATTGCTTAATTTCGAAGGTTTTCTTGTGGTTCTGTGAGAAAAGAAGAAAATGATAACAACATTGTGCTTCAATTTTTGTAGCAATACCATGGTCATGATTTTGTTGTTATGGTTGTCTTCTGTAGCTGGCTTTATACTTTATGCTATTTTTGAATTATATGACTTTATTTATCAGTATCTGTGATTCACTTGGTTCTATATTGGAAAAGGTATGCATTTGTTTGAATGACTTGTGGGAAACTCATGTTGTGTACTCCATTTCTTTTGGGGTGTATTTATTATAAATTTGTCTGCCGCATAAGTCTATGTAAAGACGTTACACGTGTTTGTTTGACATCCAACATCTTCGTATCTTTTTTTCTCTGCATCTTGTTTTGCGTTGTCCGTTTCTTTAATAAAGGTATTTCAATTGTAGAGATTTTATTGTTATGCTTTTCTGTAGCCTGGTGCAGCTGTCCCGTTTCATGTTCGTCGCAGTAGTAAAGGACATGGTTCTGCGTCAAAGGATTCTTTACAGAGCCCTAGCTCGTCTGTCTCTGGCATGAAGAATGGATTCTTTTGTAAGGTAATGTTGCTTGACTTTCTTAACTGAACTATTAACTAAATTATTAACTGTCAAGGATTTGTCTGTTGAGTGTCATTCATATGGGAATTAACATAAGGCGTACCATTTTTATCATCTCCTGCACGTGGCTTCATGTCCCGCACTGTGGACCACTTTGGAACCTACATTATTAATTTCCTGCTGCTCTATTTAAGTCAGTTCCATTAATGGATTGTTTTATTCTGGAATATTCATCATAATTACTGCCTTGTAGGATAATTGTTTATTCTGTAGAGAGATTGCATTACTGGTGTCCCACATTGTTTTGTCTAAAATTAAAGATTTCCCCAAGTCAAATAGAAGTTTGCAAATAAAATCCAACTCAATGATTCACGTGGAAGGAGTTCTTAGTTAAATCACAAAGTTCTGAAAGAAAAGAAAATGAGTGCTGTTAATAAATGAAATGTATACATTTTTGTTTTTTTTTTGGGTGGGGAGAATTTGGTTAGTATTAAATTCTCTTCTTTGCTTCATTGTATCTGAAACATGTCTGAGTCTATGCGGAGAAATGTTTTTCATGACCTCTAGATTTGTATTATAATGGGACTGGTGGTAGACGGCCATTTCTTTATTGAAGGCAAAAAAGGACAGAGCAAATTTCATGTTTAATTTCACAAATTGCTGACAATATCATTTTGTAGCTTGTTAATAATTGATACATATGTGTGTCTCTGTGTGTGTGTGTGTGTGCACGCGTGTGTATTTTGGGTGGGGGGTTGGATGGGGATGGGGGGAAGAGGTGGGGGGTACTGGTTTGTGGGGTGATTAGACTTATTCATTGTGAATATGTAGAACAGCCAGATAAAGCTGTTCGATTTGCTTGTGTCTTTTATGTGGATGAAATGAGATATTCTAGCCATTAATATTCTCAATTTACTGGTTGACATTATAAACTTGACAAAGCTTGAAAAATAGTGGTTGCTGGAATCAAGTTTGATCATTTAACCAGTGGTTACTAATTAAAAGATGATTGATGTCTAACATTACTTTTCCCTCTTCAACTTGATATGATCCTTATCTAACCAGAGGCCTGTTTTCCTCTTATATAGCTCGAGCCTTCATTTCAGTTTTCCAATCCTGCAATGGAAGGAGCAACAAAATGGAACCCTGTCTGCTTGAAAACACCAGCTGAGGTACGCCAGATTTACAGCCACATGAAGCATCTCAACCAACAGGTAAGTGCTGTATCAATGGTTGCTGCACTTGAAGCTGAAGTAGAGCAGGCTCGAACTCGCATTCAGGAGCTTGAGACTGAGCGCCGGTCTTCAAAAAAGAAACTTGAGCACTTCTTGAGGAAAGTCAGTGAGGAAAAGGCCGCATGGCGGAGCAGGGAGCATGAGAAGATCCGTGCATTTATTGATGACCTAAAAACTGAGATAAGCCGAGAAAGGAAAAATCGTCAAAGGATAGAAATTGTGAATTCCAAATTGGTTAATGAGTTGGCCGACGCAAAGGTTTCTGCAAAGAGATATATGCAGGACTATGAGAAAGAAAGAAAGGCCAGAGAATTAATTGAGGAAGTGTGTGATGAGCTTGCCAAGGAAATCGGGGAAGATAAGGCAGAAGTTGAAGCATTGAAGAGGGAATCGATGAAACTCCGAGAGGAAGTAGACGATGAAAGGAAGATGTTACAGATGGCTGAGGTGTGGCGTGAAGAACGTGTTCAAATGAAGCTGGTTGATGCAAAGGTGGCACTTGAGCAGAAGTATTCTCAGATGAACAAGCTTGTTGCGGAATTGGAGGCTTTTCTGAGCTCAAGAAGTACAAATCCAGATATTCAAGAGATGAAAGAAGCAGAGATGCTTAGACAGGCTGCTGCCTCTGTAAATATTCAGGAAATCAAGGAATTTGCATATGAGCCTCCCAACCCAGATGATATCTTCTCTGTTTTTGAAGATGTTAATTTTGGTGAATCCAATGAAAGGGAGATTGAACCATCCGGTGCCTACAGTCCTGCCAGCCCTGCCTCAAAAATGCACACAGTAAGTCCAGAGGTCAATGTGATTAATAAGGATAACCTTCATAGGCATTCCAATGCATATGTTGACCAGAATGTTGATATAGAAGAAGATGAGAGTGGATGGGAAACTGTGAGCCATCTTGAGGATCAGGACTCAAGTTGTTCACCGGAAGGGAGTGTCCCATCCATAAAAAACCGTCGAGATAGTAATTTCTCTGGGAGTGTAATGGAGTGGGAGGATAACGGATATGAAGGAACTCCCATCACTGAAATCAGTGAAGTCTGCTCAGTCCCGACTAAACCGTTGAAGAAGGTATCATCCATAGCAAGGCTTTGGAGATCAGGTGCGAACAACGGGGATAACTACAAAATAATCACAGTTGATGGAACCAAGGGCAGGCTTTCGGTTTCAAATGGAAGATTATCTAATGGGAGTCTGGCATCTCCGGATCGGGGTTCAGGTAATGGCGGGCTTAGTCCCTCAGATTTAGGGCAGTGGAGTTCACCTGACTCGGGAAATCCTCACATAACTCGAGGCATGAAAGGGTGCATTGAATGGCCTCGAGGTGCCCAAAAGAATAGTTTGAAGGCAAAGCTTCTGGAGGCAAGGATGGAAAGTCAGAAGGTCCAGTTGCGGCAGGTTCTTAAACAAAAGATCTAGTAGTAGAAGTAGCTAGTGAATTTGAATGGCCAAGCTTGCTCATAAAGGTATGTAAGGATGCCACCTTCTTCTCTGCCGGTCAAAGCTGCTGCTCAAAAGGTTGCCAAAAGAGCTTGTGAATAAGTATAGTAGATGTTCCCATGGACTTGCTTATATGCTGATCTCCAGTTTTCGATTATTAATCATGCAATGCCAAGAGTTTTGTCCCATTATCATAAAGCCAAAATATTGGAAATAACAACCTTGGTGTAACGTTTGGGTCATCTCTTTGTCAATGAGGAGCTGTAATTTTATTTGTTGGAAGTATAGCAATTTTCTTTACTAGTTATGTAGTCCGGGAATCAGAATTGTGCTATTGTGCTGCATCTTTGAAACTCTTGAGGACAACAACCAATGAAATGAAATTTATGATATAGACCGAAACCCATATCTACCCTTCTCTGTGATGATTCACTTTCTGCAATTTGGATCACAAGTTCAAGGGTGTGCTGGTGTTTTCAACAATGTTGATCGCGCCTAATTGAGCTCTTACGAGGACTCTTTAATGTTGTTGCTTTTTGAGCTAGTTTTGTTTTTATGTATGATCACTTCTCTCTGTCATGTAAATAGCAGGTTAGGTTCGGCTCCAATTTACCGCCGTGGACAATTCAAGAAACGATCTTTAACGGATTGTAGGTCGTAGTATACTCTCATTATGACGTGTCTTCCATCTTAATTGTTTGACAACTGAACAACAAATGAGAAAGGTCTGTATTTCCCATAATCCCATACGAAATTGTGACATCAAATTAGGTTAAAAAAAAAAATACATAAATAACCAAACATGTAACATGCAAGTGCAACATTAGCTAGAAGTAGAAGTCCCCAGGTATCAACTTCGTAATTCGTTGAAACAAAAATCACTGGATCACCTTGTCCTTTCTTTTTGGTTGGTCATTATTAATTTAGCTTATTATCGTCAATTCTTTTACTTGGCAAAGAGTTGACTGCAGCTTATTGGGTTAATAGGGTAGTAGGTACGCCCTCTTACTAAGACCGAGTTGTAAAAAGCTGAAACTCATATTGCCAGTCCAGATCGGCCACTTATAATAATATATCTCACTTTGTGTATTTTACTGGACGAGTTTCATCTGAACTATGAACAATAGTTTAGAATTGCATCTTGGATTCTTATGATTAATCTCCAGCGGAAATTTGTAATATATTCTATTCCAAATAGATAGACGTACACGTTACATGGGTAACTCTACGACATTATTAATAGCGAACAATATGACAATATTCTCATTAATTATTTGCACATTTCCTGTTTCTTATAATTTCCATTCACAGAAAATGAAACCGAACAAGGGTGTTTTTGTTGGCCTTATTCTCGTAGAATTATTTGCTATAGCCACCATGATCAACATTAGCTCCTGCAATGGCACCTCTTGCACAGAGAGCGAGAGAGAAGCACTTTTAAAGTTGAAGCATGATCTCAGAGATCCTTCGAATCGCCTTGCCTCTTGGATTGGTGATAATGGAGATTGCTGTAAATGGGGCGGTGTCTTTTGTAGCAACTTCACTGGCCATGTCCTTGAGTTCAACCTCCAAAATCCTTTCAGTCCTGATGATAACGAAGCTTACCAGAGGTCAAAGCTGGTTGGTAAGATAAATCCCTCTTTACTTGAATTAAAGCATTTGGTTCACCTGGACTTGAGTGGTAATGATTTTCAGGGAATTCAAATTCCAAAGTATCTTGCCTCTCTTGTGAACCTAAGATACCTCAATCTTTCTCAAGCAAATTTCACAGGAATGATTCCTCACCAACTTGGAAATCTGTCAAATCTGCAATATCTTGATCTCAGTGGGGTTTATTTCGAGTTACACGCGGAAACTATTTCATGGCTATCCGGTCTTTCTTTGTTAGAGCACCTCTACATTAGTTTTGTGAACCTCAGTAAAGCCTCTGATTCATTACTGGTAATTAACTCACTCCATTCTCTAAAAGAATTAAAGTTGTCTTTCTGCGAACTCCATCACTTTCCTCTATTGTCCTCGGCAAATTTTTCCTCCCTTACCACCCTTGATCTTTCCGGAAACCAATTTCGAGGTCAAATCCCCAGTCGACTAGGAAACTTGACATCTCTTAAACATCTGGATTTATCTTTCAACCAATTCAATTCTGCAGTACCTGGCTGGCTGTCTAAGGTTAATGATATTGAGTTCCTTTCTCTTATTATTAATAGATTGCAAGGTAACATTTCGTCACTTGGTTTAGAAAACTTGACTTCTATCCAAACACTCCTCCTCTCTGGGAATGATGAACTTGGAGGACAAATTCCAACATCATTTGGAAAACTCTGTAAGTTGACATCATTCTCTATGGCGTCTACAAAATTGAGTCAAGACATATCAGAAATTTTAGGTATTTTCTCCGGATGTGTTGCATATGAACTAGAGTCACTCTATTTGAGAGGTTGTCAAATTTTTGGTCATTTGACCAATCAACTTGGGCAATTTAAAAGATTGAACTTTCTTGGTCTTTCAAATAACCAGATGGACGGTTCTATTCCGTTGTCTTTGGGGCAAATGGCAAACTTGGAATCTCTAGATTTGTCCAACAACAAGTTGAATGGAACTGTTTCTGAAATCCACTTAGTCAATTTAACAAAACTGGTTTCGTTTCTTGCGAATGGAAACTCGCTAATCTTCAAAATCAATCCTAATTGGGTTCCTCCATTTCAACTCACAGTTTTGAAGTTGAGGTCATGTCATTTAGGGCCTCGATTTCCTTTGTGGCTTCAAGTACAAAAGAAATTAAATGATTTGGATATATCCAGCACAAGAATCTCAGACAAAATTCCTCGTGGGTTTTGGAATTCTATTTTCCAGTACTATTATTTAAATGTCTCTGGTAACCAAATCTATGGTGGGGTTCCAAAGTTTGACAATCCATCAATGCCTCTTATTATCACACCATCCTTGTTGTTGGGTTCAATATTCGATCTTTCCAATAATGCTTTATCGGGATCCATTTTCCATCTCATATGTCAGGGGGAGAATTTCTCAAAGAACATTGAATTTCTCAAACTCTCCGCAAATCATTTTTCCGAAGGCATCCCTGATTGTTGGATGAATTGGCCGAGGTTGCGTACGTTGAACTTAGGCAACAACAACTTCACCGGTAGCGTTCCGATGTCTATTGGTACTTTAACTTCTCTTAGGTCTTTGAACCTCCGAAATAATAGATTGTCTGGAGTAATACCAACATCGTTTAAAAATTTTTCAATTTTGGAAGCACTTGACCTGGGTGAAAATGAACTTGTCGGCAGTATTCCGACTTGGATAGGAGAAAGATTTTCAAGATTGATGATTCTCATTCTTCGATCAAACAAGTTTCACAGCGATTTCCCCATTCAACTTTGTCGTCTAGCTTCTCTACAAATTTTAGATGTGGCTTATAACAGTCTCTCAGGGACCATAACAATGAAATGAAATTTATGATATAGACCGAAACCCATATCTACCCTTCTCTGTGATGATTCACTTTCTGCAATTTGGATCACAAGTTCAAGGGTGTGCTGGTGTTTTCAACAATGTTGATCGCGCCTAATTGAGCTCTTACGAGGACTCTTTAATGTTGTTGCTTTTTGAGCTAGTTTTGTTTTTATGTATGATCACTTCTCTCTGTCATGTAAATAGCAGGTTAGGTTCGGCTCCAATTTACCGCCGTGGACAATTCAAGAAACGATCTTTAACGGATTGTAGGTCGTAGTATACTCTCATTATGACGTGTCTTCCATCTTAATTGTTTGACAACTGAACAACAAATGAGAAAGGTCTGTATTTCCCATAATCCCATACGAAATTGTGACATCAAATTAGGTTAAAAAAAAAAATACATAAATAACCAAACATGTAACATGCAAGTGCAACATTAGCTAGAAGTAGAAGTCCCCAGGTATCAACTTCGTAATTCGTTGAAACAAAAATCACTGGATCACCTTGTCCTTTCTTTTTGGTTGGTCATTATTAATTTCTTTTACTTGGCAAAGAGTTGACTGCAGCTTATTGGGTTAATAGGGTAGTAGGTACGCCCTCTTACTAAGACCGAGTTGTAAAAAGCTGAAACTCATATTGCCAGTCCAGATCGGCCACTTATAATAATATATCTCACTTTGTGTATTTTACTGGACGAGTTTCATCTGAACTATGAACAATAGTTTAGAATTGCATCTTGGATTCTTATGATTAATCTCCAGCGGAAATTTGTAATATATTCTATTCCAAATAGATAGACGTACACGTTACATGGGTAACTCTACGACATTATTAATAGCGAACAATATGACAATATTCTCATTAATTATTTGCACATTTCCTGTTTCTTATAATTTCCATTCACAGAAAATGAAACCGAACAAGGGTGTTTTTGTTGGCCTTATTCTCGTAGAATTATTTGCTATAGCCACCATGATCAACATTAGCTCCTGCAATGGCACCTCTTGCACAGAGAGCGAGAGAGAAGCACTTTTAAAGTTGAAGCATGATCTCAGAGATCCTTCGAATCGCCTTGCCTCTTGGATTGGTGATAATGGAGATTGCTGTAAATGGGGCGGTGTCTTTTGTAGCAACTTCACTGGCCATGTCCTTGAGTTCAACCTCCAAAATCCTTTCAGTCCTGATGATAACGAAGCTTACCAGAGGTCAAAGCTGGTTGGTAAGATAAATCCCTCTTTACTTGAATTAAAGCATTTGGTTCACCTGGACTTGAGTGGTAATGATTTTCAGGGAATTCAAATTCCAAAGTATCTTGCTTCTCTTGTGAACCTAAGATACCTCAATCTTTCTCAAGCAAATTTCACAGGAATGATTCCTCACCAACTTGGAAATCTGTCAAATCTGCAATATCTTGATCTCAGTGGGGTTTATTTCGAGTTACACGCGGAAACTATTTCATGGCTATCCGGTCTTTCTTTGTTAGAGCACCTCTACATTAGTTTTGTGAACCTCAGTAAAGCCTCTGATTCATTACTGGTAATTAACTCACTCCATTCTCTAAAAGAATTAAAGTTGTCTTTCTGCGAACTCCATCACTTTCCTCTATTGTCCTCGGCAAATTTTTCCTCCCTTACCACCCTTGATCTTTCCGGAAACCAATTTCGAGGTCAAATCCCCAGTCGACTAGGAAACTTGACATCTCTTAAACATCTGGATTTATCTTTCAACCAATTCAATTCTGCAGTACCTGGCTGGCTGTCTAAGGTTAATGATATTGAGTTCCTTTCTCTTATTATTAATAGATTGCAAGGTAACATTTCGTCACTTGGTTTAGAAAACTTGACTTCTATCCAAACACTCCTCCTCTCTGGGAATGATGAACTTGGAGGACAAATTCCAACATCATTTGGAAAACTCTGTAAGTTGACATCATTCTCTATGGCGTCTACAAAATTGAGTCAAGACATATCAGAAATTTTAGGTATTTTCTCCGGATGTGTTGCATATGAACTAGAGTCACTCTATTTGAGAGGTTGTCAAATTTTTGGTCATTTGACCAATCAACTTGGGCAATTTAAAAGATTGAACTTTCTTGGTCTTTCAAATAACCAGATGGACGGTTCTATTCCGTTGTCTTTGGGGCAAATGGCAAACTTGGAATCTCTAGATTTGTCCAACAACAAGTTGAATGGAACTGTTTCTGAAATCCACTTAGTCAATTTAACAAAACTGGTTTCGTTTCTTGCGAATGGAAACTCGCTAATCTTCAAAATCAATCCGAATTGGGTTCCTCCATTTCAACTCACAGTTTTGAAGTTGAGGTCATGTCATTTAGGGCCTCGATTTCCTTTGTGGCTTCAAGTACAAAAGAAATTAAATGATTTGGATATATCCAGCACAAGAATCTCAGACAAAATTCCTCGTGGGTTTTGGAATTCTATTTTCCAGTACTATTATTTAAATGTCTCTGGTAACCAAATCTATGGTGGGGTTCCAAAGTTTGACAATCCATCAATGCCTCTTATTATCACACCATCCTTGTTGTTGGGTTCAATATTCGATCTTTCCAATAATGCTTTATCGGGATCCATTTTCCATCTCATATGTCAGGGGGAGAATTTCTCAAAGAACATTGAATTTCTCAAACTCTCCGCAAATCATTTTTCCGAAGGCATCCCTGATTGTTGGATGAATTGGCCGAGGTTGCGTACGTTGAACTTAGGCAACAACAACTTCACCGGTAGCGTTCCGATGTCTATTGGTACTTTGACTTCTCTTAGGTCTTTGAACCTCCGAAATAATAGATTGTCTGGAGTAATACCAACATCGTTTAAAAATTTTTCAATTTTGGAAGCACTTGACATGGGTGAAAATGAACTTGTCGGCAGTATTCCGACTTGGATAGGAGAAAGATTTTCAAGATTGATGATTCTCATTCTTCGATCAAACAAGTTTCACGGCGATTTCCCCATTCAACTTTGCCGTCTAGCTTCTCTACAAATTTTAGATGTGGCTTATAACAGTCTCTCAGGGACCATAACAAGATGCATCAACAACTTCTCTGCTATGGCGACAACGGACTCATCTGATCAGAGCAACAATATATTCTATGCCTCATTGGGGGACAACGAAATTGTTGAGGATGCATCGCTTGTGATGAAAGGGTTTTTGGTTGAATATAATTCCATTCTTAATTTGGTGAGAAGCATTGACATTTCCAAGAATAATTTCTCTGGAGAAATACCTGTAGAAGTGACAAACCTCCAAGGATTGCAATCATTGAATTTGTCTCACAACTTATTTACCGGAAGAATTCCTGATAATATTGGTGTTATGAGATCAATTGAATCCCTCGATTTCTCAGCAAACCAACTTTCAGGTCAGATTCCTCAAAGCATGTCAAATTTGTCATTTCTGAATTACTTGAACCTATCCAACAATAACTTGAATGGAGAAATTCCTTCAAGCACTCAATTGCAAAGCTTTGATGCATCATCTTTTTCCGGCAATGACCTATGCGGAGCTCCACTTTCAAATTGTACTGAGAAGAATGCACTTGTAACTGACGATCAAAATAGAATTGGAAGCGAAGGAGATGGAGATGAAGTGGACTGGACGTTGTATGTAAGCATGGCACTTGGATTTGTGGTGGGATTTTGGTGTTTCATTGGCCCTTTACTCAGCAACAAAAGATGGAGGTACAAGTACTTTCATTTCTTAGATGGAATTGGTGACAAATTTGTCTACTTTGTAAGAAGATGTTACTAGCATCTTTCATCTTTGAATCTATCCTTTTATGTATTTCACTTTCGTAACTGAAAACATTTATATAGGTGCTCTGCTTTTCTGCGTTTATTATTTATAGCAGTACAAAGTTTAAATAAAATGATACATGAACATTTTTGAGTTACTCAAGATCATTGAAGGAGCCCAAGCTTACTGAAGTGTTCCATATACATATTATGATCCAAGATATTTGAGATAACGACCTTGGTTCAACATTTGGGTCATCTCTTGTCAATAGATGTAAAAACATTTTTAATGTTTAGAAAAATATATAGCAATTTTCTTTTTCTAGTTATGTAGTCCAGGAAATAGAATTGTGATATTTGTGCTGTATCTTTAAACTCTGAGAACACGATTAAATAATCAATGAAGGCATTGCACGGTTCCAATTTCGCCGCCATGCCCAATTTAACAGACGATATCATGTGATAAGCAATGCAAGTCGTGCTATCCTTTTATAAAAGTGGATGGCAAGTCATCTTGTACAAGAACAAATGAGACTTGAATAATTTGACAAAATTTGAACAAAGTGTAAACCGATCAAATCATCCATTGTTTTATTACAAACTGAATAATTGATTACTTAACAGCAAGTACATTTTTGACTTTTCATAGCTGCAAAAACTCTTCATCAGTTCACTTTATTACTCATCACTACTGTGTACAACCCCGTTGCAATATAGCCGGATCTTGTAAGCAAACTGTAAGGTAATTTGCCTTACAAGTGCAAGTGCAACGTCATCTACAAGTCCCCGGGCAATGCTCACTTTGATAAAAGTAATTTGACAATATTTGGACAAAAAGGAAAAACGATCAAACCATCCCTTGTTTTTTTGAAAATTGATTACTTAACATCGAGTACGTTTTTGGCTTTTCACAGTTGCAAAAACTCAGAAATATAAATTTACTTTATTACTATTGGCTATTGTATACAACCCCGTTGCAACTTAGTTAGATCTTGTAAACAAACTATAAGGTAATTTAGTTTTTTCCTATATTTTATTAAATTTTGTAAAAAGTGAGGCTATTTAGAAATTTAAAAATTAATATTTGATCTTACAAACCTCCTTAAGTGCCTGTCTGACAGAGCTGATTTAATAGTCATGAATGTTTATTTAATCTTATAAGCTCTTATTAAAATTTTTATTTTTAATATGTTACGGATGGTAAGCCGAACTGTCCTCTTTCATAAAGCAGATGACAGGTCGATTCTTTATTTAGGTAACAAATGAGATGTTGTTCATCTTATACAAAATAATCCATATAAAAATAATGAAACATATTCTCATTGGATGATTTAAGGTTTTAAAAGTTAAGCAATAAATTAGAATAGAGGATGTAACGTTATAACAAAAAATCCATAAAATTGACATAGCGTAGTTTCATTTGATGACTAGGCTTTTAAAATTTATGCAACAATTTAGAATAGATGATGTAACATTAATATCAAAGAGTTCAATTATATTCTTGCATAGAGTTTAATTTTATTCTTTTTTGAATCTTCTAGCAGAGAAAATGATCAAAACGTCTCTGTCGGTTTAATAAATTAATCATTTTCCTTCTCATTTTGGAACTCATCAAAACTTTTCATTTTTGTTAAAGAGATTATGTTTATCTTTAACTTTTGGTTTCTTTTACTATTTTATCACTAGAATTTGTTTCACGATTGAAAATTTATTTTACTGCTTAGTTGTTAAAACTTTTTTAATAATTATTTTAAAAGGCAAGGTTGCAGGGATGGGTAATTTCGACAAATCAAAAGTGGGATATTATGAGTATTTGATCATTTTTCGATAACGCGTTAATTCAAGGTCCCTCTTGAAAGAGGCGGAGGTTAGAAAGATCAAAGTTTTATAATTTCCATAGAGGGACCTACCTCAATTAATGACTCATTTGGGATGATTTTTCTAAAAGCGAAAAACGTGCATTATATGACAAAATTTCTAATATCCTTGAACTTTCTGGCAATCTTGAAGAAGAAAATTAAGGGCATAGTAGCTATTTTTCCAAGTTGCATGCTCCGAGAAGTTGGGATAACACAAAAACCCTATAAATAGCCTGGAATTACAAGAGTGTCATGCACGCACATTTCCTCCTTGTTTTCTTTCTGAAGATTGCCTTGCCTCAAAACCAATTAATCATGAATATTGTTGTTTCTTTTGTTTTGCTTGAATTGCTTGCCGTAGCAACCATCAGCCTCAGCTTCTGCGGTGGAGCAACTTGCTTGGGACGCTGCATCGAAAGTGAGAGAGAGGCGCTTTTAAAGTTCAAGAAAGACCTGAAAGATCCTTCAAACCGGCTATCCTCTTGGAATGGCGCCCGCCATGACGCTGATTGTTGTAAATGGTCTGGTGTTGTCTGCGACAACTTCACTGGCCATGTCCTTGAGCTCCGTCTTGGAAATCCATTCAACCATCCTATTCGCTATCGCACATCCGATGCCGAATATGAAGCTTATCAGAGATCAAAGTTCGGAGGTAAGATAAACCCCTCTTTGCTTCATTTTCAGCATTTGAATTACTTGGATTTGAGCGGTAATATTTTTGAGGGAGAGATCCCAAGATTTCTTGGTTCTATGGGAAAGTTAAAGTATCTTAATCTGTCTGGAGCTGGATTCATGGGAATAATTCCTCATCAACTTGGAAATCTCACTTATTTACGATATCTTGACCTTAATAAGATTCATTCTTACGACTACAACAGTTTTGAGTTATATGTTGACAATCTGTCATGGCTACCTGGTCTTTCTTTGCTTCAACACCTTGATTTAGGTGGTGTCAACCTTAGCAAAGCCTTTGATTGGTCATTGGCGATAAACTCACTTCCTTCTTTACAAGTACTGCAGCTGTCCGGTTGCGAACTCCATCACTTTCATCCACCACCTATTGTCAATATTTCGTCACTTTCCGTTCTTGATCTTTCCATCAACCAATTTGATCTGGACTCTCTGGTTGTTCGTTGGTTTGTTGGTCTTGGTAATTTAGTCTATCTTGATCTAGGTTCTAATCATTTTCAGGGTCCAATACCCGTCGGAATTCAAAACTTGACTTCTCTTAGACATCTAGATTTAGGTTTCAACGATTTCAATTCTTCAATACCCAATTGGTTGGCTAGCTTTCGCAATCTTGTCCACATTTATCTTCAGTACAATAGCTTGCAAGGTTCAATTACAGGTTTTCTGGCAAACCTATCTGCGTCTATAGAAGTTCTTGATTTGAGAATGGGAAGCCAACAGCTTGAAGGCCAAATTCCAAGATCTTTTGGAAGACTATGCAACTTAAGAGAAATTTCTTTGTCATATGTGAAAATGAGCCAAGACATCTCCGAAATTTTAGATATTTTTTCAAGTTGTATCTCAGATAGACTAGAGTGGTGGGAAATGACTGGTTGCAATATTTTTGGTCATTTGACAAGTCAAATTGGGCACTTTAAAAGTCTTGACTTCCTGTCTCTCAGTGACAATTCTATTTCTGGTCTTATTCCATCGTCTCTGGGAGGACTCTCGTCCTTAGTAAGTGTAGGTCTTTCAAATAACACGTTGAAAGGATATCTTTCTGAAATTCACTTTGCCAATCTCTCAAACTTGGTGGAGTTTGATGTATCTGGAAACGCATTGACGTTAAAAGTAGGTCCTGATTGGATTCCTCCTTTTCAAATTGAAGAGTTAAACCTGCAATCTTGTCATTTAGGACCCACATTTCCATCTTGGCTACTCTCGCAAAACGTTTTGGAACATCTTGATATCTCCAGTTCAGGAATTCAAGATACCGTTCCAGCTAGATTTTGGGAAGTTTCTTCTCAACTTAAGGTTTTGAATTTCTCCAATAATCGAATTAGTGGGGAGATTCCAAATTTATCCAAGGCTACTGGTCTTGGTACACTTGTCTTGAGCTCCAACAATTTATCAGGTCCACTGCTTCCCATATTCAATAACTTGTATGCAATTGATCTGTCCAAGAACGCGTTCTCAGGATCCATTTCCCCTCTCTTGTGTGATGGAATGAAGGAATCAAATGAACTGGAATCAAATGAACTGCAAGTTCTTAATCTTGAACACAATTCTTTTTCTGGAGAGATACCTGATTGTTGGATGAATTTTATGTACTTGAGAGTATTGAATTTGGGCAATAATACTTTTACCGGTAACCTTCCACCCTCCCTGGGATCTTTAAGTTGTCTGCAATCATTGCATCTTCAGAAAAACAGCCTCTCCGGAAGAATGCCCGATTCACTCAGAAATTGTAGACAGCTACAATCTCTTAACATGGGTGGAAACCAGTTTTTCGGAGACATTCCAACGTGGATCGGAGAAAATTTTTCAAGAATGGTTGTTCTCATTCTTCGTTCAAATAGATTTGATGGCCAGTTTCCAAGAGAGCTTTGTTTTTTAACTTCGCTCCAAATCTTGGACCTCGGTTACAACACTCTCTCTGGGGCCATGCCAAACTGTCTCAGTAACTTCAGTGCCATGGTGACAGTGAACTATTCTTTGGGTAACAACATCATATATATAAGCAATTTTAGTTTTTCTATTGAGGAGACATCACTGGTGATGAAAGGGAAAGAGCTTGAATATAGCACCATTCTTAATTTGGTGAGATTTATAGACCTTTCAAAAAATAATTTCTCTGGAGAGATTCCTGAAGAAGTGACAGATCTTGTAGCATTGCGGTCACTGAATTTTTCATACAATCATTTCTCTGGAAAAATTCCCGCTAGTATTGGTGCTATGAAGTCATTAGAGGCCATTGATTTCTCGAATAACCAGCTTTCTGATGAAATTCCATCGAGTATCTCAAACTTGACTTCCTTGAATCTTTTGAACTTGTCCTATAACAACTTGTCAGGAGAAATTCCTACAAGCACTCAGCTACAAAGCTTTGATGCATCCTGTTTTATTGGTAATGATCTGTGTGGATCTCCTCTCTCCAGGAACTGTACTGAGACTGTTCCGATGCCTCAAGATGAAAATGGAGATGAAGATGAAGATGGAGTGGACTGGTTGTTGTATGGAAGTATGGCTCTGGGATTTGTGCTGGGTTTTTGGTTTGTAATAGGTCCTTTAATTGTCAATCGAAGGTGGAGGTATATGTACTCTGTTTTTCTTGATCGGCTTGGAGACAAATGTAGCACTGCTATAAGAAAATTTAAATAGTGATTTTTTTTTGGGGGGGGGGGTGTCATTTTTTATATGTAATTTACTCTCATCAGCGAAATAATGGAAGAGATTTCAGTTTTATGCTGGTTTAATTTATTTGGAAAATAGATGTGAAAGTCTGCAAAGTAAAAAAAAAAAAAATTACAGGCCTAAGTCCCAATAACTTTTTAAGTTGTGATGGCTAAGGGTAATCGAGCAGGGAAAATGGAAACTTTTAGAGTAAGTACCTGTCTGCACGTAACAAACCCTATTTTTGGAAGGAGACAAGTTAGAAATATCAAAGTTTTAAAGTCTTCCACAGAGGGACCGAGTCCAGTTAAATATCTTTGAAGTTTCTGGCAACGATGCAGAAAATGAAGTGTCAAATCACAAATGGATGTTGCCATAATTTGAGATAATCAGCAAGTGGAATCATAAAGCATATTTTGTGTTAACAAAAGAGCCTTGTAAGTTGATTGCAAGTGCAAATCTTCCCATTCATAAATATACGTCCTTGTTCTTACAATTTTAATTCTAAAAGTCGGTTGGCATTGAAACCAACTATGAACGTGATTATTACCTTTCTTTATCTTGAATTGGTTGTCATAGCAACCCTCTGTTGGGAAATTAACGGTTCCCTTCTAAGATATCCACAAGCAAATATGTCAAATAAAAAATAATTTAAAAAATTAAATAGAGAATAACGACTATTACACAACACAAAATTCACGTAAAAAAATCTAAATTCTAAGACAAAATCCATGATAACAGAAAAAAATGTATTATATGAAATATTGTTACAACCACTCTCTCCATAATTTTTTTCTCACTCAAAACACTCTTATAATAAATTTCAAGGTCCGATCCCCAATGGACCTGAAAACTTGTCATCTCTTAGATATCTTGATTTATCTGACAATCAATTCAATTCTACAAAACCTGAGTGGATTTCCAGGATTAATTGTCTTGAGTAACTTTATCTTGAGTTTAATAATTTGCAAGGTACGATTTCAAGTGGTCTGGGAAACTTGACTTCTCTCAAAACACTCAATCTCTTATAATGTTCTTGAAGGGAAACTTCCAACTTCATTTGGAAGACTTCGTGAGTCGAGGTCAATCTCTTTGTCATCGGCAAACAAGAGTCAAGAGATATTAGAGATTTTTCATAGCTTTTCAAGAGGTATGTTTGATGGCCTAGAAGAGTCATATGTGGTTGATTGTCAAATATTTGGTCATTTGACCGATCAAATTAGCCAATTAAAAATCTCAAAACTCTGCATCTAAGTGGCAGTTTTATCACTGGTTCTGTTCCATTATCGTTAGGAGAATTATCATAACAAATTGAACGGACATCTTTCTGAAATTCAATTTCTGTGTTTTTGTTACAACGGAAACTCAATAACATTAAATGCCAGTCTTGATTGGATCCCTCCTTTCCAAGTTCAAGTGTTATATTTGGGCTCTTGTCCTTATTTTGGAGATGAATTTCCATTCTGGCCTCTCTCACAAAAAAAAATTCTGTATCTTGATATCTCAAACTCAAGCATTCAAGATACCACTCCTGAGAGATTTTGGGAATCTTCTTCTCAGCTTTATTTTTTCAATTTCTCCAATAATCGAATTAATGGAAAGATTCGAAATTTATCATAAGGCTACTGGACTTTAAGGTCTCTCCAAATCTTAGACATTGCTTGCAACAATCTCTCTGGAGCCATTGATACCAGCATGCATCAGTAACTTGAGTGCACGGTGACAATGAACTATTCTGGAGGCAACACCGTCAGATATCGAAGCAATTATACTTTTATATGCTTGAGGAGGAGGCATCACCTGTAATGAAGAGCAAAGAGGTCGGATATACCTCCATTCTTAATTTGTTGAGAATTACAGACCGTTCGAAAAATAATTTCTCAGGAGTGCTTCCCGCAGAATTAGTGACAGATCTTGTAGCATTGCGGTCACTGAGTTTGTTTCACAACCATTTCAAAGAAAAATTTCCAGGAAGTCTATATTGATGCTATGGGATCTTTGATGTCCGTTGATTTCTCTAACAACAAGCTAGAATATTTTTTTCCCCCTTTTGCAGCACCGTTTTTATGTACTTTTCTCATTAAAGTGGGTTTGATGCTCCGTATCTTGCAGTAGAGTGTTAAATTTAATTATCCCAGTACGGTGCTTCGTAACACTCTGGTGAGAATTTTAACATTATTCTTAATAAATGGAAACGTAATCGTTTTTGCTGATACCAATAATTAACTATTAATAACTCTTCCTTTTATAGGTAGATAATACTTCTGTTAGGTCTTTCTGGAATAGTGGGGACCTAGCTAGGATAGAGGGCATAGAGCTGGCTAAGGCCCTATTTGATATTGAGATTATATAGTTAAAATGTTTGATAAATACTAATTATTATGACTTATAGGCTAAGTTGATACGATTCATTACTTATACGTTGAAAGTCTAATATTATTATTATTTTTGTCAAAATTATTATTTAATAATCATACTTACTATACACTAATAGTTTTTATTTCATAATTATAACTTTGTTCTATAATAATTGTAACTTTAAGCTATAGCACCTCAATAGCAAACATGCTTAAATTGCCTAAAAGCTAGGGCCGGCCAGAGTAATATTCAAATAAAAGTGTAAGATGCTACCAACTTGCCACTGCCGGCTCCATGTATTCTTGTGGGAAGCTATAACCTATAAGCTGCATTCATTCAAAACCAAAATAGTTGGAATAACCGGAAGATTAGAGCAAAATTTATAGTATAATAAAAGGTTATTTCACACCTAACTCTTTAGTTTCAATAAAGCCGCAAGAATTCATTTGTAAAAGAAATGAAAAGAAAGACAACCGAAAAGAGAAACAAATGTGAATAGCTGCAACACAAATAGCTGGCAATATGATGACACTCTCCGTACATTTCATTCTCTTAAAATTATTTTACAACAATCAAAACCAAGCATGACTGGTCTTGTTGCTTTAGTTTTGGTTGAGTTATTTGCCATAGCTACCATGAGCAACATTAGCTTCTGCGATGCCACCTTTTACATGGGTTGCTTAGAAAGTGAGAGGGTAGCGCTTTTAAAGTTGAAGCAAGATTTCAAAGATCCTTCAAATCATCTTGCCTCTTGGATTGGTGATGCAGATTGTTGTGAATGGGGTGGTGTTGTTTGTAACAACATCACAGGGCACGTCCTTGAGCTCAACCTTGAAAGGTCAGAGCTGGGTGGTGAGATAAATCCCGCTTTGGTTGATTTAAAGCATCTGAATCTTTTGGACTTAAGCGGCAATGATTTTCAGGGAATTCAAATTCCTGTGTATATTGGTTCAATGGACAACCCAAGATACCTCAATCTCTCTGGTGCTGGATTTGCCGGATGGATTCCCACCTCGGTAATCTCTCAAATTTGCTGCATCTTGATCTTAGTGGGAGTTATTATGAGTTGCGAGTTGAAGATATTTCATGGCTAGCTGGTCCTTCCTTGCTAGAGCATCTCGATATGAGTGATGTAGACCTCATTAAAGCCTCCGATTGGTTGCCAGTAATAAACTCACTCCCTTCTATAAAAGTATTGAAGCTGTTCTTCTGCAAACTTCATCACTTTGCTACACTTGCCTCGGCAAATTTTTTGTCTCTAAATGCCCTTGATCTTTCCGGCAACTTTTTTGGTAAAACTTCCATTCCTAGTTGGGTTTTTGGTCTCAGTCATTTAGTCTTTCCGGATGTGAGCTCTAATATATTTAGAGGTCCAATCTCTGATGGATTTAAAAACTTGACATCTCTTAGATATCTTGATTTATCTTCCAACCAATTCAATTCCACAATTTCTGACTGCTTCTCTAACTTTGATGATCTTGAGTACCTTTCTCTCGGATATAATGGATTGCAAGGTACAATTTCATCCATTGGTCTAGAAAATTTGACTTCTATCAAAACACTCGACCTTTCTTTCAATGAACTTGGAGGGAAAATTCCAACGTCATTTGTGAGGCTTTGTAAGTTGACATCATTTGATCTATCGTACGCCAAATTGGGTCAAGATATATCAGAAATCTTAGATATTTTCTCCGCATGTGCTGCATAGAATCACTATTTTTGAGAGGTTGTAAGATTTCTGGTCAATTGACAAATCAACTCGGGCTTTCAAAAAATCTGCACACTCTTGCTCTAACTGACAACTCTTTTTCGGGTCCACTTCCTCCAGCTTCAAGAGAACTTTCATCTTTGACATATTTAGATCTTTCCAATAACACGTTAACCGGTTCTATTCCCATATTTTTGGGAGAACTTTCATCTTTGACATATCTAGATTTGTCCAATAACAAGTTGAATGGAACGATTTCTGAGATTCACTTTGTCAATCTAAGAAACCTGGCCTTTTTTTATGCAAATAGAAACTTGGTAAACTTCAAAATCAATTCCAAATGGGTTCCTCCTTTTCAAATCCTAGCATTGCGATTGAGGTCATGTCATTTAGGGCCTCAATTTCCTTCGTGGCTTTATTCACAGAAGCATTTGAGTAAGTTGGATATATCCAACACGAGAATCTCAGATATTATTCCTCGTTGGTTTTAGAATTCTATTTACCAGTATGCTTCTTTCAATCTCTCTGACAACCAAATCCATGGCGAAATTCCATATTTTGTCCGTCCATTGCCTCTTACATCCTCCATGGTAGTACTTGATCTTTCCAATAATGCTTTATGGGGATCTATTTCCCATTTAATATGTAATGAGGACAATCAGTCAGAGAACATTAGATATGTCAGACTTTCAAAAAATCATTTTTCTGGAGAGATACCGGATTGTTGGATGAACTGGCCTGACTTGCGTGTGCTGAATTTAGGGAACAATAATTTTACCGGTAGCATTCCAATTTCTATGGGAACTTTAACTTCTCTTGGCTCACTGAACCATCTTACTAATAGATTGTCTGGAATAATACCTGTGTCATTTGAAAATTGTTCACAATTAATAGCACTTGACATGGGTGAAAATGAGTTTGTCGGCAACATTCCAACTTGGATGGGAGAAAGATTTTCAGGATTAAGGATTCTCAATCTTGAATCAAACAAGCTTTACGGTATTTTCCCCATTCAAGTTTGTCATCTAACTTCTCTACAAATTGTAGATGTTGCTTATAACAGACTTTCAGGGACTGCACCAAAATCCATCAATAACTTTATAGCTATGGCGACAATGGACACACGTCATCAGGTGAAAGCTATCTACCATGCATCATTTGAAAACGATTACATTGATGAGGATACATCACTTGTGATGAAAGGGTTTATGGTTGAATATAATGTTGAGTGATGAAAAGTACCAGCTCGGCCATTGGTCCCAGCTCAGCCATGCCTACATCTCTCACCCAGAGGCGAGAAGAATCTCCTCATCTTATACAAGCATGTGCCAGCTAAAAACAAGTATCAACCAGAGAAATATACCGACCAGAGAAATACATCGGACAGATGCTCATCATCCAAAGAAAGGACACACGATCTCACGAAATCACGACAGTTTCGCTATTCCCCAAATTGTTAGGAAAAACATGGCATCCCACATTTACCCACGATCCGATAGTTGGAGACCCATGAGGGTCTGCCATCACCCGAAAATGGAATAACAGAAACGTGGGACAACGGCTATAAAAAGCCAAGAAACCGATGGAACAAGGGAAACAAAATTGAGAGAAAAGGGGGAAACTCTGCCAAATTGAAACCATGTTACATTCCATACGAATTTTGGAGAGCATTACAAGAAATCATATAACTTAAATTACACAGTTTTCCCGTAAATACCTTGTGCTAACTTAGGCATCGGAGGGTTTACACCGGTAAAACCACCGGCGTCTCTGATCTATCTCTGTGAGTGCAGGATTAGAAAGAGGGAAAATGGGTGATTCCAATCCCTGAAGCTTCGGCAATTGCGGAAGGAGGCAAAAGAGTAACGTCCTATCCAGTGAACATACAAGCGTTGGTGGAACAATCTAGTCGGTCACAGGGCGAGCAGATTTCAACATCAACATATAACTCCATCGTCCACATCAGCAAATTTACCTTTCAACTCGGCCATCTGCTCATTCAAAGACTTGATCTGCTCCTCGAGGGCTGTCTTCAAAGTATCTCGCTCATTTTGAGTAGCCTAGAGATCATACTTCAAGTTACCCAACTCGCCCTCAAGCTTGGTGGAGTTGGACTCAACAATGGCCACTTTCTCCTCCAGGTCCATTATCTGCTTGTGCAGATTAAGCAATTTCTCTTTCGAGCGGTCAGCAGACTCATCCTTTTTCTTCAAATCCTGGTTGTCAGCTTGAAGCCTCCTTTCATGGTGCATGGACCTATACTTGTAGCAAGAGACCAGAGTAGCCAGCTTAAAGGAGACCCTCTGGACGGAACCAACTAACTCGCTGAGGTTCATGCTCTCGATATCCTTGACCATTTTTGGTCCCACCGACTTGCCATAGTCCCTTTGGTACGGGGTCAGGTAGTCACCATGGTCCCAAGGCGGAAGAAGAGAGGATCGGTCTCTAGATTGAATGCTGACCTCAGGGCTCTTGTCACTAACCTTCTCCCCGCCATTCTTCCGAGGTGGATGAGGGGGCAGAGCAGGAGCAGAAGCCTTAGAGGAAGCAACATTGGTTTTCTTTAAAGGAGGAGGGGGGTTGCTGGAGCTGCCTGAAATCCGAGCACGTTTCCTTGATATAGCGCTAAGAATCTTGTTATCCACCCCTGCAGCTACGTCCACTAAACGTGATCTACCCAAATTTGTTGACGACAAGAAATCTTGGCAGGTAGACGCATTCACTAGAGTAGTTTTCACCTGGAGCAGTGGTCTGTGGTCAAGATTCTTGATCAGGCCCCACGACTCTGAAAGAACAAATAATGTTAAGGAACCTAATAAGTAACGATTAGATAAGTGAAGTATGCAGAAAAATAAACGACCTGGGGTGACAAAACGCGTTGGATGGTGGTATCACCACCAAGCGAATGGATTGCTGGACATCAATTTCCTCCAGTAAAGAAGAATTTGTTCTTCCAGTTTTTACAGGAGGAAAAAAAGCCGGTGATAGGCTTCCTCTTTGCAGAGTTTGACATGAAGTAGTACCAGCCTTCTTCCCTTGGGCTGCTCCTTAGCTGGTATTAATGCTTCACTTTCGCAAAAGAAGACTCCTCAAGTCCACACATTTCCTATAGCACATACATGGCTGAAAGAACCCTCTACCCATTCGGGTGAAGCTGACCTGGAGCCAGATGTATACCTCCCAGTATCCGAGCAAAATAAGGTTGAAGGGGTAATCGAGCCTCTAGCTTGAAACTCTCCAGGTGCATCGTTACATACCCCTTTGGGGGCTGACTGGGGACGTCACATTTCCCAGGGATTACAAAGAGAACCTCCTCAGGGATATTGTAGAGGTTTCTAAGCTTGAGTAGGTCAGTGTGGGTGGTAGCACAGGTAATATAGTCAATGGGATACGCATCTGCCTCCATCTTATGATCAAGGTTTCTCTTCTTAGAGGGTCTGCTCGGCTCGGTACTACTCTCCTCATCTTCACCCACTTCCTCAGGGACCCTAGCTCCCTCAGAACTGTGATTTTCACCAAAGCCCGAAGCTGGTCCACCACGGTTTCCCACAGGTTCTAAATCAGGGGAAGGCAAAGTGGTCATGGGACGAGGGTATTCTCGGGTATCCCTATAGTATGAGGGACCTACATCACGAGAAGAGCATAAGGGATCATTGTGTCCAAACATATTGGGGTATGAGTCATCTACCTCTTCTTCACTCTCATCTACAATTAGTTTTCCCCTTTGGTTTGACATATCGAAATCTTAAAAAAAAAGCACGGCAAATCCAAGTATATAGGTACAAAAAGGGACAACACAGAACCCAATCAACAACAACCAGAGAATGAGTTAAAAGCAATACTTGGAATAGACCGGCACTGGTAGCGCTGTCGTGACGGAGAGAGGATCCAACAAATAGAGGTTTCCGATACGGAAAGTGTAATTAAAGTCCAAAGAGGGAGTTGGCTTACGGCGGAATGGCAGATAGCAAAACACAATGACAGTTTTAATTTAGGAATTTGAAACGAAATGGGGAAATGGAAACGTTTAAGTTGCACGAATGTCAGCTCACTCGTCGTATATCAAGGACAGATAAGCCGTTGTTTCAAATTTCAAATACGAAAGGGCAAGAGACGACGTGTCACTGACCGTTATAAAAGGCCTGACGAGATGTTAGCCCAGCTATATATATTGGACACGCTCACGAAGGCCCATACTCAGATCGAAATCTTCTTAGACAAAAGACGAAACCTCAGATCCATCACAATAACACGAAGACCAAATAGATAGTTCCCGGGGTCGGTAAGATTCGATTATCAGTTTCTAATCTCAACTCGTTTCACTCGCAAGACCAGAAACTGGGAGACTGGTGTTGAGTGATGAAAAGTACCAGCTCGGCCATTGGTCCCACCTCAGCCATGCCCACATCTCTCACCCAGAGGCGAGAAGAATCTCCTCATCTTATACAGGCATGTGCCAACTAGAAACAAGTATCAACCAGAGAAATATACTGACCAGAAAAATACATCGGACAGATGTTCATCATCTAAAGAAAGGACACACGATCTCACGAAATTACGACAGTTTCGCTATTCCCCGAATTGTTAGGAAAAACATGGCATCCCACATTTACCCATGATCTGGTAGTTTGAGACCCATGAGGGTTTGCCATCACCCGAAAATGGCGGGCTTGAAGAATACATAGAAACGTGGGACAACAGTTATAAAAAGCCAGGAAACCGATGGAACAAGGGAGACAAAATTGAGAGAAAAGGGGGAAACTCTGCCAAATTGAAACCAGGTTACATTCCATACGAATTTTGGAGAGCATTACAAGAAATCATATAACTTAAATTACACAGTTTTCCCGTAAACATCTTGTGCTAACTTAGGTATCGGAGGATTTACACCGGTAAAACCATTGGCGTCTCTGATCTATCTCTGTGAGTGCAGGATTAGAAAGAGGGAAAAGGGGTGATTCCAATCCCTGAAGCTTCGGCAATTGCGGAAGGAGGCAAAAGAGCAACGTCCTCTCCAGTGAACATACAAGCGTTGGTGGAACAATCTGGTCGGTCACAAGGCGAGCAAATTTCAGCATCAACATATAACTCCATTCTTAACTTGGTACGAAGCATAGAAATTTCCATGAATAATTTTTCAAGAGAAATACCAATGGAAGTAACGAATCTTAAGGGATTGCAATCACTGAATTTGTCCCACAATTCTTTTATCAGAAAAATTCCTGAGACTATTGGTAATATGAGATCAATTGAATCACTCGATCTCTCAGGAAACCAAATTTCTGGTAAGATTCCTCAAAATATGTCAAGTTTGTCATTTCTGAATCACTTGAACCTGTCCGATAATAAGTTGGTCGGGAAAATTCCTTCAAGCACCCAATTGCAAAGCTTTGGTGCATCATCTTTTGCTGGTAATGATCTATGCGGAGCTCCACTCTCAAATTGCACCGAGAAGAATGTTTTGGTACCTGAAGATGAAAATGGAAATGGAAACGAAGATGATGATGACGATGGAGGGGACTGGATGTTGTATGTAAGCATGGCACTTGGATGTGTGGTGTGTTTTGGGTGTTTCATAGGCCCTTTGCTTATCAACAGAAGATGGAGGTACAAGTATGGTAATTTCTTGGATGGCCTTGGGGAGCGGATAAATTTAGTTGCTTTGTAAGAGAATGTTACTAGCATCTTTCGTGTTTGAACCAGTCTTTTATGCACGTTGGTTTTGTTACTCTTGTAGTTGAAATGAAACAAGTTACTTTTGTTTGTAAACATTTTGCATGGCTAGTTAAATCTATTTAATAAACGACACCGTTTATTGTCGCAGTTTATTTATTTATTTATATTATTATTTATTATCCTGCCGTAATTATTAAAACGTTAAACTGGGCTTTACTAAAATAAATTTCCAAATGGCCGTCCCGCCCGCTCCATTTTTGGATTTTGGCGCAAAATACACAAAAATCAATCTATTTCTCCCTCTCTCTGTCGATGCGGGTGCGTAATTCTTCTAATGGCGGACTTTGAAGCGCCATCGTTTTCTCTGGGGCTCGATTTGGAAACCCAGTCGGAGGCCCGGAACCCCACCCGATCCACCTTTGATCCACCTCGGCAAGATGATTCCTCTGACAATGCGGGGGTCCGTGCCAACAGTCCCGACGAGGTCCGGCAGGAGGAAGTCATGGACTCGGATCCCGAACCCGGACCCGAACCCCCTCGAGTCCTTAAGCGCCTCAGACGAGGAGTCGTACGACCCGCACCTGCTCTCACAAACCCCGTGTCGTCGCCGGTGAAGACACAAGAATTAGAGCGGAGCTCGTGCGATGGAAATGGTGATGATGATATTGAAGACTTCTGGCAAGAAGATTTGTTTGTTAGAGGTAAAAATGGAAAACTAAAAAAAAAAATTCATTTTTATATTTTATTAAACTGGGTTTCATTTATTTATGTGTTTTATTTGCTACAAGTTTAAGATGAGGTATTTAATCTATATCTATGGTGATTTGTGAATGCAATTATGTAGGTTTTTGCTTAGAGTGTAAATTAGCTTCCAAAAGGAATGTTATAAATTCTGTTGATAAATTGATACTGGGAAGTTAAATTTTATGCATATCGAGCTGGGGGCTAGGAGCTAGGAGCTAAATTTTGTTTTTTTGGTCTTCCAATTGTTTTGTGCATGCTTCAATTTTTTATGGTTATTACATAATTTATCTGTCTTTAAGAGCAGATAAGCATCAACCGGCACAATATAATTCTGTGTGTAGCAGTTCAAAGATCCCATTGCGTGGATGTGGAGTTTTAACCACCCAATCATCTAGCGTATCGAAGACAAGGAAAAGGGAACTAGCTTCAGATGCACCCTCTTCTGCGAGCATGGAGACAAGCCACAGCGGATTGTTGTTTCCAAAATTAACTGTCAGTCCTCTTCGAAGGTTTCAGCTACTTGATTCTGATTCTGATTCAGATCATCCTTCTGTTAGTGAAGATATAAAGAAAGGATCTCATAAAATTGAACCACCGTCAAAAGGACTAGGATTGACTGCAAACGATCAAAAGAGAAAAGTACTAGTGGATAGACCTCAGAATGAAGATTTATGGAAAGATTTTTGTCCAGCGAAGAGCTTTCACATTCCAACACCTGCGCTGGATGAGGTCTGTGAAGAGTACTTCCAGTCTTTCAAGAACAAGAATGCAGCTTCAATTGATGCATATCTAGGTAACAGTAGAGAATGTCATGCAACTGCAAGCACCTCTGAGATATTTGAGCAATGCTGGGATTCGACTAGTCCTCTTCCTCCATCTCATCGTTACTTTTTTCATGATGATCCAAGAATTCAGAAGTTGGTTCGCAGCCGCTTGCCCAACTTTTCCCCACTAGGCATTGTTGCCAGCATAGAGAACCAGCAGCCTTGTGCACCTGTTATTAACTATATGTAAATTCTTGATATTTCTTCTTTGGCTTTTATTGTTTGTGAATAACTGCATTTGCATTATGAACTCGTGTTGAATTTATTGATATCTCAGGAGCCAATTTAGCAACGGAGAATCTTCTAAACCAAAAGGCACTCAGAAAATTAACAGCAAGAAAAGCTCAACAAGGGGAAGAAACAAATCAAAGAAATCAAATGCTTCTGAAGGTTGGGTAGACCCTAAAAGCAGCTCAACTGCTCCAAAAGATGCTGGTAAAAGACGGGTTCATGCAACCACTCAATCTGCTGGTCATTGGTATACATCTCCAGAGGGAAGGAAGGTAACTGGATTATTGTATCAGCGATTTTGCTTTTCAGTCAATCAGCAGATAGTATTCATTTATTTCTTGGATCTTTGCATGGAGGAAATAACTATTATATAGATTAACTCCACATATTTTCTGAATCATGTACTCATGTCAGTTCCGTCTTTCTAACAAAAGGAAGGACATGAGCTTTTAGGAAACCACAACGGCTGGTTGTTTCTTAGGTCTTTGATATTATGATGGTGTCTCAGTATTATCGGTGCTTCTGACTATTTTGTCAATGCATATCTCTTTGCGATCACTTACAGCTTATGCTGATTCTGTGCAGGTCTATATCTCAAGAAGTGGGCAGGAGCTGTCAGGTCAAACCGCATATAGACAATACAGAAAGGTAACCATTAAAACATCTTATGCTAATATTTTGGCAGTGGCTTTCTGTTCTCATGAATTATCTACATTTGATTTTGGCAGGAGAACGGAGCTGGGTTTAAAAAGTCGAAAAATAAAACTAGCGGCAAGAGGAAAAGGGCCAAGAGTTGATACCTACATGTATATTAGATATCCATTTTTCATTTCTTCATTGTATTATAACTGTTGTTGATTTTTGCAATAGACAATTTTGATCTGCATTCTTGTTGAATCTCCTTCCTTCATTTTCTTTTTCCTTCTTTTTTTGAATCCTTCATGGATGAAATAACCTTGTGTCACGCATTGTTGTCATTCTTGTTTTAAGCTTGCCGTAAGGACTAAGGAAGGAATTAATATTGCTGAGGAATCCAATTCAAATCTGAAGCCTGATACTCTATAGAATTATACTTTCGCAAAGGTTCAAAGACACATTTTCAGGACTCCAATTTTGCAATCCCAGTAAGAAATGAAGAACAAAAATTCAAAATATTTCAAAAACTTAATCAAATATTACATTGCATTACCAAGGAAACAATTGCANAGTGCTTCTGACTATTTTGTCAATGCATATCTCTTTGCGATCACTTACAGCTCATGCTGATTCTGTGCAGGTCTATATCTCAAGAAGTGGGCAGGAGCTGTCAGGTCAAACCGCATATAGACAATACAGAAAGGTAACCATTAAAACATCTTATGCTAATATTTTGGCAGTGGCTTTCTGTTCTCATGAATTATCTACATTTGATTTTGGCAGGAGAACGGAGCTGGGTTTAAAAAGTCGAAAAATAAAACTAGCGGCAAGAGGAAAAGGGCCAAGAGTTGATACCTACATGTATATTAGATATCCATTTTTCATTTCTTCATTGTATTATAACTGTTAGAAAGTCGAAAAATAAAACTAGCGGCAAGAGGAAAAGGGCCAAGAGTTGATACCTGCATGTATATTAGATATCCATTTTTCATTTCTTCATTGTATTATAACTGTTGTTGATTTTTGCAATAGACAATTTTGATCTGCATTCTTGTTGAATCTCCTTCCTTCATTTTCTTTTTCCTTCTTTTTTTGAATCCTTCATGGATGAAATAACCTTGTGTCACGCATTGTTGTCATTCTTGTTTTAAGCTTGCCGTAAGGACTAAGGAAGGAATTAATATTGCTGAGGAATCCAATTCAAATCTGAAGCCTGATACTCTATAGAATTATACTTTCGCAAAGGTTCAAAGACACATTTTCAGGACTCCAATTTTGCAATCCCAGTAAGAAATGAAGAACAAAAATTCAAAATATTTCAAAAACTTAATCAAATATTACATTGCATTACCAAGGAAACAATTGCAAAATTGATCGAATTTCTAAGATACAACAAACCAAAAAGTAAAAGCACGCTGCTCTTGTAGTGAGTGTATAGAATCAAAACAACTCGACTATAATCGGTATTAGCATATTCTCGATTAAATACAATGCTTTTTTTTCTACAACTATATCCTATGTAATAACATCTTCAATGGCTATATATATGAGGACAGTAAAAGCCACAAAATATTAGTGTATTTTCCCCTTAGCTGCCAAAATATATATATATAATATAAGTATACGCAATTTTGTATGGCTAACAGTCTTGACAGTTGTCAGTAGGTCTGATAAATAACAGCTTCTGGGTTAAATCCCATCTACACCTTGAAACTATCCTTGCTGTTCGGAAACCTAGGCATCTGGAGTCTTATCATTCAATATATGCTGGCACTTCCTGAAATACGTAAACAAATATCAGCCAATCCTTTAGATTAAAATAAGGATCATTGAAAGCAAACAGTGGTGAGTGCATACTGGGTGCAATGCACAAAATAATGTCTCTAAAGGATATATTAGACTAAAGAAGGACAATGAGAAGAAAGCCGTTAAAAATGGTGATGGAGCCATAATTACAGTGACAAATTAAAGACTGCAAAGGATGGGAGCCAGAATTAATTAAGATGGATAATAAGGGAGTGTCAGATCAAAGGCAAATGAAAATAACAAAATGAGCTGGCAGTATATAATGTCCCTTTTTATTTTGACAATGATATATGACGCTTTTTCCTATCTCCTACCTGTAGATATGATATGTAAATAATTACAAGAACTAATTTGTTCTTGAAAATTAGTGAATTGGACAGTCAGATATCATATACTCAATGGGCATAGGCATTGATGAAAGTTGTCAGTTTTTACTTTTGCTAAGCTATAATAGAACAATAAAATCATGAATTTTCTAAAATGAAAATTAAAAGCACAAGAACAGTACAATTTCAGGTCCTCTGTCCTTCTCTTGATGTCACCTGACCATAAAATCGGGTCAGTGTTCTTTGGTAACGAATCTTGTTGTTGGGCTATCTCCCTGAGCCACTGCTCTGCTTTGTAGCACTCGCTAATGATCTGAACATGGAAAATGAAACCATTAAAGAAATTACCAAGAATTGAGTTATATAGTCTTCACAATGACAGAATTGAATTATACAGTTTTCACAATGACAGAATGGTTATCGTACAAAATCTCGCTGCTCAGGTGGAAGAGAACCAACAGCCGTTCGATACTCTACGATGCATTGCAACAAATCTCTTGTAGCTTGTGCTCGTGCTTCTCCATCTTTATATCGATTTTCAATTGGATCCACCAACTAGAAAAAAAAAAAGAAAAAAAACATTGGAACATAAAATTAAAAAACGATATATATTAAAGGTAAAACTTGAGAGCCAGAAAAGTGAAACTCACTTTCTTGAGATCCTCCAGTTTTGAGGCGTAAGTGTTTACAGTTTCATCATCACCATCGTCGTAAAGCCACTCCTCTGTCTCCTGAAGGCTCCTGGATATGCCTTCTCTCTCCTGATCTGACGCAAAGCTTCGATACGTGCTAAAAAGCTATTCACAAATACATTATGGTTTCAGCAAAAAATTTAACAATCAAGATTCTAAATTTTTATATTTTTCAAATTATTAAAAGTTGAAATCTCGCAATGTCTCCCTAGCATGATTCTTAATTGTAACTTTTTCACATCTCCAGTGAACATATTGAAAATTTAAATTGTTATTAACTGAAAATATGAGAGTGATGCAGGGCAATTACATAGCCAGCTGGCTGTGCATCATATACTTCTTTTAAATGCATCATATTCCAATATCACACCATAATACTAGTACTGAGTTCTAGATGCATCACAACTGTACTGCAATCCTTGAGTGCATACGAAAATCAAATAAGTTTTACTACACAATAGAGCAAATTGAGTCAAAACTTTGTAATTTCTTTATATCTTGGGATGATGACAATGTGTATTTTTGAAATGTCAATTTTTACCTTATTTCGCATCTCATAGACGTATGATTCCAACGCATTTTTCTTGTCTTTAGTCTGTTCCATAGTTAAGTCCTGTTGGGCCAACAGATTTTCTGTCTCTTGAGCCAGTGCAAGCTCAGGTTTGGTCATCCCACCGTATATATTCTCACTGACTGATATATCAAGCCTCCTGCCAGCTTTGTCTCTTAACACACTAACAGCCTGCATGAAACACAGAGTGGAGAAACTTTTACATCTACTCCAATGCGTTGTTCCCTAAGATTCTGCAAAAATAAATTCTACCACTAAGAATTTCTCAGTAACCAAAAATAAATTATGGGGAAATATTCTTATGTTTCCAAATTCAAGGTTGAAATCAATAGATAAACAGAACTGTCTCCTGTTCCCATTACATAAAGAAAGGTAGGAATCAGTAATGAGATATCAGATCCATGCACAAGAAAAAGGAGATTGGCAAGAAATTTACCGAAGAATGAGACGATTTGGACTGTACGGAGGCACTATCTTGCACATCTTCAACCGTTGTTGAGGAATCAACAGAAACACCTTCAGACTCCATTTTGTCCATTTTTGAGCGAGCATTGTGCTTTGTAACTGGATCATCTCCATGACCTTCTATCAACTGAAAAGTAATAAATTATATTACATAGTAAAAGCTCCAAGAAAATGAAAAACAAAGCAAGATGACAGATGAAAATGAGACTTCCTACTTACCCAAGCCGACTCAACACTGACAATACTGTGGAGATTTAATTTAACTGTAACTTTAACCCTTGCATTTTCACTGTTAGAGCCTTGAAAAGGGCCAATCTGCATAAACAACAATTCAGATACTAAGAAACCCTGTAATCCACTCATAAAAGTTACATCTGTACTACAAGTAGCAAAACATATGAATGACACATATAAATCAAGTAATGTTGATACTTGAAAAACCTCCTGCATGTCTTAGCCTAATCTATACAAAATAATGAAACAGTTCCAAATCTCTTCAAAGTACACTTACAGTGAAACAACTAATTTTTGAAGATATGCCAGGTGGCAATTCATTTGGATTCGTGTAGAATAATTCCAAGTGGAACAAACTACTCCGCTGAAGTGTCAAAACTTTAACACTTGGAATGGGTTGGCCTTTAGGGAACACTTCACCATTTGTATTTGATCCTATGCAAATTGGACCTTCATCTGATGAGATACCTATGGAGTAAGGATTACAATCTTGAACCTGCAGAAGACCAAGAATTGGAGTTACCAAAAAGCCATTCATTTGCACAGGAAAGAACATGCAGAAGGGTAAAAACAATTTTTAAATTTCATTTAGCGGAAAATAGGAAAGATGATAGGAGTTTCAGCAGAAAAAACAATCAGATTTCAGGCTGAGCAGCCAACAATTTCTTCTGAAATTACTTGCACTAAGCACAAGATTATTTATATTCTTATCACAAAAGAATTAGCTGTATGTCTTCACACATTCGTTCTTTTATCAACCAAAATGTGCATGAAAGAGGAGCCGTTTCAATTCTAGTGCTTATTTATAACAAGAACTGTATAGCATTATCACAATTTGGCTGCACATCTTCTGGGCAATGTTTAAGAATTTCTCTTAATATCAGATATATGTAAGTGTCCCCACAGCCAAAAGAACAATGATTAAGTTTCTTCTTATGTATCAGTTTCTTTCCTTCTTAATGTCAATAACTGGAGAAAGTTTGAAATAAACAACACAGCGAGTTGTTAATAGTTCTTCAGCTTTAAGAAAAGCAATTTTCAGTTTTTCACAAAGTAATTTGCAACAGCCAGTGTGTCCTTGAGTTAACTAACATGTCCATGTCCTAAGAAATAACCCACACACAATTGACTGAAAAACCAAGAACTGAGATTTATTTCCACATACCTCATATTCTCTGACCCGAAAAGCCGGACTAAGCATTGCACACTGGAGAGCACATCCACGTGCCACACACTCACTTGCATTCAGCGATCGTCTGGGTTCTCTCCCAAATAGAGAAGTTAACAATCTAGTAATAGCTGGTATCCTTGACCCAGATCCAACAATCTCAACAGAATGGATTTTGTCCACATGCAACCCTGCATCAGCTAAAGCTTTTCTACAAGGAATAGCAATCTTCTCTATTAATCCTGAAGCAAGCTCCTCAAACTCCTCCCTCTTAATGAAACCTCTAACATCTTTCTCATCCATCAAACACTCAATATTTAAAGGCGCCTCTGCATTTGCACTAAGAACCTTCTTCAACTTCTCACATGCTGCCCTTAACCTAATGCAGGCCCTGACATTGGAGTAAACATTTATCTTGTACTGCTCCTTGAACTTTGCTGCAAAATAACCAAACAACACATCATCAAAGTCTCTGCCTCCCAAACTGCTATCAAAAGCATGTGACAGAACCTTCATATGCCCAGCTTCAAATGATACAATGGAGACCTGAGTAGCAGAATGACCAATATCAACAAATGCAATATAGGATTTTCCTCCATCAGCAAAATCTGTTTTATAAATTCCGTAACCAAGTGCAGTTGCAGTGCAGTCATGTATCAATCTCAAAGGCCTCAATCCAGCAATAGAAGCAGCATTCAAATACTCTCGTCTCTGCAAATCTGTAAAGTATGATGGAACCCCAATCACACAGTCTACAACAGGCATTTCCAAATTTTTCTCCGCAACATCTTTCAAATGTGAAAAGAGCATCCCCATAACCTGGACAGGGTAAAATGTATGTGTCTCACCCAAGTATTTCAATTTAATGCTAATGCCACCATCTGGACTTTCACAAGATTCAAATGGTAACACCATTAGATCCTTTTGAACAACAGGGTCATCGTATCTCCTACCAATAAGTCTCTTCACTTGAGATACTGTTGATTTTGGATGCATCATTACAGAAGCATAGCCAGCAGCCCCAATAAACCTTTGCTTCTCCCCAAAACATACTATACTGGGGGTTTCACGATTTGATTCCTCATTCAACAACACATCAACACCCCGATGCTTCACTGTGGCAATAACACAGTTTTCGTTTCCAATATCAAATCCCACCACACTCATTTTAATTTACCCTGAGTGCTTTTTTTAAAAAAAAAAAATTCAATCTACAAGGAGCTTATATCTACCAAAACAACCATTATAACACAAACCAAGAACAAAGCCCCTAAAATGACTTCACCCTTTTGTTTCCTTCACTTCCTAAAAAGAAGCATCTAAACCAATTCCTTTCTATGTGCCAAAACCAAGAGCTGCGTCAGATGAAAACACATTCAGAAAAATGTTACTGTTATAAAGCCACATCCAAAAGACATGACATCATATGCATCGGTCTATAAATACATGCCAACAAAACAACAATAGAGTATCCAATTTCAGTCATTCATTCATTCTTTATCTACTTAAATAACATAAAATAAAAAATCTCCCCACTGAACCTGACATTACCATTTCACTCAAAATGGTTGACTTTTTCCAATTCCCGTAAACCAAAACAACGGCACCCACAAAATAAAAAGACCCAGAATTTCATTTTCTTTCGAATTTCTCCATTTTCCCAGTAACCAAGCAGTCCAAAACTATACAAACAAATTATAAGAACAATGAGAATATCAAGTTTACAAAAATTTGAACTTTAAAGGTGATGAGAAAGGCAGTACCTTGTAATATAAAACAGCAAAGGCAGCAATGCCTTCGATGATGAAGAGATTAAACAAATCAAGCTGAAACGCAGGCCTTAGAATAGAAAACAATTGAGGTGGTGGTAAGGAGACAAACTCTCCTATTTGCCCGCTTAAGCAGCTATCACATATCAGTCCTTTAATAAAAAAACTTTACACGTTGAGTGGGTCTTATTAGAATACGTTCATTGAACGAGGGGTTTAATGATAACTTCTCTTTTTACATTAATGTTATCAAACTTTTGCTTATTTTCTTTTATCATCAAAATAGTTAAAAAATTTCAAGAAACCCTTATTACCAGCACCACTTGTTTTAACTTAAAAGTAAAATTTTGTATAATGTACAAAATAAAATTTAAAGTAGTTAGAAAATTACTCTTAAAGAGTTCGACTCTCTTATCATTTTTTTTTGAATGATGTGTATTTTTGCAGTGCTCATTCTCATGATTAGGTATTGTAAAAAAGCTCGATTCGAATTTTAACTTGATTAACCCGACCTGAAATTTTTTTGTTTGACTCGAATTTAAGGATTAAAATATGCGCTCGAGCTTAAAAATCAAAACCCAATCAAGTTTAAGTCAAGATTCGGGCTTTAGCCGACCTGACCCCGACCACTTAATAATAAAAAAAAATGTGTTTTTATTTGAATAAGATATGGTTTTTGTTTAGGTTTAATTATTTATATGATTTTATCATTGAGACATTGATTAAAGTAATTCTTATCTTTATGTTACTTTAATTTTTAAAGTTTTTATATTTTAATATATTTGGTGAGGTAAATTTAAATTACTTAAATATTAAAAATAAAAAATATTTGGTCGGGCTCGGGCTTTTGCTAACCCAATTAAGGTTGAGCTTGACCCTACCCGAAGGTGAAAAAATCGGACTTTCATTGAGCTTAGGCTCGGGCTTGGCATGCCTACTCATGAGCTGCTCAAAGATATATGTGTCATTAATCAAATTTATAGTCGTTTGATAAAATTAATAATTTACTAGTTATGTTTAACGTCAATATAAAATTAATTAAGTTTAAAAAATAGAAATAATATTCCTGAAAAATAAAATATTTAAAATCAATTATCCTCTACTTATTTTTAGTGATGCTCTTCTTCTTTCTTGTTAGCCTAAAGGGTTGAACAAGCCATAATTTTGATAATAACAAACCACATAAGGGTAAAATAATAAATGTATATTTCACAGCCTCATGAGTTCTTAAAGGACAAAATTCATTCAAGTAATTTCAAGGTGAAGACAAGTAATGGACAACGGCACGATGACGACGAATATCAAGAGGACTAGCTCAAAGTAATCTCCACTGTTATAATTCTTGTAAAACTGATATGATTTAATGTATGCATGATTTAGCATTTTAAAAGATCAAGATATTATTTAATAAATCATTATTTTTTATAAACTAAAGGCTTTATACTTATAAGACAAGTAAATTTATGAAATTGATTGTATTTCAAAATAATGAACTCAGATGAAAGATTTTGAAAACTTTGATATCAATAAAATGTTGTTTCAAATTCTGGAGGTGGACCGACTTGTAAAATTTAAGATATTTTGAGCCATAGTATAATTTCTAAAGTTTTAGAGTAAATCTAGCAGCAAACTGCTTAGATAAAATTTCAAATTTGATTTTTGTAACGTAACTTGACACAATAGTATAGCAGCGACGATCCAGCAAGTCCCCAGATGGTTGATAATGACTAGTTTGATTGTTTAAACTATAAAAACCTAAATCTAACAACTTTTTGAATCTCATTTAAGCTAAAACTTGTTCATACAACTGATCTTGAGCTTTTATTTTGTTAATCTACGTACATTGAGTTATTATTGAGTTATCATTTGTATATTCACTTTAAAAAGAGTATTTGTTGTAATATTTAAATTCATTATCAAATTTTTGTGAGTGTAAGTGTGAGAAACACTTGGGAAAAGGTGTGTGTGAGCGAAACACCACTTGTAAAGATTTATTGATACTTTAGAAGTCAATTATAAGAACTTAAAGACTTCGGAGGGTTTGATAGTAAAATCCTTAAGTGTAATTTGCTTGAAGGCGTAAAATTCTACGTGTTTGTTTTCTTCTCCCTTACTCCTTTTAAATTTATGCTTTGTTAAATTTATTATTATTCATATTTCTTAAAGTAGCAATTTAAATTATATAGTGATTGTAATAGTTTTTTTTTTTCACCCAATTCACTCTCCTCTTGAGTTACATAATTAAAATTTCATTTCTTTGCTGCAAATGAATGAAACCCAGTGATACAAAAATGTACTTGTTTGTAGTGATGCATATTATTCATATTGGTCTGGGAACGGTAAACATATTTTAAATAATACTATGGTAAGGGTAACAAGAAAGTTGTAGATTTCTGGTGATAAGAATTCTGTTAAATGAACCAATACCTATGCTAGAAACAATTTATTGATCAGAAGCAATTATTTTTCCCCTGTGCAGTAAAGGAAAAGTGGCATTTTATAACCTAATTGAAAGTATATTTTAATGCTTGTTATAATATAATAGTAGCAGTAGAAACCTATAACTATCATAATCTGGCAAAGGAGTAGTGATTAACTTTACTCTCACCTCCTCTGATAAAAAAAAAGTAAACCTAACAATCTAAAAGTATACATGTTTATAGTGATGCATATGGGTCATGTCAGTCAAGAAACAGTAAACATATTCTAAACATCATCATAAGCAGGGGCCGAGGGTATATAGGACTGGAGGGTTCAGCGACGCCTGCAGAGTTTTGAAAAAAATTTTGGGGCTGCTAAACAAAGATGAAAAATTAGTGTGGAAAGCCAATACAGACTCTTATTATTTTGGATGATTTTGTATGAGTGGGGGGTCCTTTTACTTTGTAATTATTTTCAATCATAAATTATAAATGCAATTTATTTTCTTTTTTTTTTCATAAATTATTGACATTACTAAATAATAGCCTTAGTAATTTTTTTTTTATATTTTATTTTGGATGACGGTAGTAACTTATTATTTTTAAGAACTTAAAGAATTATAAGTTTAAATTTGACCATTGGAGAGTTTTCCTCTGAGCTCTGCCCTTGGTTGTAGGTAACAAGAAAACCGTGGATTTCGGTGATAAGAATTATGTTGGATGAGTCAATACCTATGTTACATAAACATTCCCTCCTTCATCATCATCAATATGTGTAAATCATTAGTGAACCTTAGCGTCTTTTTTTTTTTTTTGGAATGAGAACTATTGCTCATGATGATATTTATAATATTTACAATCATATATATACTGAGACTCGTTTACATTAATTCTGACATGGCACCGCTCAGATTTGTAACCCTCTCAAATATTCGAAAGACGTCAACTCCCCTCCTGGGAGAAAGACTGCATTCACTCAAGCTCCTCTAAGGCTCCAAGAAAGGAAATTTAAATTAAACCCCCGCAATGCGTTTGCGGAAGCTTGGACCACTTCCCTCACATTTGTATTGGAATGGCTCTAGCCACTTGAACTTAGTCTAAGTGGTGGTGAACCTCAGCTTCTGTTGCAAGTGATGTTGCCAATCCACCTACTGGACGGGCCTTCATCAGACCAAAATATGCATCTGCAATCAGAGTCCAAAACGCTCATTCTTCGGTTAACTGAAATTAACTGGCTTCGGGCTGTATCTCAGTGTTGTCAATGGAAATGAGATTGTCAAGTCAGGAGCAATATTCAAAAGGAAGGACAGTATATTGCCTGAAGCAGAATCACTGAGCCCACAAATCTCCCGAGCCTCATTGCTAAACAAAACAAAGACTCCAAAAGATTAATGCAATTATGTAACAATGAATGAAATTGAGTGCTTGTTTTGTTTGTTGTCAATAAGTGTACACAATTTATTTGAAAATAAATTAGTCATTTGTTTATCTTTTATCATCACAAATTTTTTTAGTTATTTCTTAAAAGTTATTGTTTTCTGTTGATCTTTTTATTTTATAAAAATTGCATTATCCAAATACTTTTATAAATAACTTGCTACTAGACAAATGAAAAAAGTTGCTTCTTCGAAAGCACTTCTAAAAAACAAATCCTTAAATCCATCTATGGAATGCCCTTGAGGTATATATGTGTTTACCAACCAAATCCTCTCTGTATGAGTCTATGAGCGAATTTTTCAATTTCGATGTTAATTAAAAAGGAGAATTTTCTTTTTTTTCTTTTTTTTTGGGTCCTGGCCCCACCCCACGCCACAATTGACAATTACAACTATTCAACTAAAACACTTGTCACCCCAATAAAATTATAAAATAAATAAAATACAAAATTACGAAACCAATGCCATGCCCAAAACTAAAAGCCACATGACAATTCTTTCAACAATTCTGTAGGCAATTTGCCTCGGCGACACAAATTCTTCTCTCGTTTGTCTTGTATTCATGTTGTTTTCTCTTGTTTTGTCTCCCCTTCTTGTCTTCGCTTTTCATTCTCAGCACACTTATCCGCTTTGAGACTCCCAAGAGATTGTCTTTCCATCACAGCACATTTCTTTGTGACTCCAGGTAATAAAAAATTAAAGTTTTTTTAGTGTATTAAATTATTTATTATTTAAAAATTATAGTGGCCTCCAACTCATTTAAATTCGAGCTATGTAGAACTATTAAAATGATAAAAAAAAATTAATAAATATTTAATGAAAAAAATTAAAATTTTTTTCAACGAAAAGATTAGTGGATAAAAAAATAATTATTTGACGTTGGTTTTTTATTTTCAATTTTGGTGCTTGTTAGCAACTAAACATTATGTTGTTATCAACGTTGATTATTGTTTATTGAGTTTGTTCAACCAATCAATTAATTTTTACGTATGACATAACATTATTAAAAAAATAAGTATAAATTAAATTTATTGTATTTCAAAAAAATATCTACACCGACTCTCAAATTAATTTTTTTGCATCTTAACAAATACCTACTCCCACTCAATTATGTAATAATTATGTAATAATTGAGAAGTTGACTTTTAGGTATATTGGTTTGGTGCTAGTGAGTAATTGCGTGGTACCTGACAACATCAAACACAATAAAGCATGCCTTTGTGTTAATTTCGTGTGCTAGTTATGTGTGAATATCATTATTTGTCTTATAATTTGGACTTATTATAGTTTCAAATTAAATTAGTGAGCCTCATTTTAAATATTTTTTTATTTAGTTTTTGATAAAAAAAATATTTCTTTATATTACTCTAATGATAAACATATGAGTTTAGCTATATTGGAGTTTATTTATGGTAGACTATAAATCTCAGTCACTATGGGCGAACTCAATTAAAATCCTGGAAGGGCTTCAGCCCCCCCTAGACCATTAAGTTTTCTTTTAAATATACCCCAAATTCCTTCTGAAAAAGTTAGATAAAAAAATTTAGATATATTTTTCATATATTAAAAGACTTATAGTTCAATGATAAAAATATTATTTAATGGTTTCAAAACCTTAGTTCAAATTCCATTAGCCACATTATTTTATTTTTTTAAATATTTAGTGGAAACTATTTTGGAAAATAATAATTTCAGGTATTTAAAAATAATAATTTATTACTATTATTATTTAAAATTTAAAAAAATAATAAAATTTGAGTTTATAAGACTTAATATGTATTTCGGTGAACATTAAAAAAATCTAAGTTAAATAAAAAATTTTGAACTAAAATCCCCTTCATTTTAATTTTTGGGTCTATCACTGTCAGTCACATATACAAAATAATAAATAATAAATAATAAATTATAACAAAATTTTCTTATTTATCATTTTATATATATAATTAAAATAAATTCCAACGTAACCATAGCCTAAACATATTATTTCACCAAAAGGAAAACACTCATAGATGTCGTCAACTTTTAGCGGCGGCCAGCGTCGTTTATCACGATATTTTTTTTTTTTTTGTGGCATGTGTTTAATTGTCAAAATTAGTTCACATCTTTATGTAGTAGTGTTTACTTTTTGCTTTTTCGCGCTACAAAAATCAATTTTCCTATTCCTTTTCTTTCTTTTTTTTTTAAGTGACACTGTTGTCATTTGCAATATTTATCATCCAGCCGAAAAATAATTATAATTAAATCAATAACCCATTTTTTAAAAAATATTACTATTATTTACCTATTTCAGGATATGCATTATTTACTAATAATTCTTCAATTAATTATTTAATTTAATAAGCTTTAATTATATTAAATTTCAACTTCAATTATATTTGGCTTTGATTATATACATAATATTTAAAAATACATAATTATTTCTCTGGAATGTTCTGACGAGGTTGGGTCTTAAAGATCTGCATTATCATCAAAATTATTAAAGCCGGGAGGTACGTCACTGCCGACCTTGCTCATGCTAAATTTGAAAATAAAATTCCTTAAAATAAAAAATAATGCCACCAAATAATTTATTTTTTTTAAAGCAAATTATATCGCCAACGTGTGTTGCAATATTCACTCGTTTCTTTTATTATTACAAATGAAAATGTTTTAGTTGTTTCTCCAAAACTATTGTTGTCAATTGGATTTTTTTTAATTTTAAAAAAATATAGTAATCTAACCCACAAACAAATAAAAACAAATCACAAAATCCGCAAATGGAATATCCTTGAATATATAGTATTGATTATTAAATACCACAAATCTTCTGACAATTTTTTTTTAATTTCAATATTAAAAAAGAGACTTTGTGTTTTTTTCTTTTTTTTCCCAAGGCCCCCACAAACTAACTAGAACACTTGTCAGTTGTCAAGAACAATAAAAATAAATAATAAATTTAAAAGAATTGAAAAACAAAAGGCGAAACCGCATTTCAAAAACCAACATGATACGTCTTTCCAAAAAGCACACGACAATAATTTTTTTTTTTTCAACAATTCAGCTATCTGTATTACGAACAAATTGCTTAGCGCCACAAGTTGTTCTCGCATTGTTCCATTTATTTTTAGGAAAATGTTTTTGTGTTGACTTGTCTTCTCTTCCTGTCTTTGCTTCCAACTCTTCCAGTCTCCACACTTTTATCTGCTTCTTGAACTTTCTCAGAGATTTTCCCAGGAAAATTCTTGAACTCAAGGTGATAACTTTTCTTTAAAGAATTGTCTATTTCACTGAAAAGATTGATGGGTTGGTTAAAAATTTTCAAAAAAATTATTACTTGGTTTTTTTTTTCAGTGTGTTACTTGTTAGCAACCAAACATTATGTTGTCGCTTTTGTTGATTGGTTCAAGTCATTAATATTGACTTCATTTGTTCTGTTATTGCTTTTGTCAGGGGAAGGAACGATCTTGTTTTACCAAAAAAAAAAAAAAACTTGTGTAGACTTTGGCCGTTGTTGACTTAATGGATAACACCGGAGGTGCTTCTTTTATGAGGAACAGAAGATTTGAGAGCTTTCTTGATACCAGTTGTGAACAACCAAACGTGAAAGAGCCACCAAGAGTTTCATTGAAACAAGAAGCGCGATTTAGGCCAAAAGCCGAAACTGATCAATATGTTGATGATGATGGATTTATCTCTGTGTTGATATCTTATGTGAGAATTGTTACATGTTTCGTTACAATGATGGTTACAACATTCGTCTGGGCAATCGTCATGCTTTTGCTCCTACCATGGCCCTATCAGAGGATTCGGCAGGGCAATATTTATGGCCATGTTACTGGGAGATTATTGGTAAGCTGAGTTTTAATTTGAGGATTATGTTAATTTATTGATTAATTTTTCCCTTTGACTATTGTTGAGTAGGTTTAAAGACTTATAGACTAATGCAGCAATCACCATAATTATTTTTTAACTATTCAATTTTTCCTTTTCATCTAGTTTGATATTGAGGCAGCTTCTTTCTCTACATATTGATTGCAGATGTGGATATTAGGGAATCCAGTAAAAATTGAGGGTACTGAATTCGCTGATAAAAGGGCGATATATATAAGCAATCATGCGTCTCCTATCGACATCTTTCTCTTAATGTGGTTGACTCCAACGGGCACCGTTGGCATTGCAAAGAAAGAGGTATGAGTTAATCCTTTAAGAATTAACCTTGAATCGAATTTTGGCTTTCAGTTTGTGTGATTTCTGAACGCCTCTGGACTGGTTGACTTCATTGATGCATTTGTGGGTTTATGTTCTTGAAATCAACACGGTGAGTTGTTGCCTTGCAAATTGTAATCATATTAATGTTGATGGCTGATGTTAGTTCTTTAAGAACACAAGGTAAAATTGATTGTGAATCTCGAGTTTTGAGTAATGAATGAGAATTTTATTTTTCACAGATCATATGGTATCCTCTATTTGGGCAACTTTATGTTTTGGCCAAACATATCCGCATAGATCGCTCCAACCCGAGTGCAGCCATCCAGTCTTTGAAAGAGGTATCATTTTCTCTGCCCTGCGGTATCAATCTGGGCAATTTTTTCCCCCTTTATTCTTAACTATTGATTATGCGAATGTTCAGGCGGCTCATGCTATTGTGAAAGACAATCTGTCTTTGATCATATTTCCTGAGGGCACCAGGTCCCAAAATGGAAGACTGCTTCCCTTCAAAAAGGTATTTTCCTACTTTGCACATGCCTGGAAATGCATAATAAGTTGTTACAGCGAATGATGATTAAAACATTAGCTATTTAATTAATAGGCCTCGATTTCAGGCCATCTTTGGCTGGTTTTGTATTAAGTGCTTTCTTTAGCATATTGCCAATGTTTCTAGGATCATCCACTTTAGGAGCATGGCTTGACTTTAAACGTACACTGGGAAAATTTTAATTTTCCACAACTCACTAAACTACATTAGATGATTATTTTGTATGATCTGTCAGTCTTTACCAAGCTACTTCTCTGTACACTTGCCTCAGTATATTGTTGTATGCTAGATCTTTCTTTTTCAATCCACTTGTTAATGCGAGATACAAGAAGCATTTTCATTGCATTTTCTTCTTGTGGTTTCCAAATTCAGGGTTTTGTTCATATGGCGTTGCAATCTCGCCTCCCAATAGTTCCAATTGTCCTATCCGGCACCCATCGAGCATGGAGGAAGGGCAGCTTACATATCCGGCCAGCACCTATAACTGTAAAGTACCTTCCTCCGATAAGTACCAGTGATTGGACGGCTGACAAGCTTGATGATTACATAAAAATGGTACACGACATATATGTCAAAAACCTCCCAGAGCCTCAAAAGCCTTTTGTGTCGGATAGTACCAGGACTTGTTCAAATTCATAGATGAGGTATTGTATTCATCCCTTGTAATATTTTTCCTACCCTGATGTATCCTCGTTAAAAGCAAAATAGTTGAATAGATTGGCAATGGCAGCAGAATCAGTATAATACTGCTGACTCTCTTGAGTAGTCTTCACGATAATATAAAGAATTCATTATTTTCCCTAGTTCAACAAGTGTTAATATTTTCTGCAGAGATGATAGGCAATGGCAGGAACTGATGTATTATTATTGTTCTTAATATTTTTAAAAGAAGGGTCATTTTCGGGCCCTAAGGCATCAACTCTGTTAAGGGCCAAACAGGTCATTAGAAATGATTCATAGAGGTCTGGTAGCTTCTTCACATGATGACAGGACAAAAGCTAATAGGGACATGAAGTGTAGATTACCGAGAAACATTAAGTTATTATAATCCTTATGAAACCAAGAATAGTTTCAAAGCTTATTTATTCAACACGGCGTGGAGATTTTCTAATTGATTGGCTTTTCATTATTACTAGAAACCAACAGAATGTGGACGTCGGTGACTTTGTCAAATTTTATGTATCCTATACACTAATTGTAGAAGATAAGAAAGCTAAGCTAACCCTTGTATATTTTTCTTCTTTGGCTAAATTATCATTAAACGGCTGATAGCCACACCTAAAAGGCTTAAAAAGTCAGCCATTTCTTGTCTGATCAACTACTACATTGTTATCAAGTCCGCACTGGCTTGCTTTCTGATTGCGCAATTTTTTTTTTTAATTCCATGAGATTAATGCTCAAACTACAACTCATATTATATGAGATTATAACTCATATTTACAAATTAGATTATTACTAAGACAAACTTACATTAATGTTAACTGATATTTACAAATCAGACTATTACTAAGCCAAATTTACATCAATACTAATGGAGTTTTGTTCAGATTTTAATTCTCATAAATATTCGAGGGATGTCTACTCCTCACTCTTGGGTAAAGAAATAGATTACCTTCATTCAATTTTTAATTAAGAAAGAAAATACCTCTACAATACATTTGTGGGGGTTCAAATTGCTACCCTCCAATTAAGAGGCAACAGCCCTGACAACTCGGCCAATTGCGCAATTAAAAAGAAAGTTCTTGCCTTTGTAGGAGCTATATTAAACCCCAAAAGTGCTTTCCACTATTGATTTTAAATCCAGCAACACGTGTTTTTTTTGGTACAAAGACAATATATAAGGAAAAGAAAAAGGTGGTAGAAGAAGCAAATTAATGAAAAACCCACAATATCGATAAAAAGGGGCAGCGATAAACGTATAAACTGAAAATTAACTAAAAACAACGTCGTTTGAATGCATGCATGCTGTAAGCTCACCTCAAGTTTGGTCGATGCTTTCTGTCAAGCTTGCTAATAATAAATAAATAAATAAAAGACAAATTGGTTGACTGAAATTTTGAAGTGGCCTACTTTTATGTTAGTTTAGCGCAGTGATGAAAAAAAAAGCATACAATTCAATTATGAAAATCTATTGAGAATTTGAATACATATATTTGTAGTGGAAATTAATTTGAAATACTCTTACAAATATTTGGAAAAATATATATCATACTTTTATTTATGAGAGGAAAAATATGTGAATTCATGTAGTAAGATTGAACTTGTGCCCTAAAAGATTTTTGAGGGTACAAGTTCCCCCTTAAACTAAAGTTTTAGCAATAACTATGTCTTCATTTGCTATACACAGTTGCTGAGGAAAAAAAAATTGTTATTATAAAATAAAATTTTATAATATGAGATAAATATAATTTTTAAATAGTAATATAATTTTTAAATAGTAATTTTGATAAAAGATTAAAAATATTTTAAGTTTTTCATGTAATAATTTTCCTCACACCTAAAATTTCAATAATACATAATCTCTCAATAAATATATTATTTCTCTCACATTAGAAACTGTGTACTTATACAAAACTGATCGTTTTATTATACAAACAAGTGAATCCAACCTCTCTATATATAGTGATGATTTCTTGTAGGATAAGTATTCATTTTCTTATATAAGTTACATTCCTCCTTGAATAAATTTAAGTCCCGAAGGAGAAATTACTTATTTCTTAGATGAGAATCTTACTAAAGAAAAAATATTCTAGGAAATCCTTATTGGAAAATAAGACATATTTACTAACAATTTCCACCTTAATAAGCTTTTCAATTAGCCGACAAAACATAATCCATTGTGTATTCACACAATCATGTCGTATCAAACTTCTTTACTCTAGCAAAACAACACTCACATAAAGCTTATGAGAATTACTCCACTACAAGTAATATCATGTCTTCTATGTGGCAGCCATAATTCTTTATATAGAGAATTATCGTCTTCCACCTTATCCAAAGTACACATATTTGGCACTTGTTGATTATCTTGTTGAAAATACCTACCTATATACCTTGCATAAATGTCAATCCATGCGTTGTGTAAATCTTATAGACCTACTAACAGTAACACATCCTCTTCTATGATAAGCCAAAACAAGATAAATCAATCTCTCATGGAGAAAAGAGACACATTACTAACTAACATTATCAGTATCTCCATCTGCTGACTTAGAGCTATTTGTCGAACTTATTGTATTCGAAAATCTTCTTTAAGATGTCTTGATTGTCTAAACACCTGTAGAGTTTTTGCCATGGGAACAAGGTTTACATTGCCCTTACTTTCCTTGTGTAATAAGATTGAATCAATATATTCTTGACTTAAACTTGTCACAATTGAAAATTGATTCTTTTATCAAACTTTTCAACCTCAATCCTCACAAGATTTAAAAATTTGTTTGCAGACATAATTATTTTGAAGAACAATCTTTATCTCTGATACCACTTAGAGACATTTAGGTCTCTTGTTAGGGAATTTGAATCTCACCTAAGATCTTGCAAGCAAAAATATTAGACAAATTATAAACAGAAAATAGATGGAGAATAAACCAATTACACAACATAAGAATTTACGTGGAAAACTTCTTTACTAGAGAATAACCACAGCTGTCAATGACGATAAGAGAAAAATCTACTATGTGAAAAATTATTACAATTACTCTAATATTTTTCCTTACACTCAAAATTCTAATAACACTCAATCTCTCAATAGACATTCGTTTCTCTCACATAAGAAATTGTCTACTTGTAGAGAATTAATTGTTGTATTATTTAAACAAGTGAATCCAACCTTCCTATACGTAGTGATTATTTCTTTTAGGAGAATTATTCATTTTCTTATATAAGTTGTATTCTTTCTTGAATAAATTACGTCCCAAAAAGAAAATTATTTATTTCTTAAATATGAATCATACTAAAGAAAAAATATCTTAAGAATTTCTTATTAAAAAATAAGACATATTTTCTAACTAAGTGTATGATCAAATCAACTTGACTTGTAACCTACGACATTAAATGGTTAGCAAATGCTTGAGTGCTATAATTTTTAAATTATAACTTCTTAAGTTCAACATCAATAAGGGTGGGCATTAAGTTTGGTTTGGTTTAGTTTAAAAGATAAAAAATCGAACGGGTCACTTTCTTAAGAATCAATTGGTTTGTTTTGTTCAATTCCAAACCGAACGGATAAACTAGATGGTTATTTGATATAAAATCAAAAATTAAAAAAAATATAAATAAGTAAGTTTCTAACCCTATAAATTGTAGTAACAATTTCATCTCTCTCATCCTCACTGGTATCTCGCGGCAGGCAGCTCTCACACATCAACATCGTTTCTATTTTCCATTGCCATCACTCACACACCATTCACTCCACCACTAGCAATTGTCTGACTAATCTAGTTCGCAGCAGTGATGGAAACCCAACTAACTTGTCATCTTAATCCGTCGCCACAATCCACGTCCAACGGTTGCCGTCATAGCCTCACTTAATTATTGTTGTCACACCAGAGACATTGAGTCGTGTTGACTATGTTTTTCTATTTATTGTTCCTTAAATTTGTTTCTTTATTAATATTTTAAAATTTTAACTAATACATTAGGGTTTAAATTTAATTGTTGTAGCAACTTTTTTTTAGTAGCATTGACTGTGTTTTTATTTATTCATTTATTGTTCCTTAAATTTATTTCCTTGAATAATTTTTTTATTTTGGATTAAAAGAATATTTTTTAAATTTAATTTTTGTAGCATTTTTTTAGTTGTATTGACTATATATATATATTTTTTATCCATGAGCTATTATCTATTAATGTATTTGTGAAAAAAAATTGTATAAACGATATTTTAATTTTTGCAGCTGTTAGTGGACTTATGGTATTGTTATTAGCTTAGGCAAATGGATTGGTTTCTTTCCGATAGATTGTAGTTTTGTTCTAGTTTTGTTTTGTGAATTATCTCACATTATAACTTTATATTGTGTTGCAACAAGGGGTTAGAGAACATGATGAAATTAGGGATGGAAAAATATGAGCTTGGACTAGGCTTTTTAAAAAGCCTATGCCTAAACCCATTAGAGAAAAAGTATAAGGGTCGAGTTTGGGTCAAGCCCACTACAGGCATGGGCCGGGTTTGAACTGTCACTTTTTTTAATTTTTTTTAAAGAGTAATGTTACACATCCTAAATTTTTTATCCCAAAAAGTTATATCAAATGATGTGTTATTTATCAATTGGTTGGTGAGATAGTATAATTAATTCACTTTGATCTTGTAAAGAATTATCAACCACTCAATTAATGACACATCATTTGGGATAAAAAATTTGAGATGTGTAGCACTACTGTTTTTTAAATTGTTGTAAACTTGAAATGAGTTAATAGTCAACAAGTTGTTGGACTCGCCTACCATACCACTGTGGTATGGTACCACGCTTTTTGTCTTCTTTTAAAACCATCGTTCGATGATTGAGAGAAAATCTAATGGCTAAAATAAAATTTTGAAATTAGAAGCAAAAACTGACAACTGCTGGAGCCGGTAATAGATTAATATAATATAATTCGAGTGATTGGAAATCTTCTTAATCGTGGGAAATTCCTAGTATGGCAACGAGTGATCTGATTTCATCTCAGATCGATCTGATTTCATCTGTAATCTATCTGAATACAGGATATAATATTTACAGTGGTTGTCTTCCTCTTCTCATCGTGGTCTGAACTATTCATTTGATGTTGTCACGCTTGCGCTGTTTACGGGTCGGTAAGTACAATAACAAACCAACAAATTGCAGTAACAATTTTGCGTTAGATATAGTCATGCTAGAATTTTTGTAAGTTATATAGTCGAAGAAAAAAGCAGATCTGGGCCGTGGCGAAGGAATGGTTGTGCACTTGTGATATTTTGACGAAATGTTTGTTTCTGTGATTCATATAGGGTTCTAAATTGCAGCGAACAATGTACAATTATTTTATTACCTCTATCTTACCTCTAAGGCTATGCCAACATAAAAGCAATCAATCCGTCTTTGGGGCAAGGGATTCAAGTGATCAGAGCTTCATCCAGCGCAAGTACACATAACAAAATCATGAAAAACTATCGGCTTATTGTAGTTGGAGAACGCCGATGGCTGGCGATGGTGACAAGACTCTGGTTCTGTGGGTGGAGCATGCACTGAGCAACGAGAAATTGCGTGGCTGTTGGTGCGGCGGAGACTTGGCAGTGCGATGGCTACTGGGGAGGCTGAAGGCTTGGCGTGATGACCAATCAACGTCGGCGGTGAGTTGATCGGCTTGAGAGTTGAGAGAGAAGAGCTTGCTGCTTGGGAACTGAGAGATCTTTGAGAGGCTTGGGGACGATACAAGAATGGATTTTGTTTATATTTATATTCTAATTCTAATTTTTAATTTTTATTAAAATATAAGGACTTACCTACTGCGTCCGATTGAATGCATCATCACCGATCAAACACACATCTTTCCAGTATTTTTTTTTTTTACTCAGATGTACCTAATTCCTAAAGTTTCAGCTCCACCCACCGTGTGTTGCAATTGCCGGCCACAAAATTTTTGTTTGTCTTCATATTATCTGACGTCGTTTCGAACTAATTTGGCCAAATACCACTACGATTCCATCGGAAATTATTAGGATTATCAACATTTTTTCTCTGCAAATGATTTCAGCAATTAATCGGTTTTGGAAGGCACATCCACAGTGCCTTCGAGCAACCGGTTGCTATAATTTTCCTTTAGCTCTTCTCAACCGTTAGATTTTCTCTCAATCATCGAACGGTGGTTTTAAAAGAAGACAAAAAGCGTGGTACCATACCACAATGGTATGGTAGGCGGATCCCAAGTTGTTATAATCAACAATGAATTAAAGAAAATAAATATTTTAAAATAAAATAATAAATAAAAAATGAAGTAAAAATATAGAGATTTAATTTTCTAATACTAAATTCTCTAATTCAAGTACCCTCCTAATTGATTAACCTTAAGAGAGAGTTTAATATTATAATTTTAGTTTTTTTTTTTAATTCATGATCGATATATAAATTAGGAATTTAAGCTTTTTTTTTCTATTTTCTATTTTCTCTTATTTTTAAATTTTAGTTTATTATTCTAATTTATTTTTTTTTTAAATAGAGAGTTTGGGTAATTGGGTCTAGCTTGAGCTTTTTGTCCATACTTTTAATAAGGAGGCTCGGGCCAAAGCCCGTAAGAATGTTGGGCCGGCTCAGACTTTTTTATCATCTCTAGATGAGACTGATCTATAAACTAAAGTTACGTGAGAGTCAATGACATGAACCAGTGTTTGTGGCTACCTGAGGGTAATAAGTATATGATTTAGTATTCAAAACTTAACACTAGAATTGCTCTCCATAATGAAGTTTGTGAGTTTATGATATGATTTTATCATGTACAAGGCAAAGTAAATTGGGTGAACGGAACTCTCTTGGCAGAAAATTTGGTGTGAGGGGCACATGTTTCCTTCGCGTGTGGTTGAACAGCTTGAACTATGGCCTGGGAAAAATATCAAGCAAAGAATATGGGTGCGATTCTTGTCAAATTTACTGCAAATCCATAGTTTCTAGGTGATTCATGTTGATTTATATGTAAGAATATTGTTGTTTAGATAACTGGCGTTGAGCCTAGACAAGTTTACAAACAATGGTGGATGATTGAATTTGAAGCCTTAGAAAAATTAGTTAAACGACTTACACCTTAAAGGAAATAGGAAGTACAACTAAAAGTTGTATGTAGTCTTGTTCCTTGAGTTATTTCTTTAGATTTTTTCCCCATAATTAATTGATTTATTTTAAGTTTAGGTTTATTTTATTTAGTCTAATTATTGGTGCTTGGCTTACTTTGATGTAGGTAATATGAATGGTAGATATGGTTGGTTTTTGTGCATTGATGTGGAGTTTTAGCAAATGTGGACGGCAATGAAACTTTAGAGTTGCTTTTATTTTGTGATATTGTGGTGTTTAGGTTTTTTTTTTGTTATTGTGGATTTATAATTTTTAGTGGACATTTAAATTAATATGAGTTGTGTATTTTTTTTTTTAATGTAAACTGCTCGTAAGATCAGAATAAAAATGTAAAAGAAAAGAAGATGAATAAAATATAAAACTATTAAGTTCAATTAATACAAGTGAAAAATTATAGTTGTAACATTTAAATTAAAAAAGAAAAATAAAAATTAAATCAAACCGAACCGAATTGAACTAAAGAACTAAATCCAATTGAATTTTTTAATTCAGTTCGGTTTGATTTTAAAATATAATTTATATTTAATTTAAATTTCAAGAAACCGACCGAATACGTTTTGATTTTAGACCAAACCGAACTGAACCAAAAACTACCCATCTCTATTTGTCAATCTCAATGTTATTGAAAAAGTTAAATTTGAAAATAATTCTAAAAGAATGTAGGCCAATTAATAAATGATTTTTAGATATTCAAACAACATAAATAAATAATTTGTTGTAATTAGATGCTATAACAATAGCAATAAAATAATAAATAAAGTAACAAACAACTCGTGCAGCAATAAGAATAAATAAAAAGTAATAGACAACTCAAGCCTTGTCCGAGCACAGCAAAATTCCCTTTTTTGGGATTTTGTCCAAACGCGGCTAATATTCCTGCTTGGAGCAATTTATCCACGTGTCACTAATCTCAAACAGCTAAATAATTTCTTTTTACACGATGACCCAATTAATTCCTACCACGTGTCTGACAAGTAGTCATTTCTCTGACTTTACTGATGCATGGCACAATGTTATTTGCCTGTTTTTTACCTACAATGAAAAGAATGGTGATTTTATCTCAACTCACTAACTCAGTCCCTCTTTACCTTTAAGGACGGCCTCGTACACTTCGCCGGTTCGTCTGAGACATTAAAAAAAAAAAAAAAAAAAAAATCTGTAAGTGAAACTGGAAAAACAATTTTCCCCCCTTTTCTCTTTTTGTTTTATAAAAATTTATGCTTTCATAAAATTAAAATCACTTCACCTCAAGTCAACTCACTGCTGAAGAACTGTAGAACACTAACCCAGAAGGTATAATTTGTCTCGAACCCTAAAGTTAGTCAACGTTATAAGTATTTTTTTATAATTATTTTTCTCCTTTGAGGGTTGTGTTGAATAAGGACATGTTACTGATTTTGACCAAAAAGTTTCAATCTTTGTTGCAAAAAGTTCATGCAAATACTTATTATTGTTATTATTTTTTTTAGGTTTCTCATGAAGTTGAATCTTACTTGTTGAGTATTCTCTGGTTGAAAATGCAGTTGCTTGAAGTGGGGTTTGTGAATTTTTGAAATATGAGCAATAGCTTTTGTTATCTATCTTTCCCTTTAACAGATCTCTCTAAATGTTATGTGATAAGCTTTGCTGCTCAAGTACGAGACAGAAACACCAAACTTTGCCTTTGCGCTGTTAGTTGAGTTAGATATTTATAGTTTACTCTCAATGCAAGTTCTGCTTGAGGGAAAAAAAATCTGTCCTACACCGTGCGTACACCATTTAATGGAATTGTTACATGTGTACGTTTGTGTATATTGTATGATTTCATTGGATGGGTGTGTATATGCCCACTGTATTGAAGAACATTCAATACAATAACTATAGGAAGGCAGTTAAGTCCAATTTAAAAGTCAACTTGGTAAATTCAAATTGGTGACAAATCGAATTTCATAAACGTAGATGTAGGATATCCCCTTCTAATGGAGTCATGATGCATGTATTTTGTATGTATGGTATGATTTCATTGGATGGGTGTGCATATGCTAAAAATATTGAGGACTGTTTGGGACAATAATTATAGGCAGGCAGTCAAGTCGGATTTCAAGGTCAACTTCGGAAAATTTAAGTCGGTAACGAATTTAATTTCATAAAAGTAGTTGTAGGGTACACCATCATATGGAATCATAAAGTTTGTATTTTGTATATATGGCATGATTTTATTGGATGGTGTGCATACACCTTGTGTATTGAAAAGGCTATTTGAGACAGTAATTATAGGTAGTCTGTGTGTTCAGTCCTACTCCAAGGTCAAATTGGCAAGAAATTGAAGTTCATAATTGTAGATGCAGGATACAATGCGGAAGTTATGACCTTATTTCACTATGAGTTTACAGAACTGTATTTGGAAAAGCATAAAACATTACATTACTCATAGTCTGGGTTTCCCTCAAATTATACTGATATGCTGTTATGTTTTTATGCCACAAAAAATTTACAGACTTTTTCTATCTTAATAATGTGAGTCCAAGGTCTTCAAGGCTTTTGGCAAGTGGTAGATATGGGCATCAACATACGTCCATGCTTTGACAATTGCTTTGCCTCATAGTTTTGGAACACACTTCCCAAAAAATTATTATAGATTATTGGAGAATGGCAGTCAATAAAGTCAGTTATTTACAGGAGAATTGAAAGATTGATAGATTTATTAACCTCTTACCCTGTTGTTGGGAATATCTGTCCTTACAAAATAGATGTTTAGATAGGTCATTACGGTATGCGAAGGATATCAGTTTGCTTTTATAGACTCACAATTGACTGCTCTCTTTGCTGCAGGGAAAGGCAACTGTATAAAAGATAAAGGCAAGATACTTTACCATAATACTGATAATGAACCAAGACAATCAAGTGAGTAACGAAGAGGCTTCTGCAAATGTCACCATGAAGCGGAAACGTGGTCGTCCAAGAAAGCATCCCAGACAGAATCTCAATCATGGGGAGAATGCTGTACCAAGGTTTCAGAATGTAAATCTTAGGGAGAATGCTCATGCTGATGCACCACCTGGATTTCAAGGAGTGAATGGGAATCGTTTGCGTCCAGTAGATGGAAATAATAATACTAATGATGTTGTGGTGGGTCAAGTAGTTCATGGTGTTATTGAGGCAGCATTTGATGCTGGATATTTGCTGAATGTGAAGGTTGGTAACTCTGAAACCACTTTGAGGGGTGTGGTTTTAAAGCCTGGATATTATGTTCCTGTTTCAGCTCACAATGATGTTGCTCCAAATGTACAAATGGTCAGAAGAAACGAGATTCCCTTCCCACTAGATAATCACTCTCAGGTCCCTGTGTCTAACTCTCAATCCAGGGGGAGGAGAGAGCGGCTTGTCAATCCTTACAGAAATGGAGCCTCAAAAGGCAAAGAGGGGGCTTCAATTTCCATCCAAACTGCTCCTCCAGTGTTTTCGAAAAATATTTACCAGCCTGTTAGTTTATCAAATGGGCCGCCATTTACCAAGCACCCATCTTCAGTTTCAAGGCAAGCTATCCATTCGGAAGCCTCTAAAGTCAAACCGGTGACAGAAGCTGTTGTTCCATCTAGTGGATCAAAATCCACTGACCCAGTGCAAAAGGTTGGAAATCAGGTGTTTCCCTTGCAGGCTCAAATTAGCCCCCAGGGGATGCTAAGTCAGCGGCCTTCACAGGTACTGCTTGAGGCAGAAGCCAAGTCAATGAAATTGCCGGGCATGCCATTTGAGAAACTTTTGACTGAAGTCGTTAAGAGAATTCAACCCCATTCAGAAGAGGCTCAAAATGGCAACAGGAATGATGATGCCAACATGGATCAGGCTCTCTCAATTGAGCCCCTCCAAGCCGTACAGCCCAATGTCAATGGTCACTTAGCTTCTCTGCCAAAAACTTTTGAGAACTTCAAAACTGGGAAAATGACTGAACTGTTGCGGGTAAAGTAAAGCTTAAACTAATATTTTTGCTGGTCTTAGCTGATAAATTGTCAAAGAAAAAAATAATAATTAAGATGAGACTTATTTCCAATGCTTCAGGCTGTACAAGAAAACATGATGGACCAGGCATCTCAATATGAAGAGCCAGCCCCGGTTGGAAGCCTCACTGATGATAAGCTGAGCCCAGCAGCTGAGGTTGGAGATGAAGAAAATGATAATTCCAAGAAACATCCCCAGACTTCCAGTGTCTAATATGAAAGCCCTACCGAAGATGATGCTGGTGGACCTGCAGTTTCTGTTTTATTTTGCCTGAGGTCTGAATACTGATTTGATGAAATCTGACAACTCTGTAGGTGATATCTGATCTTAATTAGGAAAAACGGAAATAAAAAAGTCACTGTTAAAAGTCATGATTTAGAATAGTTATTGATCATAGAGTTTCCATCCTTGGTTAAACCTGTTCCTGACGCCTCTTAGTTTACGAGGTTAGAGAAGAGATATTCTGTTATTTATGGTTGTCGCTGGAAATCATCAGCTTATAATATGTGAAAAATGTGCTTTTTAGTGCTTACAGCTTTTTTATGCTTATTATTGTCATGATTATGCATGCAGTTTTAAGTGGCCCGTTGCTTTTGCTTCGTTTGGCGGGAAGGATCATGTGCCTGGGACATAGTCAGCCTCTGGAGGCAGTTGTCAAGCTTAAATAGCTGCGTTGAGTCCGAAACATGCTCTCTGGTTGTAAATAATGAATCATTTGGATGACGATCTTTTAAGTTTGATAAAGTTGCGCGGTAGCCAAATGCCAAGAGACATTGATATAGCTCAGCAGAAGGTAAAGAAGAATTTATCGACATTCAAAATCCCAAAAAAAAAAAAAAATTGGAGCCATATATTCAATTCGGAATTGCATATCTTGTTATCCATTCTGATTAACGCTGTTCAACCGGCAAATCCCCTTCCTAGAGAATTAACCTCCCTAATGTTTTCCCACCGAAAAAGAAGTCCTAAGACAGGTCTTCAGCACCGACTGCGACGAAAAAGTAACCCCTTTCTCTATAACGAATAATGACAAAATTGCTCCTACGCTTAATTCTCACAGAAAAAGAATGCTACAACCAATACTTTTTATTGGAAAAAAATTCAGACAAAAATACATTTTCAGGGGAATTTGGTGCTGTAGAGACCATTAGATCCAGGGACTGGAATGGGACGATTTGCAGGGATGGGTGGTTGCAAAACCGGAATGTGGCTTGGCACCGGAAAAGGTTGCAGCCCACCAGCTACCATAGGAGAGGGGATGCAAAGCTGCAGAGCCTGGCCTGCTGCATTTCCTGCAGTCGAGAAACAAATCATGGGATTAAAAATTGACTAGCGTAAATTTGGAGACAAGGCCATTAAATGTAAGAAAACAGTTCAATCCTAGAAGCAGTCAGTACCATCTGAGAAATTATCCAATAGTGAGACCTAAAATTTAACTATATAGTAAAATTTTAATAAACTTCAATAATTATAAACCTTATCCTTGTTTATACCTTGGTGCTTGGGAAATTGGACCTGATGCGGTGTCAATGCAGGACGAGCAGATACTGGTGACATAGCTGCCACACCCAAATCCTTCCAAGATGAAACAAATTTAGTTAAGCAAACAGGAAATACACAGCGGTAAAATAAAAAAGAACCCTGTAAAACGAATTTTAGGGTGAAAAAAAACAGAAAGAATGGAACACGCCATTGACTGAAACCATTCAACAGCAGAAAAAAAGAGAAAAGGTGAACTTGAAAAGTAAAGTGCTCTTCCTTTCACATGCTACATGGGAATGCATTTATACAACACTCGAATTTCATAATTTCATAAATAGGAGACACATATTAGTGACGCTTCCAAATTACAGTTAATCAGCTACCGATGTCCATTTGTATAAAATAATATCCAATGGATGTATGCCATTGCCTTTCAAGATCCCTGGATGCCACACTGCATGTCTAACTTCATTGAATATAATTGACAGAACTCCCAAAGTTATTGAACCATAAAATTTCAGTGATGTGCAGGCATTGTATCTTACATTAGAAACTGGCTGCATATAGACAAGCTGCCCTCCTACTCTTCCAAACATAACCTAGGGGCAGAGAGACAGAGACAGAGACAGAGAAACAGAGGTTAGTCACTTGAAAATCAAGCATTCATAAATAAATAGTCTCCAAATAAGTCCCTATCCAACAAGAAACTTAAAAAGCAATGGAGATGGCATATAAATCCTCCTACTTACAGCCTGTGAACTTGGATGCACATATGTAGGCCCAGCCTGTACAGGATACTGACCTGCATATCTAACTGGCTGTGACCTTCCAGCATGTCCAACAATCTATAGGCAGAAAGGAACTCAGTCAACAAGACTTTGAACCAAGTTTGGTAGTCTATAAGATGAAGTATGTTGCTACAACCTAATGCTCCTTGGTCAAGTTAGTTGCAAATAAGGAGTCACAAGACAAGTTAATCTCAGATAAGGAGTCACAAGAAGAGAATGAATGTGCGAGGTAAACCTAATACTGATCCACAAACAGATGGACAAATTTTCTCTTCCCAAGCACGCTATCTAATTCTGAATAGAGGAATCCTTTTCTTAACCTTTACTAAGGCTAAGATGCAATAGTTTGGACCGAGTATTACATTCAACTATTCAAGCACTCAAAAAGCAATTTCCTTCGGGCACTATGAACTACTGTACATTAAAGTCAAATACAGTAGTTGCATGTTACAAAAGGCTGGGATTCAGGTCAACAAGCAGAGGTTGCATCCATATCATAAAATAACACCTTGAGAAATGTGAAAGAGAACTCAATGGAAATCTAAGAGAACATACAGGTTGGGAAAATTGTGCAGCACTGCCACCATTTGCAGCTGTCAAGGTACCATACGGCACAAATTTCGAAGGCACAGAAGAATGAGATAGATATGGGCCAACTGCAACTTCAGACTGAGAAGCAGCAATGGGTAAAACTGGAGAGTTACTTGGCACATAAGCCATGCTTGTAACTGTTGGTATTGCTGGAGAAGTAGCTGATACAGGATTCACAGAAGACGGCGAGAAGATCTTAGCTCCTGGGTTAAGCTTAAATTCCTAAAAGAAAAGTTATGTGCGAAAAAAAATATCCAATTAAAAAATTTTGCAACTGATAAAGCAAGATTTATAGAATGTGTAACGATTAGGTTATAAGAGACCTAATTCAAAAACTTAGATAGTCCGTACAAGCATGAAGCCTGTTCTAAGGTATGATAAAGGAAATTAAAAAAAAAAAAGACATTCAATTGAACGTTGAAATTTAAATGAGTCATGGTTTTCATTCCAAATTATAATTCACCTTGGTGCTTTTATTGGAAGGTGCACTTTGCAGAGGAACCACTTCAGTTGAAGCTGCTAAGGAGCTAAAACATAGCCCTGATGTAACATCAGTAACTGGAGTGGAAGATGTTGAAACAGTTGAACGAGCAGCACCTTGAGAAGAAGTATCAGCTGAAGTGGGCCTTTCACGGCATTGATTTTCCGGTTTGTCAAGTTCATGAGCAGGGTCATGAGAGACACCATTAGAATGTTTGACTGCCATATTTGGATGCTCCTCAGCAGGCATCACTGGGCCTTGGCAGGCACCCACTGCAAGTAAGGTACTAAAATTATGATGGGCAACAGGTGAAATGCTTGGACACATATCAAGCCCAAATAGGAAAGAAAACCCCATGCTGTTCATGGAAAAACCATGTGGAAGTCTAACAAGAGCGTCACGGTCAATTTCCACAACTTACAAGAGGGAGGCATCGTCTCAACACATCTCATCAATTAACACAATATTTCATTCAATAAATAACATGATAAAGAGCATTAATTTCCAATTTTCAAATAACAAAGAGAAGTGATTACATGGTCAAAGGCAAAAGGATATTGAAATTATAGATTGCATCAATTCCCTAATACCAAGCTAATGCAAAGATTGATTGGAAACCTAACATATATCGCAAATACTGTTCTGTAATTCTCTACCATGCTAACCTCCATTGTACATTTCTATCTAATATTAAAAAGCATTCACTGCTAGAGCACTAAATTGACAGCTACTGAAAAATAAATTTTGAACCCTGCTCAGATAACCAAGGATTTCAAACTCACAGTTTGTACTTGATCCTTGAACCCTATCAACCTGCAAAAAACAATAACATTAACTGGTAAATATGGCATTTAACACTATGGACTGAATAGTTCCCCATAATCCTTGTCCCACAGCAAGAATCAGCCAGTATCTACATACATTGTCTCCTTTATGGAGCTCAGTAGTCCGTGTGCAAGAATCCTGCTGACCTTGTGAACTCTTATCTCCGACCTGTCTGTCAGAAAAGCAAATGAAAGGAATCTGAGAATGAGAAAGAAATACATGTAGAAACAACAGAAACATATCTTCTACCAAGTAGAAATATAATAGTGTTAAAGATAAACACAAGAGAAATAACATGGTATAACAGGATGGAAATCTGTCAATATCCAGCAAAAAATAGAGGTATCTGTCACTGTCATGCAGAGTATTTGAGGATAGAGTTTGAGCCCGAATTGATAGATAGATTGTTATCCGAACACAAGACCCAAATTCCTTTTTGGCCAGCCAAAGAACCATTCCCAGGGATAAGATAGAAGTCAGAAGAAAGTTGATAACTCATACCTTCCATTAACTGAGTCAACTGAAGCTTCTTCAATCTGCAATGAAGGGGAAACAGAGGAAAATGTTTGTTAGAAAAATGCTAAAAGCTACATATCACACACACACATATCTTAGACAGCTTGGCCGTAAATAAGGAAACCAATTACCAAATTGACTCATTTACAACGTAACTGCCCAGAAGATCTCTTATGGCATCATATCTGTCCTTATAAGCCATATAATTGGTTCTTTCACAAGAAGCATAAATCAAGCATGATAGTCCTTCAACAAAAAATTTTGCAGCCTCTTAGAAGTATCCAATTAAATGATAATGGTCCAAAAGGCCAACCACAACCAAGTTGTAAGCAATTATAAGAAATGAAAGTGGCAGCATCTATCTGACATTTACCTCACACTTATAAATAAGATAAGACAAGTATACAAAGCCCCTTCCATCATTAGACACAAGAACTATTTACAATATACCTATGCGTGTCAATTTGAATGTTTTGCCCAAAATATATATCAAGGAAATTTACCTTAGTCACATCCATTCTATCTCTTTTCCCATGCTCAACTTCCATGGCATTTCTCATATTCTTCAGTGACAACATTTGTTCTTCATGTTCTTTCTCAGCTTTTATGGGGCCATCACCATGGAAATAACCATTCTCATTTCGGACTGAGATTCTGCTTTCATTGTTAAACAGATTAGTGCATGGTTGTATTAAGATGTTCACAGCAATGCAACATGGCTTCAAATTTAAGAAATAATATATAATCATTTACCTTTTCTGATTACGCCTATTATTCAAGCCAGACCTGATAGGTCTTTTTGCCTCACTTATTTGGCCGTCAATGGGGGGAACTGTGCCGGCAACAGCTACCACATCGTCACCAGAAAAATTACCAGCAATACCATCAGCTGGAAGTTGAACTCCCTTTGTGCAGAACCACATATGCACATCAAACAAATTGTTCAAACATGAAACCAGTAAAATGAATAAGAGTCCTAAAAGTACATATAAACGAATAAAAAATAAAGACTCATATACCTTGGCAACAACTTGAACAAGATCAGCTGAAAGGATTACAAGTGTCTCTATTACAGTCCCATTTGCAACATTAGCATTACTTTTCCCCTTCTTGGTCATTTTTGCTTTCTTCAAAACAATACCTAAGCCAAAAATCAGCCAAATTAATAAAAATCACTCTCTTCTATAGAGAATTGAAATGAATAGTTAGTGAGAAGTATTACTCTCAACACACAGGCCTGTCACCAAAAGTAAATCCTACATTTTTTTCATTTTAAATTCCAGAAAAAGAAAAGTGAAAACTTCTCAATTGTGATAGTCATGATAAGAACAATAACCTAATGTACAACCACGAAATTCTTTGTTTCCTTTCTAGTCCTACCCTTTCTAAGCAACCAAACCAACCATTTTGAAAAAGAAACATACACAGCATCAAAACAATCACCATTTTATTAGATCAGAATCAAACTTGATCCTAACAAGTCATAGTAAGATAAACGCTACCTATAGAAATCCTCACAAATTTCCAAACCCAATTCAATTTCCAAAAAACAAAAGAAGAAATTCTTAAACTAGTGTCAAATATGTGAGCTAAAGCTTACAAAGAAAGATCAACACTACTAAGCACTAAATCCAAAACCCAGATATAATTCCTCATAAACATCCAAACCAAGATATTATTTTCCGTTACAAAAAAATCCCAGAAACATTTCAATAAATTCACAAACTAACGCCAAAGATGGCAGCTAAAGCTCCAATTTCAAAATAAATAAAAAAACTAACCATAATCCTTTTCAACAGAAGCAGTGTAGAAGATTCCAGAGTAAACAGAACCGTCCTTGATGTAAACATCAACAGGGAGGCCAATGATGCACATAGTGGCAAAAAGCAAAGCTTCACTCAATGAAGATGAATTATTAGAATGAGTCGTTTCTTGTTCTGTTCTCTTCTTGCAACCCATCTCTTCTTTTATTTTATTTTAATTTTTTTAGGAATTGAATAAATAAAAAAATTAGAGTTTTAAAGAAGATTCTGTTTTTGTTTTGTATCCAGAGTGTTTGCAGAGATTAAGGAGAGATCTGGTGATGGGCCTTTTTGTAGAGGATGGTACGAGGAAGAAGAGGAAGAAGAGGAAGCAAAATCGTTTTGTTTGCAATTGCGTGCGTTTCATGCCTTCGTCACTAAGTTTTATTTTTTCCTTTTGGTCTTTTTGGAGGTAAATTGCCAGGGCACCCTTACTCTTAGCTTTAATTATTCATTTCCCCTAAATTTTCAGCAAGTTCGCCTAACTTAGAGTAGATGTTTGAGTTGTGATGTTTGCTATTTAAAAAATACTTTTAAAAAGTAATATATATATATACATTTAAAAAGTAATATATATAATCATTCTGTGGTGTAGATGACCGTATATTTTTTAATACAGACATATTTTTTAATAGTACGCTTTAAAAGAGTTAGTCATTAAATAAACTATAAAACTGCGCAGTTTTAAAGTATTAAAAACTAACTCTCTTAAATCTTACAATTTAAATTGTGTTTTCATGAGAAGAAAAAATGAGAATGCCTGCATTAGAAAATAATTATATATATAGAAATGTTCAAGTCTGAAATTTTAAAGTACAGAATAATGCGAGAAAACTTTAAAACCATACGGTTTTAAATGCTTAAACTGTAAATCTTTAAAACCGTGCGATTTTAAAACTTTTCCGACCTTTTCCGTACTTTAAAATCATGACAAAATACTACTATATATATATATATATAGGGACAGCTCCCTTGCAATATATGTATATTGACAATAAAACATAAATTTTTTTCTTTTGAATTGAGCTTGAACATGAACTTTCCTTTATCTCAATTCCAAAAATATATAATAAAAAATTCATTATTTTATGTATTTAATTATATAAAGCCTTTTAAATATATTGAAATTAGAGGGGATATTTTTTGTGATTACGTCATGTTACTGTTAAGTTTAATTTACATCGTATTAAATATGGATTAATGAAAACCCAAATAAAATTTTTAACATTAACACGACCTATTTAATATTTATATTGTATCACCCATTTAATGTACTTTTAATTCTTTTAAAAAATCACTCCATTAATATGTTTTTAATATTTTTAATGTAAAATATGACAGATTCAATATTTTATACTTGTATTGGATGATAAATGAGTCAATATATTATGATTAATCAAATTATTATCAATGGATTTCCATGTTAGAAATTTTTATCTAAACACAACATTATTAATAAACAGTAGTCACAAACTTGTCTTATTTGAAATCATATTAATTTTGATAATATAAACCCATTATTTTAATATTGTGTTCGTTCTTACGAGGTTTGCAAGTGATATCGAACATTATCATAGCATTTTGGTGCATATAAAAGTCATTAATTGTTTGAGAAATTTTATATTTGTTTAGTTAGATCCTTCGCATTTATCAAAACAAAAAATTTAAATGATGGGATAAAACACAATTAAAAAAATTAATTTGATCAAAATTACAATTTATGCTAATGTTATCTACTTCTTACATTTCAGTCCATTCGTTAAATTCTCTATCCTCAGACTTCAATTAAACCTCTAAAACCCTAGCACTCTTCTTCTCTCCTTGTCTCTACCGCACACTGACTCAATAAACCCAAAAATACCTCCGACAGTCATAACAAAATCACATAAAAAATGAAGAAATCAAAGCGAAAACCGAACCGCAAGGCAGTTCGTTCGATGGAAATCGAAGAAATCGAGCTACTAAACTCATGGATCGACTCACAAAAGCCGGAGTCGGGCACGAATCCGCTGTCGTTTCCGCCACTCGGTAAAAAAGAACCCATTGGACGAATCGGAGAAGATAGCTTCTCCAAGTATGTGGGGTCGACGAGGTTTGATCAGTTGCCCATATCAAAGAAGACGAAGAGCGGGTTAAAAGATGCTGGCTTTGTTAAGATGACTGATATACAGAGAGCTTCTTTGCCGCATTCGTTGTGCGGGAGAGATATTTTGGGCGCCGCCAAAACTGGGTCTGGAAAGACTTTAGCTTTTGTTATTCCTGTGAGTGAATTTTAATGCTATTGAGCTAATATGCATGTGTTTGTTAGACTAGGATTTGGTGTTCCGCTGAGCTTGTGCTGAGCACCGAATCAGCGGTCAAGATTTGGTTGAGACCTATATTAGACAAATCCTAGCCGTTGATTCAGTACTCAGCAGAGCGTCGAATCCTTTTCCGTGTATGAAACTGTCTTGTTTCTGTTTCAGAATTCGACTTTGAAAGTGCAATAGCTCTTTGTTACATAATCTGGATATGTGTTACTAGTTATTTGTTTACTGAGGAATTTTGAGTAAAAGAATCATCTATAGGGACAGCAGGAGAATGTGGAAATTTTTGTGATGTTTTAAGTATTTTTTAATTGTAGAAATGGAATGTATGTGGTTCTTGATTTGATTGTTTGTTTCAGGTTTTGGAGAAGTTGTATAAGGAGAGATGGGGGCCTGAGGATGGTGTGGGCAGCATTATAATATCTCCCACTAGGGAATTAGCGGATCAACTTTTTGATGTATTGAAAGCTGTTGGCAAGCACCATAATTTTAGTGCTGGCCTCTTAATTGGTGGTAGAAGGGATGTTGATATGGAGAAGGAGCGTGTGAATGAGCTGAACATATTGGTCTGCACCCCTGGTAGGCTTCTTCAGCACATGGATGAGACTCCAAATTTTGATTGTTCACAACTTCAGGTCACCATAATGTTCTTCTTAAACTTATGTTGCTGTTATTTTTTAGCTTTTAATGAAAGAAAGTACTAGTTAGTACTGCTAATAATTTATGTGAGTAAAAGACTACTTTATTATCTAAATTTGACAGTATGTTTCTAAGTTGGCCATCCAGATTTAAAGGCTATCTTATTTTACTCTTCCTGTTTTCAGAAACACTTTAGTAGAAGCAAACTTGTATCCGTTGTATTAGTATACCTCATTCCTCAATAATTTTCCTTTGCCCAACCGCAGCCTTTTTTACCCACTCTTTCAACCACACTATGTATTCACTATATATGTTATAATTCATAACCTCCTTAGATATAACCTGTGCATTTTGTTTGTTTGTTTGCTGATATGAGTGAAAATTCCTGGCTGGGGAACAGAGTTTGATCCTTGACGAGGCAGATCGTATTCTTGATGTTGGATTTAAGAAGGCTTTAAATGCAATTGTCTCACAGCTGCCAAAACATAGACAAACCTTTCTTTTCTCTGCAACTCAAACGAAGTCTGTTCAGGATCTTGCAAGACTGAGTTTGAAGGACCCTGAGTATCTCAGTGTGCATGAGGAGTCTGTGACAGCTACTCCCAATCGTTTGCAGCAGACTGCAATGATTGTTCCTCTTGAACAAAAGTTAGACATGTTGTGGAGCTTCATAAAGGCGCATCTTAATTCAAAGATTCTAGTTTTTCTAACAAGCTGCAAACAGGTAATTTGGTTTTTGAATTTGAAAAGAATGTTGATTTTTCAAACTTAACTTGTCTCCAATCTGCCATCCCACTTTTAGTGTATGGATGGCTCATATGTCATACTAAGCACCTTGTGTACAATTTGCACCCTACTGTTAATATGGATGGCTCAAATGTCACATTTATCTTCCTTGTGCTTAGCATTCATGATTAAATGATCTGACTTCACTGGGTTGCCTTGGTGCTTGCATGGTATCTGGTTTATATTGAAAGAGAATATGCATTTTCATTTCATATCTTAAGTGCCTCTTTTCTCTTTGTTCTAAACCTATTGTTGACATTTACTTGACAGAGAATGTTTCTCTATTGCAGGTAAAATATGTCTTTGAAGCATTTAAGAAGTTGCGCCCTGGTATACCCTTGATGTGTCTTTATGGTAGGATGAAGCAGGATAGAAGAATGGCCATATATGCTCAGTTTTGTGAGAAGCGTTCAGTTCTCTTTTGCACTGATGTGGCCTCAAGAGGTCTTGATTTTAATAAGGCAGTTGACTGGGTTGTCCAGGTGAAGTATTTGCTGTTCAAGGAAGCAACTTTTGCTTTGGACAGAAAATGTCCTTAGATTGGCTCATAGACTTCATTTTGTTATTCTAGGTCGATTGCCCAGAAGATGTTGCATCCTACATACATCGAGTTGGGCGCACAGCTCGCTATAATAGTGGAGGGAGGTCTGTCTTATTTTTGACGCCTACAGAAATGAAAATGCTTGAGAAGTTGCGGGAAGCGAAAATACCCATACATTTTACTAAGGTATTTGAAAGTTGTTTATTTTATTTGTTTTCAAATTTTCCAATTTGGATGTTGAAGGAATCTGGTTGGCACTGTAATCCAAAAGCTTAGGCAGTGGCAAGAGTTCTTGTCTGAGTGACCTTTCATATATTAACTTTGCTTTAATCATTGCTGACTTTTCAGGCAAACACTAAAAGACTGCAACCAGTTTCTGGATTGTTAGCGGCTTTACTTGTCAAATATGCAGATATGCAACATCGAGCTCAAAAGGCCTTCATTACATATTTGCGCTCTGTTCATATTCAAAAGGATAAAGAGGTTTTTGATGTGACGAAGCTGTCCATTGATGAATTCTCGGCATCACTGGGTCTGCCTATGACCCCAAAAATCAGATTTCTGAACCAGAAGAAGGGCAAAATGGTGCCTGTAAAACCTGTTCTTGACAATGCTGAAAAGGAGGATAAATCGATGATTTCAAGAGAGAAGCTACTTCCAGATAATTTCACTGAAGAGAATGTGGACACAGACATTCTTGAAACAAAGGATATAGAAGATGAGGGCAAAGCTGACCTGTTGGAAGATGTTATGTAAGCTTCTTTTGTCGAATTGATTTTTTTTTGGAAATTGAACGTAAAGATGACTTGGCAATAAAATAAAATAATCTGGTTTGGACAGCTAATTCTGTTCTCAGAATGGCTGATCTTTACCGTCGATATCTATAGAATTCGATTTAGAACTTTATCTTCATAGAAATTTCTCTTTCATTGAAAATGAACAGTTAGGGTTATACTGTTGTGGGCATCAGACTCTGCTGTTTTCTATTGCTTTATATATTTTTTTGATGTAATTTGAATTGAATTGTTTTTCCTTCAGGCGAGCAACCAGAGTTAAAAAGAATAAGAAATTGAAGATCAATGTTCATAGACCTTTGGGGACGAGGTTAGTCTTTGATGAGGAATGCAACACAGTACCTCCACTTGCAATGCTGGCAGACACGAAGAATGCCAATGTTTCACTTGATCAAGGTAAAAGTTTATAATTACATTCTGATTTCCAAGTTTAAATGAACCCAAATGATGGCATCATGTTTCTGAAGCTGGAGTATGATGGATCATATTAGCAATCAGTTGTTTAAACAGCTTAATTGTAGTTGTAAAGTTGAATTGAAGGCATTTATGGTCATTCCTCAATTGAACCTTGTAAACTACAACTAATGGGTGGCAGCTTTTAAGCTTTCGAACACTGAGTGTTTTAGGATCTAATTCACCAATGTCTCATGTTGTATGCGCAGACCAAAAAACTGAATACTACAAGAAGATTAGAGAAGAGTTGAAGCGTGCAGACAAAGAAGACAAGCTCCTCGATCGTCAACGTCGTAGGGAGAAACGAATCAAGCAGAAGATGAAGAGGAAGAGAGGTGGCTTGGGAGATGATGATGACGAAGAAGATGAGGATAACGCTTCTGATACAGATGAAGAATCAATGGAGCGGGGAAGACGTAAAACGTCGAAAATATACTTTGACAGTGACAGTGACAGTGACAATGACAGCAATGAGAGAAAACAGAACAAGGATGACGATGGTCCCAACATCGATTCTATTTCTCTGGCGGAACAAGAAGCACTGGCTCTTAAGTTGTTGAATTCAATGCACTCTTAAGTTAATACATAGCACTTAACCTTACCTTTTGAGGATTTTTACAAGTTGTCTTCAATTATTTGAAATTTCTTGAGAAAATTTTGTGCCCAGAAAAGCATACTCTGACATTTCTAGCATCGGAGTTACAATTTTGCTCGTGGAGATCGTCGCTGGGGGATCAAAATATTACGGTTGCCACCAATAGATTAAATAATAACAAAAAATTTGAAAAGGGGATGTAGCTCAGATGGTAGAGCGCTCGCTTAGCATGCGGGAGGTACCGGGAATCAATACCCCGCATCTCCATTTTCATTTTTATGCTACTTTCTCAGATATACTTTCGGTGGGGGGATGGTGGCGGTCACAAGTCGGTGCATTGAATATGCTATTTTTGGATCCTCCTGCTTGGGAGTCTTTCTCGCTTATTTTGATTATTATTATTATTTTTTGAAAAATGAGAAACACACCACGCCAAGCACCACAGTTAGCACAAAATGGTTTGTTTTGTGCTAAGTATAAAAGAAAATATTGTGGCTTTAAAACTAACACATTCGCCTCACAAAACAGATCGTGGATTGCTCTGTTCGTAAGATCTCTATCTGTGTATTGTCCGCTGGTGCTCTCTCTCTCTCTCGCTATGGGTCTCTCCACATCCGGCCTCTTACGCATCTTACTGCTCTCTCCTTCAGTTTTTTCTCTTTCTCTCTCTCGTCGTGGGTCTCTCTTCGGCTGTGGCTCTCTCTCTCGCTGTGGGTCTCTCTCATCCGGCCTCTCGCGCATCTCGCTGCTCTCTCCTTCGGCTTTCTCTCGTCGTGGGTCTCTCTCACGCATCTCGTTGGGTTTCTTTTTCTCTGTCTACCCCGTCGATAGCTGTAGCCCGTCGTAATCATTTCGTGGAGGTAATTGATTTAATTAATGCCTAATTTTGGTTGTAATAATTCTGAATGTGTGAAGATTCAATTGTGAAGTCAAATTTTGTTGATCATTGATGTAAGAACTTGCTATTGGAAATTAGCAAACTACTATTGTGTTGTGAGTTATGAGTTGCTGATTTTGGGATGAGTTGTTGTTGGAAGTTATCTGCTGTTAAAACTTGCTGCTTGAAATTGTTAAATTTTGTTGATATATAGTTCGGATAGGTTGATTTGGGATTGCATTTTTGGTAGTCTTAGGGGCTAATTGAGATGGCTTTGTGCTGGAAATTGGATGATAAAAGAATTATTAATACTTTGTACTGGGAATTGCCATTATGTCTGTATATATTTGTGTTACAATGATTGTGCTATTTGTTTATATTGTAGAGAAATTGTTCAATCATTATGTCTTGTAGCAGCACAAGTGAAAATCGAACATAGGTGAAAGCTTGTGAAAAATGCAGCAAAAGTAATAAGGTATTACGATTCACGTACGAGAGAAAATCCTAATCGTAAGTTTTGGAAGTGCAAAGGATGTGGGGCTTTTGAATGGGATGATGATAGGAAGAGTAGTGAATGTAATGACTTTGGAGGGATGGAAGATCGAAGGATGAACGAGAACAAAATTGACATCTTATTAGGAGAAGTTCGCAGGTTGGGGCATCAAATGGAATGCTTGTCTCTTAAATTTCAGTTGTTTGAGAAAGAACTTTAACAAAGACGACCACATGAAGGTCTAAGTCTTATTGTAAAATATGTCCTACAAATAATTATAACTATTGTAATATGTATTATATTTAAATTGTATACTTAACTAATATATTCCACGAAATGAATGTTAATGTATCATGGATGCTTCAGTATTAGTTTTTATTAATGTATTAGCTTTTGTTATTTCATTGGCTGATTTTCATATTACACTTGAAATTAATGATCATTAGTGCATATTGAGTAACAAGTTTGAGAGCAATGCAAAGAGAACGAATTGAACCTCAACACATTCTTATATTATGTATAACACTTTCACTTCACTGACATGTTAACATATATGTTTTCATAATATTGATTTTGATGATAATAAACAAGATTAAGAATGATTAATCTTTTAAACCCAAATTATTTAATATTCTTTTTAAATAAATAATTATTTTTACATTATTAAGGTTTTATATTTAATGGAAAAATGATTTTATGAAATTGATTGTTTTTATTCTTTTTAAATAAATCATTATTTTCACATTATAAATGTTTCATATTTAATGGAAAAATGATTTTATGAAATTGGTTGTTTTTCAAAGTTTATGGTTTAATTGAAAGAATTTTGAAAACTTTGAAATAAACAAGTATTGCTTGAAATTTTGGAGAATGACTTATTTGAAAAGTGTCATAGCATTTTGGGCTATACCATAATTTCAAAAAATTTTGGGATTAACAAAACATTACTTAGAAATTCTGAAATTGGACCTATGTGCAAAGTTTCATAACGTTTTGGGTCATAATACAGTTTTATAAAGTTTTGGGGTCAAACTGTAAATTTAGAAAATACTTTCACTGTAGCAATCACTGTAGCAAACGGCTAACCGTTTATTTAAAACGGCTAACCGATAATTTCCAGAAAGCATGTTCTGCAAAGTATTGTTAAAATGATGATTCTGGAAACTAACGGTGAACCGTTTACTGAAAACGGTTAACCGATTATTTCCAGATTGCTAACCTTGAACCGTTTAGTAAGAACGGTTAAATCAAATTTGTTTTGCAGGTCTCTGAAATTTAACGGCGAAAGGGTAAGCCTAAACGGCTAACCGTTTATTTGAAATTTGGCCCAACGGTAACTTTTAACTAGCCTAAACGGTTAACCGTTAATGGTTAACGGCGAACCGTTTTCGGGCAGACAGTTTGTAACGGCTAGTTTTTCAGCTCCAACTATAAATAAGTTCATTCAAATTCAAACAAGATTGATCACAACACAACCATTGAGCTTATATTCGAGAATACAATCTTCATAGAGTTTTAAACACATTCTTGCTTCATCTATTCACACATTGGGCATTGATTTGTAATCTTAAATATTGTGTGAGAGAAAAACAATTTGTAATCTTTTACTTTGAGTGATTGTAAGTGTTGGGATACACTTGGGTTAAGAGATTGGGGATAATCTCTTGTTGTAAAGGTCCATTGACACCTTGGAAGTCAATTGTAAGCGTTTGAAGCCTTGGGAGGCTAGCTTAGTGAAATCCTCAAGCCCGGTGAGCTTGGAGGCGTGGACGTAGGCGGGGATTGCCGAACCACGTAAAAATCATTGTGTTTGTTTTCTCTTCCCTTACTCTTTTAATATTGTGCATGATTGAATTTATTGTTTTCTATTTGATTAAGGCAATAGATTAAATTGTTGTACGAATTATATTGCATAAATATTAAAATCCCAATTCACCCCCCCTCTTGGGTTGCATACTTGTATTTCATGACATTTGTAAGTTGCATATCAATCAGTACAAATTAAGACTACAAAAGAAAAATTATCTAGAATTAAAAAAGACAAGCATCTTATACTATGAAAGACAAGCATCTCATAAAGATGGAATCAACATACTGCGTTAAAACGTAAAGGAAATGTTAATACAAAATATAGTACTCGGCTACTCAACAACTGAAATCAACACATATCCAGTACCACACAAATTGAACCTGAAATCAACACATATCCAGAAGCATTCATCCAGAAGCATTCCATTACCATACAAATAAAACTACCAATATACCACTAGCAAATAAATAGTCTATGTATCAAATCCACAAGCTCAATGATTGCACCGAAAATGCTATTCTTTGAAATCACTTCCAAACTCTCTATTAACTCCGTATTCATTATTTTGCTGAAAAAGTAGCTGCTGAAAATGTCCATGCACTTGGGGCTGGAGTTGTTGGTGCTATTATAAAAAAATAAACATCTTGTTATAATAAAGATGTTAAAGTACATAAAATGAACAAATACTACATTACATAAGATGAGCAAATACAAATTTTATCACTACTTACCGTGCTAGAATTTTGTGTAGCTGTTGGATAAACATTATCTCCAGTTATATGTTGCAAGTTCATAAGGCCCTAAAACAAACATATATTAATGAAACTTGAACCAAATGATAATACTTAGAAATATTGCGCATAAAGTTGAAAAACTTACATTAGAATAGTCTATAACTCCATGTGGGTACATATTCCTATCAACGAAACTTTGTTGAAGATTTTGAAATGTTGGGATCATAGTTGCCACTTGATCGCTTACATGTCCATCCTGTAAAGTCAACAAAACCAACATTTGAGTACCATCAATAAATTATTTCACTTTAATTATTTTACTTTCAAACTAACCTTTACATTAGAACGCGCTGATTTATATTTTGAAAATTTAGTCAAGTTTTTTCTTTGACAAGGTGGATGACCTTTACGACACTTAACGACTGGATCACGTACTGTCTCAACATCATGCATTTCAATTCCCACGCTATTACTACAACTTCCTTGGCCTGTAACAACAGTTACCTCATTACCTCTGCACAGAATCGTTTCTGGTAGATCTATCCATACCTTCTTAATCCAATTCAAAACACGATTATAACTTCTCACATCTTTTGCAGCCACATTTGCAACCTCTACAAAACTAACACACATATTCTCGTTTCGTTTTTGTTCATCTGTGTAGCTATGCAGCTCATGACTGGTTTTCACCCTACTGTGACATCTCCACACATCTTTTCTCCATCTCCGTAGGATAAACCTTTCTGGAAGTACTTCCATGTCATTGCGTATCATGATCGTAATAGCATGCCTACAAAGAATTCCTTTGAATTGGAACCTTGAACAACTACAATGGATTTCACCATTTTCTTTATCACAATATACTTCAAAAAATGTCCTTTTTTTCCATGTATCAACTTTGACATCCTCTCTAACTATATATTCACAACCCATGTAATTGACAAATTCGCAATACATTTTTCTGACCAACTCTTGTTGAAATTCTTGAAATTTCGAAATTGTGTACATATCTCGGATTTGCTTCTCCATTGCATAAGATGTTACACATGGCATTTGCTGGGAAAAACATCGGGCATCTTCTTCAACTTCTTTCTGAGCTTTATTCTTTAATGCATTGCTATATTGCTCCACAAACTGCTTCAAAGTAGTTTTCGAGTTAACATAACCATAAAAAAATGCATTCACACTCTCATTGTGCTGAGTGGTTGACATTCCCGCCCAAAAATTATTTTTAGATAACAAGGCACCCAACGATGCCGCTCATTGTATAGTCCCTGTAACCATTCATTTCCCCCCAATTCAAATTCTACAATCATGTGGTGCCAAGTTTTCTCAAAATTTGCAGAGCTCTGAGAGTCATAAACAACACAATGCAACACATTGCTAATATTGCGATATTCTTTATAGCCCCCCAGCTTCTCTGGAATCTTCTTAAGTATATGCCATAAACACCACCGATGTCGAGTACTGGGGAAAACGTTCTCAATTACAGCTTTCATTGCCTTGTCTTGGCCTGTAATGATTCCAATAGGAGCAAAATTAGACATGCAGGATAATCATGTTTGAAATAACCATGTGAATGTCTCAATGTCTTCATTTGAAATCAATCCACACCCAAATAAAATATAATGACCATGATGATTAACTTCTACAAACAGAGCGAATGGCATGCCATACTTATTTGTAAGATATGTGGTGTCAAATGTAACAACATCTCCAAACTCTTTGTAGGCTTCCCTATTTCTTGGCTCAACCCAAAAAATATTTTTTAGTTGTCTCTCATCATCCACTTGCATACTAAAGAAAAATCTATTATCTTCCGCTTGCACTTTCATAAAATAATTTTGAAGAGCAGCATCATCCTTATCTCCAAGCCATAATCTTCTTTCTTTTTGAATATGATTTCTACAATCTCTCTCTATGAATGTCACGTTTTCATGTCCATCGGCCTCAATAACAAGTGTTGATAATTTTTGGACAATTTGATTCCCGCTCGATCATTTATATCAAGTTTTTTTTTTTGCATGTGCACTGAGGCTACGATTGCATCAAAAAAGCCTTAACTTCGTTGGAGTCAACAATGGATGGTTGTGTTCAAGATTTAAGCTTCGAATCATCCACTTTCCATCATCCTCTAAACTAGCTCCCAATCTAGCACTGCAGCATGCTTTGTATTAGGTTGCGGCTTTAAGATATTAGTGGATTTGCTTATTGTCTCCTTGCTTCGGCCACAAGCAAAAGACACATTTCTAAGTATTTCATCACTATCCTTTCTACTACTTCTCCGCATAATTGGAAACCCTTTCTTTTTACCATACTCTTTGAAGTACATAAACATTTCAGTATCGGTATCAAAAGACATCCCAATCATTGGCTCGTCCTCCTCCTCAATTTTCTCCAACTCCTCAATGTCTTCGATGGCCTTTTCCATATTCTTTATTTATACGAAATGAAAATAATTCATATCATCAAAATGGAAATTTATATTGTCAAAAACAAAATAATTCATGACAACAATATGAAAATAATTCACATTAATAAACCTAAATTTAAAAAACAAAATAATTCACAAAACTAAGCTAACTCACTGTAATAATTCATGATCAGCAAAATTTTCTTGTATAATCAAAATAATTCATGACCGTCTCTACTCATATGCCTATATTTTCTTGTATAATCATCAGCAAAATTAACATAAATTCATACCGAGAGAGTGAAGCTGCAGCTAGGTGTCAAATTCCAGTAATGTCTTGAGAATGCAATCCATGGGGTGGAAAGAGAAACAACTGACAGCTAAGCCAAATGTGGAGAGACCCACGGCGAGAGAGAGTGTTGTGGTCCACTAAGATGAGTGTGTGTGTGGTTTGCATTTGCGTTAATTCCGACAGCCGAGAGAGTGAAGCTGCAGCTAGGTGTCAAATTCTAGAAGTACCGTGAGAATGCAATCCATGGGGTGGAAAGAGAAACAACTGACAGCCAAGCCAAATGTGGAGAGACCCACGGCGAGAGAGAGTGTTGTGGTCCACTAAGATGAGTGTATGTGTGGTTTGCGTTTGCGTAAATTCCGACAGTCGAGAGAGTGAAGCTGCAGCTAAGTGTCAAATTCCAGAAGTACCGTGAGAATGCAATCCACGAGGTGGAGAGAGAAACAACTGACAGCCAAGCCAAATGTGGAGAGACCCACGGCGAAAGAGAGTGTTGTGGTCCACTGAGATGAGTGTGTGTGTGGTTTGCGTTTGCGTCAATTCTGACAGCCGAGAGAGTGAAGCTGCAGCTAGGTGTCAAATTCCAGAAGTACTGTGAGAATGAAATCTACGGGGTGGAGAGAGAAACAACTGACAACCAAGCTAAATGTGGAGAGATCCACGACGAGAGAGAATGCTGTGGTCCAGTGAGATAAGTGTGTGTAGTTTGCGTTTGTATTTTAGTAAGTTGAGCACGTGTGTGTGGTCTGCGTTTAAGCAAGATGAGTGTGTGTTTTGAAGCTACAGTAATATCTTTTATAATTAGAATAAAATGAATCATTTTGTGCTAACTATGGTGTTAATTGGTGTGAGAATATCGCTACTGTTTTTTTTTTCCCACTTCCTAGCCTCTGGATAAGGAAAGCAAATACAAATCTTTATCCCGTCGGACCAATCCATTGAGCATCAATTATCATGGTTAATAGTTATAGTTGATACTTGGAACACGGAGAGAGACTTCCCAAAAGTACACGCACGCCACACCCATAGGGCAGCACGGATCCGCTTTCCACGGAAAGTCCACAGCCCACACACGTACTTCCCCACGCGTCCTCGTGAAAGAAAGATGCCCTTTACACGTGTCAACAACTCACTTGCACTTCCTATATAACTTGGTAACTACGTTCATACGGTCATTTCACTTACGCCAACTCTTTCTCAATCAAATCTGAATCCATATAACCCTCTGTGCTTGTGGTCTGTTTACACTGTGTGTCCGAATTAAATCGAAATTGTAAAGAAGAAGTTGAGAATAGAAGAAGATATGGCGCAGTTCCTGGACAAGGCGAAGAACTTCGTGGCAGAGAAGATGGCAAACATAGAGAAGCCAGAGGCTGAAATCACAGACGTCGATCTCAAGAACGTCAGTCGTGAAGCCGTCGAGTACGACGCCAAGGTCTCCGTTGATAACCCCTACAGCCATTCTCTTCCCATTTGTGAGATCTCCTACACTTTCAAAAGTGCCGGCAGAGTGATAGCGTCGGGAACAATGGCGGACCCGGGCTCTCTGAAAGGGAACGACAAGACCTTGCTGCAGGTGCCGATGAAGGTGCCCCACAACATCCTGGTGAGCTTGGCCAAGGACATTGGAGCCGACTGGGATATTGATTATGAGGTGGAGCTGGGTCTCACCATTGATCTCCCTATCATCGGCAACTTCACCATTCCTCTCTCTAAGAAAGGAGAGTTCAAGCTCCCTTCTCTCTCTGATATTTTTTAGTTTAGCTTAGTCTGTCTCTCCCTTTGGGAGCTTGTTACATTAATAATAATAATAATAATAGTAATAATGGACTATGATATCCATCCAGCCTCTCACATTATTGTTTTTGTAGTTGTTATTTGCACACTGAAAGTGGATCTATATACATACATACATACATAGGACGTCTTCCCGCAGTGAAGTTTTTTACTACAGATATCACCTCTCTCACAGTGACGGTCTTATTGTTATTGTTATCCAGAGCGTGCCATAGAAGTTTGGATAAATTGATATGCTCTTTTCCGAGAGCTCCATCTATTTATAGTTTTATACATAAGAGGGCGGATTTAGTATTTAGATATTTTTTTGTATCTAAGGACCCCGTTAATTATGCACGTAAAGAAAGCAACATTAGTGGTTTGTGTCAAATTGCTGTGAGGATAATTAATGTTGGTTTATCCAAAACGAAGAGCATGTCTGGTTCTACTTGCAACAGAAACAAGATTATAATGTAGCGACTACCGAGTACTGACTGCCTCATGGGCCACAAATAAATGACTTTCAAAAACAGAGCATACATTATGGCCTCTTAAGCATTTCGGATTATGTTCTGTTTGATTTGGCGTTGAAATACAAACAAACTCAGTCCAAACAAAACTGATGGTGTTAAGGGCAATTCATATTATTATATTTTTACAAGAAATGTCTTCCAGATCTAATGAAATATTGTGCGACTAAACAAAACATTTAAACCTCAATTTATTTGGAGGGGGAACATTCACTATACATAATACAGACCATGTTTCATAAGGATTCAGTTGATCAGGTTACTCAAACGGAATTAAAGATTTTTCAAACTGAAATCTACGGTTTAATGATAATCAAAAGCAAGAATGCTGCAATCCACTTCCATTATCTAAAGTTTCTAAACGACCGCTCAAATATGATTAGGTTATTCGCATTGCTACCTCCTATAGCTTATGCACAAGTTAAAATCGGGTGCGACCGTTTTTCCAATCAGTGAATTTGCTCAGCATCCCTGTTGATCAATCTTCCCACTTGTTCTTCTCTATAGTGGCCAAGATTTTCCAAATATAATACAAGGGCAATCTATACATATACTCACACCACAACTACAGTGCTTATTCAATATTTTTGCCTCGTTAAAATTGAAAGCAAATGTCATGCAACTGAAGCAACTCCAAATTGACTCCAGCGCATGCACATCACATGGATCACAATAAGAAAATTAAACGGCAAAATGCAAATGATAAACAATAACATCAAGTTCGAAAATACTGCAATATCTAGTCTGCATGCTACAACCAATCCCATAAATAAATGCTTCAAATACACAACATTGCAGCTACTAAATAAAAAGAGAAAAAAAATCAATAAACTATCTCCAAGCACTCACATCATCCTCAACAACCAAACAACAAATACCTTCCTAAAATTCAATTTGATTATGGCTACCCCAGCTTCAAGACTTGCACCATAAATACATCACTGCACATAGCAAGAATATTGTTAAATCAACAGAAACAAGATGTGCATGTCATAAACACAGCTTGCACAACCAATCTTCTTGACATTTATAGCCCACAAGTGCTAATCTAAACATTAAAATGAAAAAAAAAAACACTCAGAAATTTGGGATTGAAAAGAGTTGTTTAGGTATGTAATATCCAAATGACAGCACATCAGGCACTAGCCACGTGATGAGATTCTTTGCAAACTTGTTAAACTATTCCCCAGCCCGGTGTGACAACCCAACTGCAAGCATTAACTTGTGTAAAGGAAAATAATTCTGAAGAACAATGTTTCCCCTACATCCCTAATTCCCAGCAAACCTATCACTCACAAAATTATGTTGTACATTGCTAGCATACAGTTCACACCATGAAACAACCATAGGAAGCCATCTAACTTCTATAAACTCATATCCCTATTATCAATTACCAAAACTATAGAAAGAAAAAAATTAAAAAATGATGTGAGAAACGTTAAATTCACTGACCTGCTGTGGCTGTTGGTAAGACCCTGGCTGTTGGTAAGTCCCATATCCAGGAAAGCCCCCATAGTACATGTTCGGGTCTTGGGTAGGAGGCGCATATCCATATGCCTCGTATCCTTGTGCAAAACCATAGTATCCACCACCGTTCCATTGGGCCTGATCCGACTGATCAAAGCCAAACCAAAATTGATGGGCACTATTAATATTCATACATATAAAAGGCATGCACTGAAAACAAAAAACACTGAAATACTTGCTGATGATCACATTACCTGTTTGTTTGAAGGACTACGCCCCCATGACAGTCTAATGCTTTGTCCTCCTAATTGGGTGCCATTCAAAACTGATAGTGCTTGCTCCGCACAAGTTCTAAAGTACATCACATGAAAGATTAAAAGTTCAAGAAAACAGACTGTACGCATGATATACCAAACCAAAATAGTCCACTGCTTACCTGTTAGCAAACTGAACAAACCCGCAGCGCTTGCCCGCTGGTATTTTCACATGAACTAACTCACCATATTGACCAAAAACTGTTTTCAAAATGTCATCTGTAACACTAGGATCCAAACCCCCAACAAATATCTGCACTCAAGAGGTTGAAATGTCACTCAAGTATAGCAACAACTTAATTAGTATCAACTTAAAATAAACTACGCACTGTTGTATTATTTGGATCATTCTCGCCCTGGCTTCCTTGGGTATTTTGATAAGTAGCTGCAAATGACAAATATATGTCAGGAACATACATTAAGCAAGGCTCTTAACCAGAATTCCTGTCCCCACATGCCTAGGCATGTAACTGGTCTGTCATTTCCAAACCACATTTATTTTCACACATTCAAATGACTAAACGTGATGAACATTTTTGACAGTCTTACTTGTTATTTGTAAATAACAAACACTAACAATTAATTTGATTGTAAGACATTTAATACACAGCACAGGTTAATTAGAATTAGAGAAAACAGAATTAGTACATAGTAGAAAAAAAGTAAAGGAAAAAACTGAGAAATACCAACTATAACCAAGGACAAGTTTCATCATGGAACATTGTAGCTTATCCGCTCTCCTATGCATAATAATAAAATCATGCAGATTGATACTTCCAAATGAATTCACACATTGCACACAAACAGATTATGCAGCATCAATCGATTTTTGTTCTCTAATATCAATGGACTTGTAGGTGGAACAGCACAGGCAAATTAAGAGAACAAACAAATACAATTAACTTACAATTGCATGAAAAATTAAGCACTAACAGTTGGATAAAATAATTAACATGTATTTTTTCTTGATTTATTGTGCACGAACAACTATGCATATTCTGAAATAAATCCAGTAAATGTGCATATAACAGAGAATGTGAAATAAGTGCATTCCAAGTCTTCACCCCCTAGCTGGACACATAAGTAGACGAGAAGAATAGACAGGAAACACAAAATTACAAGGCCAATGGCACAACCTATCTACGAGGGATTAGATAACAGTGCACATTAACATGAAAGCAACTGTATCAACGACCACTTTGTGTGGCTTCAAGCTATGCTGTTCCTTCAAGTCTGAAGTTTAGCAGGCTTTCTTTCTTAATAAATAACGCACACTTGCAAACCGACAGAATCAAAGGAAAAAATGTAACTGTAAAGGAAATTGGTCCACGACAAAATAAACAACAGTTCTTTTGGATTTACGTAAATTAAAGAAAGAAGGACAAGAACTTTGGAAAATGGAACATAACTGGTACTCTCCACATATAAGGAACTGGAAAAGAAATTCAGGAATGTAGGAAATAAATGCCACGAGAAAGTGAAGATTCTTCTGACGTAAACAAAATCACTGACCTAAAATGAGGCCACGCATTAAAGTGGAATCATTTCATCCGAAATCAGTTCCAGGCTCCCTCAAAATGAGAGCCTCTTGGTGTCCTGCTTTAAGACAACATGAGTTCTATATAAGTTTATGCATGTTTCAATTGAATTAAATGCTCCCAAGTTTACAAAGGCAATTACTGGAAGGAAATGACTTCGTAAATTCCGCATATCTTCAATTGCTTAACTGAATGAATGTCAATCTAGAATACCGTTTGACAACTTCACCTCTAAAATAGTTGCATATAATCAACAAACTTCAACTTATGCCTTCAAATGGTCGTAAAGCTTTACCATAAAGCACGATATGGTAGAGGACAAACATTTAACAGATAATAGCAAAAGACAAACAGCTTTCTCATGGAAATTACAGCAAAACATTAGCCGCATAACCAACTGCAAACACACCTTTCTGATATTGCTGGCCAGTGGCAGCTTTCTTGGTGGCAGCTGGCCCAATCCGCATAGGTCTAGTAGAGCAGAGCACGCCATTCATTTCAGTCATGGAACGCAACTGTTCACTTTCATCCCCAAATCTCACAAAACCATACCCCTTAGAGCGTCCAGTGGTTCTATCAGTGACCACTTTAGCACCCTTCACTGACGAGTAGACAGCTCTAAATGTTTCTTGTAGCACATAGTCAGTTACATCGGCAGCCAAATCTCCCACAAAAATTGTAAAATCAGGACCATCATCTTGACGCCTCTCACCAGCCCCATAGGTTGCCCAATTCAGTCTGAAGTTTTGCTCAGTGCTTGGCATTTGGGTGCCATTAAAAGTCTGCAAAACCCTCTCTGCAGCAGCATGACTAACAAACTCAATAAAACCATAACCCTCTGAAAAATTTGTTTGCTTGTTGCGAATAACCTTTCCTGAAACAAACTGTAAGCAAACAAACATGTCTCTAAGCAACACTCAATAAAACAATCGGGAAGAGAGGTAGACAAGGAAGAAAACATGCCATGTAATACAATAATTTGAATCTCAAATATTTTATATATTTTATGTTTGGATGATCCATTTGTGTATAACCACTATCATAAATTAACATTGACTACACACCCACACACTCGTACAGTTATTTTATTAAACATGTCCACAATTGATTATTCAATTAAATAAGAAAACCAAACACACAACTTACATACAAACAAAACACAATACTCCATAGTTAGAGACGTACACATCCCCAAACATAACATATATAACACATACACTTTGTTTAATAACAACAGAAAAGGAACTTCATTAAAAATCATTGGATTAAAGGATACAAAGAAGATGAATAAGCAGTCAGACAACTCAAGGAAGAGCTAAAAGCTAACAATCAATTCATCAAAAACGAAAAATCTGGATTATGAAGATTCCCAAAACCAAAACCTCCCCACATGGCCCAAAAAAAAAGCCTTAAAAATCATCCTATTCCTCACGAAATATTGCAAAAGCCTATATCCTTGTGCCCTCTTCCAGGGGGGAAAAAATTGTTCCAGAATCAAAGTCAAGTCCTCGAAGGAATAAAAAATTATCACACAAGTAGCATGCTCCCATGGCTCAAGACAGTTGACGAACATCATATTCTACCATGTCTGTGCTTCAAACATATTCACAGAACTCCATGACATGATATGTGCATTGTTACCAGCAAATGATATCTTGCGACCCTATTGATCAATTTAAGATAAAACCATTCTGTATCTTATAACATAAAATAAGCTTTTGGAACCAAAAATCCATTAAGCAAATCAATTAACAGGAGCTTCTGAATCATAATCACAGTGTTTTAGGAATAAACATAAATTGATCATATAATACATCATTCAATTTTCAGATTGTTTTTGAAATAAATACAATTCTGTCAGAATGTTTTATAAAAAACTTGGGCTGCCTTCTCAATAATGAGCCAATCAAATTGGCAGATAACGCATCAAATGTAATTATGCAAAGTTTTGATAAGGATTTGGATTTAATTAGGTTTAGATATCTCAAAAAAGGTACTGGATTAATAAAAAATTGTTCCAATAATTCGTTAATTGAAAAGCTGCAAACACCCACACTGCGTGATAACATTAAGTCACAGATGCCAGACCTAATCCAGAGGATAGAAACCGTACATGCGATGACCCCATTCAAAAGTTACATAATTCGTTATCCATGTATACTTAACACAGTCAAATTTTTACCATCAGCAAATCTTTACAAAGCATCGTTATACTTGCTATTACCTCTCCAGTATGGCCGAAGATGCTGGCGATATAACTCTCCTCCATCCACGGCTGCAAGTCTCCGATCCACAAAGAACGGATCCCGTCGGAGGAAGCATCGGGGGCGACACCGTAGGGCTGCGTCTGCTGAGATGGAGGAGGCACCGGCTGCGGAGTCCATCCAGCCGGAGGTGGCACCGGAGTTTGATGTTGTTGCTGCTGCTGCGACTGCTGTTGATACGCCATCCACTGCTGATGTTGCTGCTGGTACTGGCTAGTCTGATCGGAAGGCTGTGATGGCGGTTGTTGCATCATCGTTATATCAATTAATAAAGCGTTATTAATTGATTTTTGAGATCCGATGAAGAGGGTAAACTGAGCCCTAGAAGAGTGGGTAATGCGAGAACGAGAGGGGGAAATCTCGAGCTACGTTGGCATTTTATAGGGACATTTGGCGAGGGACACGTGGAGAGAGATGACTCGCGCGTTTGTGATAGGGTGGCCGATGTTATTGGGCTCGAGGATTCATGGCCTTGGCCCAATTTTGAGACTTGAAATCATCTGTAGCCGAGCTTCTCCATTTTCTAACATGACAAAGCCTCCTAAAACCCTAATCCTTTCCTTAAACCCTAAATAATAAATTCGGACATTAATAGCTGAAAAATCCTCTTCTCTCGTCAATGGATGAACCCAGCTCACTATCAGCTGTTAAAGGTCCAATGCTTCCTTTCACACAATTCCGTATCACAAAAAAAAAAAAAGTCTCACATTTGGGTTTTTGTGATGATTCAATCAATTTTCGTTGTAGTCATTCCCTCGAGTTGTAGTTATTTAGCTGCATCAGAGCCTCTAACTAAATTTTTTTCCTCTTGATTTTATTTTATTCTTATTGGTTTTATTGCCCTCTCAGTTATCCATCAAACAGAAAATAATGTTTGATTGATAACTTGAAAAACTAGTTATTTGAAGTTATTTTTGATATGATGAAAGTGTACCAAATTGCTTAATTGTTTTTTTTCTATTAATCGCAGATATGTTAGATGATGATAATGAGGAGAGTGACGTGGAGGAAGAAGAAATTCCAAAATTTGTTTTCAAAGTGAACCAAGAAGCTAAACTCAAAGAACTGCTACATAATATAAATGCACTGGAAATAAAAATATGTGCAGATGCTACGAAGGAGTTTATCAAGTTACTGAAAGGGGATTCTGCAGGTGAATTGCTGCGGTTATATGTGCACACTTCCAATAGGTTTTCGGAGCTTATGGAAGCATGGCAGCTACGACAAGGAAAACTGGGAATGCTATATATATTTTCGTTAATTTCTGCTATTCTGAGTCATCCTGATGGAATGTATGCACTGAATGATAAGGAAAGAATTGCTATTAGTAGGGTTATCGATAAGTTTGCTCGGACGATTATTGATGAAAAGATGGATGGCATATATAAGGAATTGAACAGCAAAGAAGGGAAGCGCCAAAATGCAGCGCTTTTGCTAATGGCATCAATTGTTAGACGTGGCTCAGGGTTGGCTTCTGAGGTTGCAAAGAAATTTGATTTCAAGCTTCCTGTATTTTCAAAGCTTGCAGAGTATAAACGGAGGGGGAGTGACATGAAAAAGAAGCACTTGACAAGGAAGTCATTTGTCAGGTTTGCAATGGCATTTTTGGAGGTAGGGAAACCAGGATTATTGAGGTGGATCCTTCAACAGAAGGAAATGTATTCTGGTGTGCTTCGTGGACTTGGGAATGATGAAGACGAGATTGTTGTTTATGTCTTGTCTACATTGCAAACTAGGGTCATTACAGAAGATTCATTAGTGCCCCCAGGTCTTCGGAGTGTTCTCTTCGGGAGTGTTACTCTGGAACAGTTAATCGGTATCTCTGGTAGGGAGAATGGTGGGCCCACTGCAGAGTTAGCCCACAGTGTTCTAGTTACTGTCTGCACTGATCCTTGCAATGGTTTGATGTCGGATTTGAAGAGACAACCAAATCCATTAAGGGGTAATCCAAAGAGATTACTGGGGCTTATGAAGAAGCTAAAAGCAACAGAGATCAGTTATCATAGAGATCTACTTTTGGCTATTCTTCAAGGGAGACCGTCCTTGGCCTCAGCATACATGAGTGAATTCCCTTACAACCTTGAAGATTTTTCATCACCTAACTGGTCAGCTTTCTATAAATTGCTGCATGATCTATTGACCTTTCCTCTGATTGTTTGATTATTTTTTCTCTTTCTCATGTTCCTCCACATCTGTGTGCTAATTGACACACTTGCAGGTTTGCAAGTGTTTCTCTGGCAGCAAACCTGCTCTCCTCAGTTGGCATGGGCCTTTGTTTTGATTTCCTTGATACGCAATCTCAAGATTCCCCTTCCATAGATAATCCTGATGTGCAGAGTATCTTGAGTTGCATATGTCCTCGACCATTCAGCCGGTCGGTAATCAACAAGGGGTTGCTTCACTTTGATGTTCTTGTGAAGCATGGAACTTTAAGGCTTCTTCTGGAGGCACTAAAGTTGTTGGATTCCTTCATAAGTGCTTTACACCATAGTTCTTGTTCTAGCAATCAAATCATGCAAAATTGGGCATCTCTTATTCAAGAGGTTCAGAATGAAGTCCGAACTTTGCTTCCTGATGCGCAAGTTTTGTTGACTCTCCTTTCCTCGCAAAGTAGCCAAAGTAGAGTACGTGAGTCACATTTGAAGAGAAAAGCTGAATCAGCACATGTTTTAGAATGTAAGAGCAAAGGTAGGAAGAAATTAAAAACTACCCTCCTGAATGAGGATACAGATATTATTATTAGTGGGATGAATGTGGATGCTCAAATTACTATATCGAAGGGCAGTGAAAATATTTCAGATACAATTATTGTGGATGGTGTGGATACTGAAAAGGAGTTAATGAGTGCAATTTTGGAAATTTGGGGTTTGAATCTTTGCTCCAAGCCTGCCATTGCTCTCAATGATGCAGATATATACTTCCACTCAAAGATTCTCGATACTCTCAAGTTTTATCTTGTAAGTTTCAATTCTCTTTGTCTTGTTGTTAACAGATTATGTCAGGATGGGGGGTCTTTGGGATATTCTTCATATCCGAGCTTTCTTCAACTACCACCATTGTTCATGATCGTCAACTTCTCCAATGTTCTTTCAAAGTACTTATGCAATCTCATTCAAATGAACCCTTCTGCTGTTAAAATTATCTTCTCATACTAATTCTATAACAAATTGGTAATCTCAATTTCTGGCTTGGATTTTTTCTGGTTATGTTTGAATCTTTGTGTCAATCATTAACTATTTTCTAGCGTAAGTTCTTAAGTAATTTTTTGTGTTGTCTTGTGCAGCGGATGATGCCTACTGTTTTGGAGGGATCATTTGACTTTTTCATGAATCTTCTCACTGATCCTTTAGCATTACCAACTAATCTGCAGTGCTCTATACTGTCACTGCTGATTGAATATGTTGATTGGCCTACAAGGAGTGGAATCCCTGTTAGAATGCCACAACTGATGTACAAACATCTTCAGCCATTTGTTAACTTATTAATTTTTTCACCAATTAGTGAGATAAAGCATCAAGCATATAATCTGGCTCAAGCAGCTATGTTGAGTACTGGTGCATTTGACAGAAACATAAATGAAATTGGCACATGGCTCTTATTTTTGCCGGGTTATAATAGAAATAAGTGGTGTATTGAGGAACAAGGGTTAGCAATACTACAGAGCTTGTCTCGAGTTGTTATCTCATTCTTATGTGATGCCATTTCTACAGTTGGGAATAACTTATTCAAATGTTGGGCTACTGTTGAGCATCATACTCATTTGAATGGTTTTAAAGGTAGTCAGTAATTCATACACTTTTTTTCCTATATGTAATACATTGTCTTATACTTGTAGTTGTACTTTTATAAATGAACTGTAAATTTATACTTCTTTCATTTCTTGCTGCATCTTACCTGGGTGTTGTATTGACATGAGCTGTTGATTATGGGCGTGGCTTGATGAATTTTCATACAGGAAATTGATCAGAGATCAAGTCAGGGTTGTTGGCCTGTTAGAGTGTTTTTTAAACCATTTGAAGAATTATTTGGCTGAAAGATTGTTCTTTTTGGGCTTTCCAACTTTCAATTCATTCTAATTCCAGTGATCTTACTTGATACATTTGACTAGTTCTATTTAAAAGTGTTATATTAAAAGAAATGGTTTGCAAAAGAACTCGTTTTCTCTCCCCTTTTTTTCCAAATTTCTGGCTGTACTTTTTATGGTCCTAAAAGCAGATCATATCTTTTAAAATAAATGTTGAAGGAAAAATGATCCTTGTTCAGGTTCTATGTGCTTCTCATAAACTTTATTCTAGATGCTGCCTCATTTCTTTACTGATTTTCTCTTTCTTTAACAGATTTATCTCCTGATTTCAGCCCCCTCATCATATGTGTCCTGCAGAAGTGTATAAGATTACTCAATTCTGAATCTGGAACATTTTCATTGCTGGAGAAGTCCATGATATCATTATATGTGAGCAATACATTGAAATATCTTTTGCAAACTCAGGTACGCGTATTCTGTTTTTGATTATAATTGCAAATTTCTCGTATGTGAGATAATATGAGAATTTAATTTTGATAGGTAGATGCGGGATCACTAGCTGTTCTGATTGAATCAATTTTGTCTGAGGGACTCAAGGATCGGTGTTCAGCGGATGATGATTCTGGAGATTTTTTATGCGAGTGGAGGCCATTGAAAAGTTTATTTCTCTTCTCCCTGGGTATATCCAGTCAACAAGCTTGTTGCATGTTTTTGATTGACAAAAAAGCTGTGCCTACTGATGGTTCTTTTGCGAATATACTTAGTGAAGTAAAAAAAAAATTAAGCAGTGGGAAAACTATTGAAATAGCTGGAATTACCAAAGCCTTTTCTTCTGCAGTGTTGTGTACAACACCTGATGAGCTGTTGAAGAGTTTTCCTTTGGTTATGACTATTTCTCATAACCTTCTTAGAGTTCCTGCCTCCCTATTGCCATCAATGATTTTTCTTGAACAACGTTTTCTTGCCAATGCTTCTAAGTTATGGCCTGAAATGTTTTTGTCTGGTCTGGAAATTGCTGTATCCACGATTCGTCATGAAGTCAGAGAATTTGACGTCTGTAGAATTCCTACTCATTCTTCATTTGATGAAGAAGTGCTGTGTAACATTGATTTTGATGCAAATGAGTCTGCTGCTGGTGCGCTTAGTTTCTTTTTGAAACAGGCACCTTTCCATGTGATATTTCCTGCAATTATGACCGTTGGTGCTCCTTATTTATCAGAACCCTCAAAAGTACAAGACTTGCTTTTGGATAAATTGTCTGATTGGACAAGTGATTGTCTCATTTCCTATCTGCGTCTTGTGCTATTTTGCTTTTTTCAGATACAGTCATCTTATAGAGATGAACCTATAGCTGAACTCCTACAACTTTCTGAAATTTGCATAGTTCTGATGAAGAATGTATTTACTCAACTGTTGGTTTTGAAGCCTAATCCTGGACACCCTAAAACTGTTGGCCTCCATTTGTCAGCAGAGAATGTGTGGGAAGTGGCTGAAACTGTACTCTACCATCCCGCAGTGTTTGCTTCATTGTCCTCTCCTTTGAGCTGTGATCTGGAATTGCCAGTGGGAAACTTAGGGCACAATTTGGAGACTTTTTTGAGCTTAACTCAGCAAAGTGTTCATAAGATAGACCATCATGTCCTCGATATGCTGACTGCAACTCTAGACCACTTGTTTTCTTCATGCACAGACCATTATACCATATTAGAAGTTGACAATGGTGTCTGCAAGTCACTTGTGAAAGCTTTCAATACCCTAGTGCAGAGGCTTTTTCTGGAGCTTAGGGATAAGTTTGATCTGTGCATTGCAACTGAAGATGTGGTACCCCTGCTTCCAGCATTTTATGCTTTGCATGCTTTGATAAGATTTATATCTCCACTCAAGCTTCTTGAATTAGTTCATTGGATGTTCCGTAAAGTTGATGCGAATGAAATGTCCATTTGCAAATCATGCAATGTATATGCACTGTCTGCTGGATTTTGCATTGCTGGTGGCACTTTTGAAGCTCTGTCCAATTACTTACAACAGCCTGTCGAGAAGAGAGCATCTTATAATTTGCTATGGGAAACTGAAGAGAACAGCTTTGATGTTAACCACATTGAGGAAATCTATATTGAAGTATGCAAGCTTGCCATTAATTTTGATTTGGGTTTGGCAGATACATGCTTGCTGAAAATTGTAAATTGCATCTACAGTCAGAACTATATGCAAAGTGTTCATCCACTAAACTTGATCATGTCAAGGGTCATAGTAAAAACTCCTATAGAAATGATTTCTCATTGTGTTTATAGAACAACTATGACAAAAGCTAAAGTATTGTTTCTATTCACCAAGATGAGCCCCATGCATTTGTCAGTGTTTGGGAACTTGCTTGTAGGTAGTTTAAACAAGGATTCACTTCTTACTGGCAGTCAGATGTGGACCTGTGGCTATGCTTTTTCAGATGAGGAGTTCATGATGCTTCTTCCTGCTGCTTTATCATACTTGAATATGAATTTTTTGAAATTCGAGAAGCAGTATCACAAACATTTTATGGATATTCTGTCTTTTTATTCAAGGATGCTGTTAAGTGGTTTCCGCAATTGGAAGAGCTTTGTGTCTGGATACATATTCCAGGAAGAATATGATGGGTTCTTTCCATCATCTACTGAAGAACTTCTCAATCTTGTCAATGGCAGTCTTCTTGGGAAAACAGTCCTTTTGTTGCATTATCATTTTGCCTTGAATGGAGATTCTTTGAAAACAAAGAAGTTAATCAAGCTTTTCAATTCCATTTTTCCTTGTTCTGGTGCACAGAATGAGCTACTAGACTTTGATATTAATGAAGTGAAGTCTAACTCCTTTAAGCAGTCATTAAACCATATTAATAGAGTTGTTGCTAAAGTATCACTTTGTAGGATGTTGCTATTTCCAGAAGATGATCAGGTTCAGTTTCTCCCAAAGGCAGCAGAGGGAGGCTTGAAGGGGATTTCTTTGAAGTCAGGATCTGATGATCAGAACTCATCGAGAATGCGGTTTATGAATATTTTGGTGGGTAGTTGGCAATGGATGGTTATGAAATTACCCTCAATCTCTAAGGATTTTGAAGGAAATAAGAGCGCAAATGTTTTGTCATTATATAAATACTTGGAAGTATTCATTTTGAGAAGTATTTTCGAATTAGTCTCAAAGATGAGCAAAGGTCTTATTGAACTTCAATCTATTCCTTTCCTAGAACAATTGATCAGATCAGCACTTTTCAATAGATTCGAGGACTCTACAACTCTGAAAATGCTTCGGAGTATTTTAACTTTGCTGTTGGAGGGGAAATTTTCATGTGGTTTATATCTTCAATTGCTCCTTGCCCATTCCCAATTTGCCGCTTCCATCCAGTCTGTCTCTGCAGCATCTAATGCAGGGGGTGGTGTACTTTTGAGGCCTATGTCCAGCATTCTGAGATTTCTTGTCATCCATCATTTTAATCAAAATGCTGATGAAAAAAATGATAAGAAAACAACTGAGCTGTATCAGAGTCAGTTAGAAGTTGTTAAGTTACTTAAAACGCTCCTTCAATTCAAGGCCCACCCGTGTGGTGCTGATTTTGGAAGGGATAGTGATATAAATCTTAGGGAATTGTGTTTGCTGCTTTTGGCTTCTTATGGTGCAACACTTAGTGACATTGACATGGAGATATATGATGTTATGCATGAGATTGAACGTATAGAAAATTCGGACAATGAAATTGCTCAATTGGATTACCTTTGGGGAAGGGCTGCTGCAAAAGTAAGAAGAGAACGGATCTTGGAGCAGGATACATCTTGTAATATAATGACAGACGCTGAAGCAGCTAAAGAACAGAAAAGAAGTCAGTTTAGGGAAAACCTTGCCATTGACCCCAAAATATGTGCAATGACAGTGCTATACTTTCCCTATGATAGAACCACTGATGGACCTTCATCCTCAAACAAGCTTAAAGCAGATAACCTTTGGAATTCACACGAGGTATGTTTTGCGTTACTTGAATTAGAATTTGAAGGTGCAGCTTCAATTGATTTGAACTTTTTCATCTGCCTTGGCTCTCAAATGATTTAAATTATTCTTTTGATTTTATGTAGATACCTTCTCCTGACCGTCAAGATTTGCAGCGATATGATCCTGTTTTCATCTTGCGCTTTGCAATTCATAGCTTGTCAGTGGGTTTCATAGAACCTGTGGAGTTTGCCAGTTTAGGCTTGCTTGCAGTTGCATTTGTTAGTATTTCTTCACCTGATGTTGGAATGAGAAAGTTGGGCTATGAAACTCTTGGGAGATTTAAGAATGAACTGGAGGTAATGCTATATCTGTGCTTGTGGGTGTTTTTGCATTATAAGAGTTTTTCAATACATAGGTTCTTCAGTCATATTACTGCAGAAATTTTTCTGTATGTCTGTTTGTTATCCTTCTATAAATTACAATGGTTAATTACCCCACTGTTCAGTTTCCAGGGGCAACAATAACATCTGGATTATAGCAGTTTCCTTTTAAGATTATTCATTAGCCTTAAGAGTAACCTCTATGGGAAATTCCTGACAAACAGGCAGAAAGCATATCTGGTCATCATACTTGATCAAACTAAATCAATCTTTTAGTTTTTTAGAAGAGAATAATTCTTCAGTTGTATTCAAATAATAAAATTGTACACATTTATAGAGGCTACTAGTGTCTAATAAAGAGAAAATTTTTGCCTCTTTGTTTATCCATTGATGCTTAAGACACTGATCTATTTACATATGATTACAATGCTTCTTGTTTTGATCCATTATTGCTCTTCATTCAATGCTCTGCAATTCATGAAATTCAAGAATTGGAGGCTTTTCATCCTAGCGCATGGTTTTCCTTTCTGCACTTCCACATAAACATAACTTTTCCTTCTGAAATTGTTGCTTTTCCTTCCTGGATTATAATTTTGCTGAAGAAGTTTGTTGCTCAAACTCAAACTGTCTTTTACAGAAGTGTTCAAAGAAGAAAGACGTAATGCGACTTCGACTTCTGTTGACATACGTGCAAAATGGAATAGAAGAGCCATGGCAGAGGATCCCTTCTGTTATAGCTATTTTTGCTGCAGAGGCATCTCTCTTATTGTTGGATCCTTCGCATGATCATTACACAAGCGTAAGTAAGCTCTTGATGCGCTCTTCCAGGGTGAATTTGAAGGTATATGCTTTGCAAATCCTTTTCCTCAGTTTGCTTTGTATTCTTTACTTATGTACAATGATTAACTTTGTTTCATATTCACTTCGTTTTTGTTGGCAGTCTATACCATTATTTCATGACTTTTTCTCGAGTAGTTCTGTCAATTTTAGAAAAGAGAGGCTGTGGATGCTTCGTCTCTTGTATGCAGGGCTGAATTTAGATGACGATGCTCAAATATATATCAGGAACTCTGTTCTTGAGATTCTAATGAGTTTCTATGCTTCTCCGCTGTCAGATAGTGAGTCAAAGGAACTTATTCTTCTGGTAATTTCTGAGCTCATTATGATGATTTATGTTCTCTAATCATCCCCCCCCCCCCCCCCCCACTGAGCTGCTCCCTCAAAAGCCTGTCTCTTATACACATCTCCCCCTCCCTTCTTCATCTATCTACCTACCTATCTAACTATCATAACAATATGCATGTAATCAGCTTATTCGTAATTTTCTAACTGGCTTATTGTCATGCTTGAGGACAGGGTATTGAATCTGCTTTGATTCGAATGCTAATAAACTTTGATGTTGAATTGCACTTGTACTTTGATCTATCAGTTTTGCATATTTCTCAGTCTCCTACAAACTGGAATATGGTAAACTAAACTACTTGTCTTGTTTGCTTTTCAGATACTAAAGAAGTCAATTAAATTGCACAAGATGGCTTGTTATCTGGTTGAACACTGTGGCTTATTTTCATGGTTATCATCTTTACTGTCAAGTTTCAGTGGGATGCTTCTTGGAGGTGAAAAAATGTTTCTCATGGCACAGTTGATTGTGGTTGTAGAGGTATTCATTGTTTTTGTTTAGTTCTCTCTTTTAGGTCCTAACATTTTTGGCCCAGTTGCTTACCCTTTTTCATTTTTTGTGATCTGTTTTATTTTTGGGTTCATTCATATATGTCATGGCACTGAAATCTGGGTAAGTAAAAAAAAAAAAAAAAAAAATCAAGTGGTTGGAGGGAAGGAGGCAGTGAGGAGGGCTAAAATTTTATAATGGAAGATATTTTTGGATTCTTGAGTATCTTGGGATATCTTCTAGTATGTTTGTGGAAAGATTGATTGAAATACTAGTATCTAGTGGCATTGCGAACCTAGAACACGGGAATACTCAAGCGAGCACTGGAAAAGTAAACAAACTAAAAAGCATAACATCCAAGATATCAAAAAATTTCATGAAACATGCCCAAAATTTTGTTAACTAGAAAAAGAATCAGAAATCTAAGAGAAGTAGATCACCTCCTGACTTAAACATAATTCACTAAGAATATTCTATTCCCAGTCACAGATATAACCCGTAGAAGTAGTAATTCTCTTCATTTTCATTATTCTTCTCCCCCACGGCCAATCAAATTTGGTTGTCCATGCAAAGCCGTTATACCCTCTAGGTAGGGGTCTGGCCTAGCCCCCACCATCTTGCTGGCTTAATTTTTTTTTTTTTTTTGAAAAGGTGTTATTAGAAGTAGGGTTGAACCTCTTTACATCTGTGACTCTTTTAGCTTGATAAATTTTTCTGATGTTAGTTGTGAAAGTAACATTTGGTTTACATTGCGTTTTATCTTTTTCTTTGTTTCTTTTTAGCGTCTATTAATTTGACTTTTCTGTACTGTAAATCGATATTATAAATTTAAAATCTATTTGAATGTTAATCTTCCTTCTCACGAGGCTGGACTTTTGTCAAAATTTTATTAAAGGTTTGACGTGCTTCTGTTCAAACATGGTTAGCCATCTCATCGCAATACTAGGTTTCACTTACTCTTATTATCTGTGTTTGGGTTTAGGTCGTCAATGATGTTATTTCATCCAGAAACATCAATGAGTGGTTGCAAAGGCATGCCCTTGAACAGCTAGTGGATTTTTCATCTCATTTGTACAAACTCTTAGTTGGCGGCATGAAGTTGATGAGGGAAAATGTTCCATTGGTTAATTCAATATTACTGATACTTATTTCTACTATGAAGATATCACAAAAAAGGAAAATGTACCAGCCACATTTTACACAGTCACTTGAGAGCTTTTTTCAAATTTGTCAGGCAGTGGATATGTATAATACTGCAAGATCTGGTGCAAATGCAGAGCTTGCGCTAAAAGTCATACTGATGAGCTCACCTTCCATTGACATTTTCTGTGTGGTATTTCTCTCTCTTTCTTTCACTTGCACTTTCCCTCTCTCATATTGTATGCACCTATACATGCATACTCTGTCAATATTCCATTGTGAATTCTACATTGCATCATAATTTCAAGATATGTAGTGAATTCTAGACGGTATCTAGAATTTCAATAATATCTTTAAGTTTATATGGTAGCTTGGTTGCTAGGTACTATTCTGAATTTTCTGAATATAATATTGTTCTTGAAAATTTTCAAACAAGATTGTTGATAACTTTCAATTCCTTATTCAATGCTTAATCTCATGAGGGGGCATTTTTCTTTTGTGTTTCACAGAACCACGTAAAGCTTTCGAGCTTTCTTACCTGGGCAATTTCTGCTGCCTTGAAGTCCGACTCTGGACAAATGTACGAACTCAGAGAATCCCATCTCCATCTGAGAAACATGTTGGAGGATGCACCATTTGAGGAGTCTTTAACTTCTAAACTTTTACGGTGGCTTGTTGCTTCAGTAATTCTAGGGAAGCTTTTTGGGAAACTTGACATCCCAGGTTCCAAGCTTTCAAAAAGTTTGTATGAAACCCTGAATTCTTTATTCCAGGATTTTGGAAACAAATGTGTAGAAAACAACAAAAGTAGATTTGATTGTAAAGAGATATTAGCTGCCGCAATCTTTTACCTCCAACAGCTTCTTGGTTTGTGTTGCGGAGGGCTCCCTTCTGTTATATCTGCACTTTCTCTTCTGCTCCTCTCTGATGTCTCAGAATCTGCGGGTATGCAACTTTAATTAATTGCTTGCTTGTTACTTCATCTGACATGAAAAAGAAAAAAGAAAAATAGGTTGTTTTTCTTCTAATTTCTTCACTGAATTCACTGTGCTTGGATTTTCCTTCTCTAATTTCTTCACAGAATATGCATTTTCAAGTTTTATGATTCTTGAGAAAATATACTTTCTCTAGGTTTTAATCTTTCATGTTTCATTTGAATCAGGATCAGCTTTTAAGCTTGGTCATAGGACTTCCCTGGCATCGCTGTGGTCAAGAATACACTGCCCTGCAGAAGCTAATCCTTCTTGGAGATGGTAACATGTTCTTTCTTTTAATTTGTGTGTTTTCATGTGTGTTTCTGTTTCCCTGCTTTATAAACAAGATGTGGAACTGAAGGGTTTTTAATCATTACGAACCAGAAGTGTGTTTTGACAACTTTGCTCTCCTTCAAATAATCTATTGTGATAAAGTGCATTTTTTTTTCCCTTTTAGTTATAAAAAAGAATTTAAATAAAGATACAAAAGTAAACCAGAACCCACAAGGGTGATGAGTAGGCATTAAAAAGCTCAAGTACGAGCTATACAGTATAAAACCTGGCTTATATACACCCCAACAGCATACCACTCCAAAAATTCGCCAAAACTGATACTCAAAGCTGTCTTTCTGCCTCTTCATTAGTTGACATAACTTTATGGTCTTTTAAAAAAGTTCAAGCTGTACTTTGGACTTCTTTAAAGGAAATAAAGTTGTAGTTTAGTATCTTTATAAAACATTTTTAAGAAAATACTACTGAACCACTCCAGTGATGGCTTTGTCTAAATCAATTTTTGTGTTTTCTACAGGAAATGCATGGAAAATTTGATTATGTATTCAGGCAGAGATCTGATTGATATTGGTTATCTGAAAATGTTACTTCACCTAGGATAAAAATGAAGTTTCGGTTAACAATGAAGAAATATTTCAAAAATTGTAATCTTTGGAAAATTGGTTGGATATAGGAATTCATGCTTCACACTTTTGGCTTCATCTTATATTTTAATACTTTGCATTTTTTTAAACCCAAGCTTTGATGTATTAGTTGGTCCCTGTAAAACTATTTTCAACATACTTTGTCTTGGACAGGTCGTTTTACCAGCCGTGGAAGGATCTCTCATTGGAACTGACTGATTTGCAGAAGATCGATGAACTTCATGCTTGCCAGACTCTTTTAGTGATAATCTCAAATGTGCTTGGGAAGAAATCCTTAGATTCACTGGTCTTATCATGTCTAGATGATAAAATTTCTAGTGTATTTTCATGGGAAAGAAGTATTATTAGGACCGAATAATGTCTCGGGTAAAGTTGTCTTGAACATTAGATTCTCTTTTTGTTTAGATTAAATCTTGTTTGTGCATGTGTAACAAGTTGTCCTTAATGTTGTATGAAATTACGCATTGAAATTTTGAATCGCATCAGGGTATATTTTAGAAGTTTCTTTGTTTGAAATGATCCACTCAAAACATATTCATTGTGAAAATATTTTAAATAAACTGTCAGGGATAAACAAATAAACAATCCAAAATATGGCTAATGATAAATTTATGACAGGAATTTCATACATAGTATGTTGACATTAAAAGTATTGTTTCAGATACCCAAAAACGGACATGTTATGTTGTACAGGTAAAAGAAAATGGTCGACAGTACATGATACAAATGACCAAGGAAACACAATCAATTATTCAATTTAAAGCTCCTGAAAACAGTAAAAAAGCCAGACACCAGACACAATCGATGAACAGTTTTCCACCGGCGTCCTTGTTGAACAAGAGAGCCTCTACTTCTCAAAAGATGTTAACAACTTCAAGTTTCAGCTTTTAAATATCATCCCTGGTAAAGAGGATCAAGTATCAAGAGCTATTTCAATTGCATTGGGCAATGGGCAGTGATCCACACGCTTTTACAATCACCTTAGCTGTATTCTCTGATAACCTCCTCCACAGCATCATTCCAGATATTGACAAGACTCTCATTCGACTCATTAGCAAGCTTACCCCGCAGTGCTCCTGCAACTATTGCAATTGCACTGGGCAGTGGTCCACACGCTTTTACAATCACCTGAGCTGCTCCCTCAAAAGCTTCAGAATCAGGAAGTCTTGCTATTTGCTTGACCAGCTTCAATCCGTCTTCTTCACCGAGTTCTTCAATCTGTACAGTTACATCAGACATTTTGCTGCACACATCTAAACGTCTACTTGTCACAATAACCTTACAGCGATTGCCTTCTTCCCCGTAAGGGATTCCTGACACTGCCAGATTGATTTTCTCGCGGACATCATCTAAGATTATAAGTACCTTCTTAGTCCTCTCCCTCAATCTCTTTGCCAAGGTTGCTCTTCTCTGAAGTTCATTTTCTTCTTCAATTTTGAATTTCAGAAGCTCTGCAATTTTATCCTGAATTCTTCTCAAGTCGGAAGTTTCAGCAACAATCACATGGGCTTTATCATAAGGAGCAATGGTGTCAATTTGCTTTGCCAATTGTTCCATCAATGTTGATTTCCCGATTCCTCCGGGGCCTTGTACTCCAATGATGTTGACCTTCTCATCCTTCAGGAGTTTCATGATGGAATTTAATGCCTTGGATGAGCTTTCCAGTGGTACATAATCAGGGGTGGCCAAGTCTCCCAAATCTGCAGATAGTGTGAGATCTGATACACTATGAATATCTCTTGAAGCCATGAGCTCATCAATTTTAGTAATCTTAACATTGGCAAGTTCACTCAACTGACGACGGAAGCGCCAATCTAGCCGCCATGTATGGCAGGGACCCTTGTTCTTCTCAATTTTTTCTTCCATCATCTCCTTATCTATTTCAATCTGAATGGCTTTAGCAAGCCAAAGCAGCACAACTTCTTTGATCTTCTCATTGTTGTCTCTGGCTTCATCCACCCGGTCCAGAACATCATTTTTCCGAGCTTCCAGCTGTCCTGCTCGTCTCCTGAAAGCTTCCAGGTTGTCATCATAATCTAACAGGTAACGGATCTGCTCCTCGGCAGAGTTTCCAAATAGGTCGGTAGTACGTGATGCTACAGGAGTAACAATATTTGCTAGAATCCATTCCCAGCACATTTCTGTGGAGAAAAGTTGGCAAAGATTATTTTGAGAAAAATGAAAAATCTCATATTAGGGGGAAAAAAGAAAAGTCACCAATTTCCAAAAGAAATTACAAAGAACCACCAAGGAAAGCATGAAGAAAACAAGCAAAAGGTACCTGAAAAATGGCAAGAATTCGCAAAGGCAAGTTGAGAGATTCCTTATATTGGCTTTTCAATGCCCACTTGCTGCACAAAAATTTGATCATTCATTTGTTAAGTTCAATGGCATTCATAATATCACTGCTGTGGTAGAAGAAAAAACTATTTCACTAAATTGGAAATTGAGGATCGATTTTGCACCTTTTTCGTTATTCCTTGTAGATGTGTCACTGTCAGAACACACCATTAACAAAATGATATATTTTCTAGTCTGCAAGATTGCACTGCAAGTTCAAGAATTTGGAAAGAGCAGTAAGAACTTGCTTATTTTCACTGGACAGCTTCAAAGATTCCATGCATGTTAATGCTGTTTTTATAATCTCAAAGCAGTAAGTCTTCATTAATTTAAGATTAACATCACTATGAGTAGCAGTAGGTCTTTGTTTAAGATTAATTTTGAAGAAAAAGTTGGTTAGTTCAGCATCATGGTACTATTACTAACAACTCCGACTTTGTCTGTTACTTTACTTCCCTCGGAAACTCTAGTGCTTCTTCCTTAGCATTCACCTTGTGGCAGCACAGTCAATGATTCCATTCCTCGCGCTTTCGTGAACAGTGTCTAATACTACCTGATAGATAGGTTGGCATTTTATTAATTGCAAGTGGTAGCATATTATTAATTTGCTCCAACTAAAAATTCATTAAAATTTACTTGGGAAATTGAATATATTTGTTTTTAATTTCTCCATGAAGTCAACATACTCCAGATTAAGTAAGTACCAGGAATACAAATGTTTGATTAACTGAAGACAGATGACAAAGTAATTAATTAAATACTTCAAATTGTTTTCTTTAATTGCAAGTGGTACCATAACTTTTGGCTTTTTGTCAATCTTACACCTTTTTTTTTTGTCCTTTTTATTATTTATTCTACATCAACCCTGCATTTTCTTCAATTTGCCTTTTTTATTTCTTATTGAAAATCAACATCATCTCATCACCTTAATTTCTTGATACGTTCACGTATGTGTCGAAGGAGAATATAATATTGACTTATTAAATCTTTGAGAAATCAATGGTCATCCACGTAAAATTTATCATGATATAAAAATTTTCTATAAAAAGTGAAAATTATTCGATTTTACACATACTATTTACAATTTTCTTCAATCATTCACCAAAATAAACAAAATTACCCGTACGAAAACGACCGCCACTGTAATTTGTATTTCTTTATATTTTGTCATTTTATAAACATAATTCTATCTTTTTAGTAAATGATTGATACAAATTGCATATTTACATATATTGGATGAAAAATCGAACAAATTCAAAATTTTAATAGTATTTTTGAGAATAGAGTAAACTTGGGATAAGCCGCTGATGATTTTCCTTAATTATTTGTGCTTGTGATTCATGAATTTAAACTTGTATAGATCAGGTGCAGGAGCAAGTAGCTGGCGTTGGCAAAATATTGAAGCAGAATTAGCAAAAGTACCTGCTAAATGGCAAGGGCAAATACTTGATGCATAGATATGATTCGGCCTCCCAGGGGATTCAAGAGGGCAAGTGTGAAAAAAGAAATTTCCTCGAATTTGCTTTCCAAAACTTAATGGGTGCCGAAAAATGCTCATAAGAATCCGAAAGAAGTTAGATGATTATTGTTATGACATAGCAAGTAACAATCGTATGTGTGAATGGGCAATGCTATCGAGGATTTTCTCATTCTTTCTTTTTTATTAACCTTTTGTTTTACCCATTGACTTGCTTGAACCCTAGTGGAAATGTCAACAGTCTAGGCTGATGAGAAGCAACCTATGGAAGCTAGCTTTGGTCCAAGACTTTTAATATATAAAAAATTGAAAATTATCCGCCGTCCACCTGTTTGTTTAGCTATTTATTGCACTTGTTCACTTCCGTTAACCGTTGTTAGAATATTGCTTACGTCATAGGGTTAAAATAAACATTTCATTAGACTATCTAAAATTATGTCGTGTTATACTTTTTTTTAAAGAGTAAAACGATATCGTTTAATGTGATTTGAAAAAAAAGAAAAAGAAAGAAAATCGACGTTGTTTAACTTGATTGAAAGAAAAAAAATAAATACAAATTTTCTAAGTCCCGCAAGCAACATATACTATTTTACTCTAATTTCTAGTATCCACTTTTGCATTTAACTCCAATTAAATCCAACCAATTTATCTCCAATTTCTATTTTATTTTGGATAAAATTATAATTTTCCTTTGAAGGGCAAAAAGGTCATTTTATTAATTTTTATAAAATCCATTAATGAAGATTGGACGTAAGTGGACGAGTGTAATAAAAAGCTAACTTTAGGTGGCATGTTGAAAAAAAAAGTGTTTGTATATTTAAAAAAAAAAGTAAAACAAATAAGTAGACAGTAGATAATTTCTCAAAAAAATCATTGTGATTAGCAGTAGGTCTTTGTTTAAGATTAATACTCAAGAACATGTTGTTAGGGTTCAGCATCATGGTACTATTACTAACAACTCCGACTTTGTCTGTTAGTGTACTTCCCTCGGAAACTCTAGTGCTTCTTCCTTAGCATTCATCTTCTGGCAACACAGTCAACGATTCCATTCCTCGTACTTCCGTGATCAGAGCCTAATACTACCTGATAGATAGGTTAACATTTTATTAAAGAAAATTATTATTGCATAATTTTTATTTTGTTTTATGTTCATTTAACTACTACAAAATTCTAACATATTTTTTATATCACTTTTATTTTTAAATTTGTATCAATTAGTCACTTTTGCACTACACAATTTTAAATAATTTAAACGAAATGATAATTTTATCCTTAAATAAATTAAAATATCCTTTTATCTTATAAAAGTTTTGAAAAATAAAAAAATATAATTATAAAAATACCCCTAATTTTAATAAAAAAATAAATCCCAAATAGAGATGCTCAGCTGATTTTTATTAAATTTAGATTTTGTAAAATTTTAATAAGTATTTTATTAAAAATATATAATTTTACAAAATGTTAATAAAAATAACTGAATTTATTTATTAAAAAATTTTAATTTTGCAAAATTTGATTAAAATAACTAAATTTATTATTAAAAATAAATTCCAAAATTTTAATAATTTAGGAGATTTTTATTAAATCCAAAAATTTTACAATTATTTTTATAATTATATTTTTTACTAAAATAATTTGTATTAAAAAATAAAAATTATAATTTTGGAATTTTTTTATTAAATTTAGGGATATTTCTATAATGAGAATTTTTTATAACTTTTATAAGATAAAATAATTTTTTAATTTATTTAGGAGTAAAATTTTCATTTCGTTTAAATTATTTAACAATATTAGTGTAAAAGTGATTAATTGATACAAATTAAAAAAAAATTGGTGCAGAGAACATGTTAGAATTTTATGGTGGTTGAATGAACAAAAAGAAAAACAAATGTAGTGTAATGATAATTTCCTTTTTATTAATTGCTAGCGGTAGCATATTACTAATTTGCTCCAACTAAAAATTCATTAAACTTTACTTGGGAAATTGAATATATTTGTTTTTAATTTCTTCATGAAGTCATCATACTCCAGATTAAATAAGTACCAGGAATACAAATGTTTGATTAACTGAAGACAGATGACAAAGTAATTAATTAAATACTTCAAATTGTTTTCTTTAATTGCAAGTGGTACCATAACTTTTGGCTTTTTGTCAATCATACACCTTTTTTTTTTGCCCTTTTATGATTTATTCTACATTAACCCTGCATTTTCTTCAATTTGCCTTCTTTCTTTCTTATTGTAAATCAACATCATCTCATCACCTTAATTTCTTGATACGTTCACGTATATGTCGAAGGAGAATATAATATTGACTAATTAAATCTTTGAGAAATCAATGGTCATCCACGTAAAATTTATCATGATATAAAAAAATTTCTATAAAAAGTTAAAATTATTCGTTTTTGCACATAATATTTACAATTTTCTTCAATCATCCACCAAAATAAGCAGAATTACCCTTACGAAAACGACCACCTATTTCTTTATGTTTTGTCATTTTGTGAACATAATTTTATCTTTTTGATAAATGATTGATACAAATTGCATATTGGCATATATTGGTGTAAAATCGAACAAATTCAAAATTTTATTAGTATTTTTGAGAATAGAGTAAACATGGGATTAGCCGTTGATGATTTTCCTTAAATATTTGTGCTTGTGATTCATGAAGTTAAACCTCGTATAGATCAAGTGCAGGAGCAAGTAGCTAGCGTTGGGAAAATTCAAAATCATGTAACTTCTTTTGGTAGATTACTGAAAGAAGGAGATATGGACATCAATTTCAGGCCATTTTCACAGAGGTTCAGAAGACTGTTAGAAGGTGAAGAAGGAACGCTGCCTGATGCTGCCAGGGAACACATTCAGAATCTCTATACCGAGATAGTTACTTCCTTGCTAAGTAACTATGGCGACGAGTTGTTCCCGATTCTGCTCCAAAGCTTTGGAAAAGAACAAACAGATTTTCCCGAACTTCAGGGCATCATTCTGAAAGAAATCAGTGACTTTGCCCATGAATGCTGAAATACTTGATGATGATCACATTACCTGTTTGTTTGAAGGACTACGCCCCCATGACTGTCTAATGCTTTGTCCTCCTAATTGGGTGCCATTCAAAACTGATAGCGCTTGCTCCGCACAAGTTCTAAAGTACATCACATGAAGCATTAAAAGTTCAAGAAAACAGATTGTACGCAGGATATACCAAACGAAAATAGTCCACTGCTTACCTTTTAGCAAACTGAACAAAGAAATTATTGGAAAATGGAAAATGGAACATAACTGGTACTCTCCACATATAAGGAACTGGAAAAGAAATTCAGGAATGTAGGAAATAAATGCCACGAGAAAGTGAAGATTCTTATGACGTAAACAAAATCACTGACCTAAAATGAGGCCACGCATTAAAGTGGAATCATTTCACCCGAAATCAATTCCAGGCTCCCTCAAAATGAGAACCTCTCGGCGTCCTGCTTTAAGACAACATGAGTTCTATATAAGTTTATGCACGTTTCAATTGAATTAAATGCTCCCAAGTTTACAAAGGCAATTACTGGAAGGAAATGACTTCGTAAATTCCGCATATCTTCACTTGCTTAACTAAATGAATGTCAATCTAGAATACCGTTTGACAACTTCACCTCTAAGATAGTTGCATATAATCAACAAACTTCAACTTATGGCTTCAACATTGCATCAGGATTTCAGGACATGTCGTGAATTCTAGACGGTATCTAGAATTTCAATAATATCTTTAAGTTTTTATGGTAGCTTGGTTGCTAGGTACTATTCTGAATTTTCTGAATATAATATTGTTCTTGAAAATTTTCAAACAAGATTGTTGATAACTTTCAACTCCTTATTCAATCCTTAAATCTTGTGAGGGGGCATTTTTCTTTTGTGTTTCACAGAACCAAGTAAAGCTTTCGAGCTTTCTTACCTGGGCAATTTCTACTGCCTTGAAGTCCGACTCTGGACAAATGTACAAACTCAGAGAATCCCATCTCCATCTGAGAAACATGTTGGAGGATGCAACATTTGAGGAGTCTTTAACTTCTAAACTTTTACGGTGGCCTTTTGCTTCAGTAATTCTAGGGAAGCTTTTTGGGAAACTTGACATCCCAGGTTCCAAGCTTTCAAAAAGCTCCTATGAAACCCTGAATTCTTTATTCCAGGATTTTGGAAACAAATGTGTAGAAAACAACAAAAGTAGATTTGATTGTAAAGAGATATTAGCTGCCGCAATCTTTTACCTCCAACAGCTTCTTGGTTTGTGTTGCGGACTGCGGAGGGCTCCCTTCTGTTATATCTGCACTTTCTCTTCTGCTCCTCTCTGATGTCTCAGAATATGCGGGTATGCAATTAATTGCTTGCTTGTTACTTCATCTGACATGAAAAAGAAAAAAGAAAAATAGGGTTTCTTCTTCAAATTTCTTCACTGAATTCATTGTGCTTGGATTTTCCTTCTCTAATTTCTTCACAGAATATGCATTTTCAAGTTTTATGATTCTTGAGAAAATATACTTTCTCTAGGTTTTAATCTTTCATGTTTCATTTGAATCAGGATCAGCTTTTAAGCTTAGTCATAGGACTTCCCTGGCATCGCTTGGTCAAAAATACACTGCCCTGCAGAAGCTAATCCTTCTTGGAGATGGTAACATGTTCTGTCTTTTAATTTGTGTGTTTTCGTGTGTGTTTTGTTTCCCTTCTTTATAAACAAGATGCGGAACTGAAGGGTTTTTAATCATTACAAACCAGAAGTATGTTTCGACAACTTTGCTCTCCTTCAATTAATCTATTGTGATAAATTGCATTTTATTTTCCCCTTTTAGTTATAGATAGGAAACAAAAGAATTTAAATAAAGATACAAAAGTAAACCAGAACCCACAAGGGTGACGAGCAGCCATTAAAAAGCTCAAGTATGAGCTATACAGTATAAAACCTGGCTTCTATACACCCCAACAGTATACCACTCAAAAAATTCGCCAAAACTGATATTCAAAGCTGTCTTTCTGCCTCTTCATTAGTTGACATAACTTTATGGTCTTTTTAAAAAATTCAAGCTGTACTTTGGACTTCTTTAAAGGAAATAAAGTTGTAGTTTAGTATCTGTATAAAACATTTTTAAGAAAATACTACTGAACCACTCCAGTGATGGCTTTGTCTAAATCAATTTTTGTGTTTTCTACAGGAAATGCATGGAAAATTTGATTATGTATTCAGGCAGAGATCTGATTGATATTGGTTATCTGAAAATGTTACTTCACCTAGGATAAAAATGAAGTTTCGGTTAACAATGAAGAAATATTTCAAAAATTGTAATCTTTGGAAAATTGGTTGGATATAGGAATTCATGCTTCACACTTTTGGCTTCATCTTATATTTTAATACTTTGCATTTTTTTAAACCCAAGCTTTGATGTATTAGTTGGTCCCTGTAAAACTATTTTCAACATACTTTGTCTTGGACAGGTCGTTTTACCAGCCGTGGAAGGATCTCTCATTGGAACTGACTGATTTGCAGAAGATCGATGAACTTCATGCTTGCCAGACTCTTTTAGTGATAATCTCAAATGTGCTTGGGAAGAAATCCTTAGATTCACTGGTCTTATCATGTCTAGATGATAAAATTTCTAGTGTATTTTCATGGGAAAGAAGTATTATTGGGACCGAATAATGTCTCGGGTAAAGTTGTCTTGAACATTAGATTCTCTTTTTGTTTAGATTAAATCTTGTTTGTACATATGTAACATGCTGTCCTTAATGTTGAATGAAATTACGCATTGAAATTTTGAATTGCATCAGGGAATATTTTAGAAGTTTCTTTGTTTGAAATAATCCACTCAAAACATATTCATTGCGAAAATATTTTAAATAAACTGTCAGGGATAAACCAATAAACAATCCAAAATATGGCTAATCATAAATTTATGAAAGGAATTTCATGCATAGTATGTTCACATTAAAATTATTGTTTCCGATACCCAAATGCGGACATAGTATGTTGTACTGATAAAAGAAAATGGTCGACAGTACATGATACAAAAAGCAAGGAAACACGATCAATTATTCAATTTAAAGCTGCTGAAAACCACAACAAACCCAGACACAACCAATGAACAGTTTCCGTCGTCGTCCTTGTTGAACAAGAGAGCCTCCACTTCTCAAAAGATGTTAACAACTTCAAGTTCCAGCTTTTGATCCTCGAAGTAAATACTACCATTCCCTGCATGTTAAATATCATCCCTGGCAAAGAGGATCAAGTATCAAGAGCTAAAGATCAATCTTTACTTGAGTAAGACATTTAAGAATTGAGATGTTGTGACTTTCAATTTGCTGCAGCCGTTGTGGGATTTTTTGGCCCACTAAATTTGAAATGTCAAGTATAGTTTGGAGAGTTTAAGTCACAGCAGGATTAGAAAATATCCTAATATGAAATTTATCAGTTTTGCAAGAATGTTGTAATAAATCAAAATAAGAAATTCCAGAATTAAGAACTCACAGTTTTTGAAGTGCACTCTTTTGTGCAAGCAACAATATGCGGTGTTTACGGTAACCATCATCATCATCTTCCCACTCGAGAGCTTCAAGCCATTGTGTTTCTGCTCTTACTTCAACCAATTTTGGTGTATTACTTGGATCCATAGGAAGTCTCTTGACATTTGGACATTTCCGCACTCGTAACCTTTCCAGGCAAGCCCACTCCAAAATTTCTTTGCCATTGTAGATAGTTTTCAGCTCAGGTAGATCCTCCAGGATTAAATTCTCCAGCTGAGTGCGTATGTCTGCTCTCTCTTCTTTTCTTTCTTCGTCTGATACAGAAATGATGCTCTCCATCTCATTGCAGCCAACTATGTTCAGTTCTTTGAGCTGTTTCAGACCTCTAACTATTGTCAGTGAAAAGACGCTCTTCATTTTGTGGCATTTTGAGATAATAAGCTTCTGTAGATTCTGGAATATCGGTGGTGGTGGGATATTAGAAACTGCAGCTTCAGGCTTCTCCTCTGGTTCGTCGCTTGAAACAATTTCCTCCAAGCGGTCACACTTCTGAAACGAGAGTTGCTCCAATTTACCAAGCTTCAGAGCCAAAGTTTTTGAAAAGATGTTTTTCAATTTCCCACATTCCTTCACCCTCATTATTTCTAGATTCTCAACGTGCGCTTTTGAATGATTCCCTTTCCAAATGGTTAGCAGTTTGGGAAGTCCCTCCAATATGAGTTCCCTCAATTTTCGGAGTCCAGCTTGCTCTTCCTCTATCTCATTCTCTTCCAAGCAAAACACTTCTTTCATTGAGTAACAGTACTCAACATTGAGTTCTTCCGCATTCCGTACTCTAGCATAAAAACTGGAGCGAAAAATGCGTTGAAGGCTACAGGCCCGAAGATGCATAGTCATCAGTGCGGTGAGGCCTTGTACTTCTATTGCTCCAATATCTTCAAGATCTCTGGAACGGGTAAGAGTTAGGTCTTCTGTCTTTTCCAGCAACAACTTCACCCAGTCAGCGAGTGGGGTTGATATATTCTTCAAGTGCATGCTCCTTGTTGATGATATCTCCCAGTAATCGTCATTGACCTGAACCCGGAATCTTTTAAGATTTCCCCAGGGGCCATCAAACTGCTTAGACAAAACTTCAGTACTGTTGATATGTATGTAAAGAACAGTCAAGCGAGACAAGGATGCAACTTCTTTAAATGCAGCACTTTTTGGGTTTGTTGTTTCTTCAAGCTCCCAATTACCAAAGCTGTTCCCGATGTACAGTTCCTCTAGCTGACAGAGCTTGGATATGATATAAGGTGGAATCCCTTGAAGGAAAATATTGTTTGACAAATCTAAGAGCTTCAGACTTGTCCATTTCTCTAGGCCTTTTGGCAGCTGCCGAATGCTAGATCCTCTAAGGATGAGGATTACAAGTTCTTTAAATTCTTTTTTCAAAGTTGCTTTTTCCAAGTGAGTGTTCTCTGCACGAAGTGAACGCAATTTCGCTAAGCATTCAATAGACCCTGGCAGTGTTGAAATGTTAGTGTAACTCAAATCGAGGAAGTTGATTTCCCTCATATGCTCAAAGAAACCAAGTGGAATTTTATCAAAAGCATTATGTTGCAGGAACAAAGTGAGCAGTTGTGGGCACATAGGTTCATCCGGTAGCTTGTTAATGCCGCTGTCCATCAGTGAGATCTTCTTGTATTCTTTCAAATCTTCTTGCGGCCACCCTTTCTTTAGACCTGCTTCAGATTTGAGATTGTTTCCTTCCTTCGTTGCAAAGTATTTGACAACTATTCGTGTGTTATCATGAATTCTGTAAGTGCCTTCTCCTTCTCTGTAGGACAGAATTTTGCGGTTCCTGAGGTCTTCTATGATTGACTGCATCTTGTTCAAAACTCCCTCCATGGAGTCAACATCTGGAAATAGCATATCCACCAAGCCATGCATGACAAAATCCTCCATGGGAACACTACGATAAGCAGGAAACAAGCAGCAGAATTGTAGGCAACCTTTGGCCACCATCTTTAGCTCATTGTAACCAATTGTTATACCTAAGAATTCTTCTTTTGGAATTTCCTCAATTTTAATGTCTCTGGATTGTCTGGTAACCTCGTTCAACGCATCATTCCAGATATTTTCAAGATTCTCATTCGACTCATTAGCAAGCCTACCCCGCAGTGCTCCTGCAACTATTGCAATTGCATTGGGCAGTGATCCACACGCTTTTACAATCACCTTAGCTGTTACCTCAAAAGCTTCAGAATCAGGAAGTCTTGCTATTTGCTTGAACAGCTTCAATCTGTCTTCTTCACCGAGTTCTTCAATCTGTACAGTTTCATCAGACATTTTGCTGCACACATCTAAACGTCTACTTGTCACAATAACTTTACAGCGCTTGCGCTCTTCCCCATAGGGGATTCCTGACACTGCCAGATTGATTTTCTCGCGGACATCATCTAAGATTATAAGTACCTTCTTGGTCCTCTCCCTCAATCTCTTTGCCAAAGTTGCTCTTCTCTGAAGTTCATCTTCTTCTTCAATTTTGAATTTCAGAAGCTCTGCAATTTTATCCTGAATTCTTCTCAAGTCGGAAGATTCAGCAACAATCACATGGGCTTTATCATGAGGAGCAATGTTGTCAATTTTCTTTGCCAATTGTTCCATCAATGTTGATTTTCCGACTCCTCCGGGGCCTTGTACTCCAATGATGTTGACCTTCTCAGCCTCCAGGAGTTTCATGATCGAATTTAATGCCTTGGATGAGCTTTCCAGTGGTACATAATCAGGGGTGGCCAAGTCTCCCAAATCTGCAGATTGTGTGAGATCTGATACACTATGAATATCTCTTGAAGCCATGAGCTCATCAATTTTAGTAATATTATCTTTGGCTAGTTCACTCAACTGACAACGGAAGCGCCAATCTAGCCCCCATGTATGGCAGGGACCCTTGTTCTTCTCAATTTTTTCTTCCATCATCTCCTTATCTATTTCAATCTGAATGGCTTTAGCAAGCCAAAGCAGCACAGCTTCTTTGATCTTCTCATTGTTGTCTCTGGCTTCATCCACCCGGCCCAGAACATCATTTTTCTGAGCTTCCAGCTGTCCTGCTCGTGTCCTGAAAGATTCCAGGTTGTCATCATAATCTAACAGGTAACCGATCTGCTCCTCGACACGGTTTCCTAATCGGTCGACAGTGCATGATGCTACAGGAGTAACAATATTTGCTAGAATCCATGCCCAGCACATTTCTGTGGAGAAAAGTTGGCAAAGATTATTTTGAGAAAAATGAAAAATCTCATATTAGGGGGAAAAAAGAAAAGTCAACAATCTCCGGAAGAAATTACAAAGGACCAACAAGGAAAGCATGAAGAAAACAAGCAAAAGGTACCTGAAAAATGGCAAGAATTCGCAAAGGCAAGTTGAGAGATTCCTTATATTGGCTTTTCAATGCCCACTTGCTGCACAAAAATTTGATCATTCATTTGTTAAGTTCAATGGATAGATGATAAAATTTCTAGTGTATTTTCATGGGAAAGAAGTATTATTGGGACCGAATAATGTCTCGGGTAAAGTTGTCTTGAACATTAGATTCTCTTTTTGTTTAGATTAAATCTTGTTTGTACATATGTAACATGCTGTCCTTAATGTTGAATGAAATTACGCATTGAAATTTTGAATTGCATCAGGGAATATTTTAGAAGTTTCTTTGTTTGAAATAATCCACTCAAAACATATTCATTGCGAAAATATTTTAAATAAACTGTCAGGGATAAACCAATAAACAATCCAAAATATGGCTAATCATAAATTTATGAAAGGAATTTCATGCATAGTATGTTCACATTAAAATTATTGTTTCCGATACCCAAATGCGGACATAGTATGTTGTACTGATAAAAGAAAATGGTCGACAGTACATGATACAAAAAGCAAGGAAACACGATCAATTATTCAATTTAAAGCTGCTGAAAACCACAACAAACCCAGACACAACCAATGAACAGTTTCCGTCGTCGTCCTTGTTGAACAAGAGAGCCTCCACTTCTCAAAAGATGTTAACAACTTCAAGTTCCAGCTTTTGATCCTCGAAGTAAATACTACCATTCCCTGCATGTTAAATATCATCCCTGGCAAAGAGGATCAAGTATCAAGAGCTAAAGATCAATCTTTACTTGAGTAAGACATTTAAGAATTGAGATGTTGTGACTTTCAATTTGCTGCAGCCGTTGTGGGATTTTTTGGCCCACTAAATTTGAAATGTCAAGTATAGTTTGGAGAGTTTAAGTCACAGCAGGATTAGAAAATATCCTAATATGAAATTTATCAGTTTTGCAAGAATGTTGTAATAAATCAAAATAAGAAATTCCAGAATTAAGAACTCACAGTTTTTGAAGTGCACTCTTTTGTGCAAGCAACAATATGCGGTGTTTACGGTAACCATCATCATCATCTTCCCACTCGAGAGCTTCAAGCCATTGTGTTTCTGCTCTTACTTCAACCAATTTTGGTGTATTACTTGGATCCATAGGAAGTCTCTTGACATTTGGACATTTCCGCACTCGTAACCTTTCCAGGCAAGCCCACTCCAAAATTTCTTTGCCATTGTAGATAGTTTTCAGCTCAGGTAGATCCTCCAGGATTAAATTCTCCAGCTGAGTGCGTATGTCTGCTCTCTCTTCTTTTCTTTCTTCGTCTGATACAGAAATGATGCTCTCCATCTCATTGCAGCCAACTATGTTCAGTTCTTTGAGCTGTTTCAGACCTCTAACTATTGTCAGTGAAAAGACGCTCTTCATTTTGTGGCATTTTGAGATAATAAGCTTCTGTAGATTCTGGAATATCGGTGGTGGTGGGATATTAGAAACTGCAGCTTCAGGCTTCTCCTCTGGTTCGTCGCTTGAAACAATTTCCTCCAAGCGGTCACACTTCTGAAACGAGAGTTGCTCCAATTTACCAAGCTTCAGAGCCAAAGTTTTTGAAAAGATGTTTTTCAATTTCCCACATTCCTTCACCCTCATTATTTCTAGATTCTCAACGTGCGCTTTTGAATGATTCCCTTTCCAAATGGTTAGCAGTTTGGGAAGTCCCTCCAATATGAGTTCCCTCAATTTTCGGAGTCCAGCTTGCTCTTCCTCTATCTCATTCTCTTCCAAGCAAAACACTTCTTTCATTGAGTAACAGTACTCAACATTGAGTTCTTCCGCATTCCGTACTCTAGCATAAAAACTGGAGCGAAAAATGCGTTGAAGGCTACAGGCCCGAAGATGCATAGTCATCAGTGCGGTGAGGCCTTGTACTTCTATTGCTCCAATATCTTCAAGATCTCTGGAACGGGTAAGAGTTAGGTCTTCTGTCTTTTCCAGCAACAACTTCACCCAGTCAGCGAGTGGGGTTGATATATTCTTCAAGTGCATGCTCCTTGTTGATGATATCTCCCAGTAATCGTCATTGACCTGAACCCGGAATCTTTTAAGATTTCCCCAGGGGCCATCAAACTGCTTAGACAAAACTTCAGTACTGTTGATATGTATGTAAAGAACAGTCAAGCGAGACAAGGATGCAACTTCTTTAAATGCAGCACTTTTTGGGTTTGTTGTTTCTTCAAGCTCCCAATTACCAAAGCTGTTCCCGATGTACAGTTCCTCTAGCTGACAGAGCTTGGATATGATATAAGGTGGAATCCCTTGAAGGAAAATATTGTTTGACAAATCTAAGAGCTTCAGACTTGTCCATTTCTCTAGGCCTTTTGGCAGCTGCCGAATGCTAGATCCTCTAAGGATGAGGATTACAAGTTCTTTAAATTCTTTTTTCAAAGTTGCTTTTTCCAAGTGAGTGTTCTCTGCACGAAGTGAACGCAATTTCGCTAAGCATTCAATAGACCCTGGCAGTGTTGAAATGTTAGTGTAACTCAAATCGAGGAAGTTGATTTCCCTCATATGCTCAAAGAAACCAAGTGGAATTTTATCAAAAGCATTATGTTGCAGGAACAAAGTGAGCAGTTGTGGGCACATAGGTTCATCCGGTAGCTTGTTAATGCCGCTGTCCATCAGTGAGATCTTCTTGTATTCTTTCAAATCTTCTTGCGGCCACCCTTTCTTTAGACCTGCTTCAGATTTGAGATTGTTTCCTTCCTTCGTTGCAAAGTATTTGACAACTATTCGTGTGTTATCATGAATTCTGTAAGTGCCTTCTCCTTCTCTGTAGGACAGAATTTTGCGGTTCCTGAGGTCTTCTATGATTGACTGCATCTTGTTCAAAACTCCCTCCATGGAGTCAACATCTGGAAATAGCATATCCACCAAGCCATGCATGACAAAATCCTCCATGGGAACACTACGATAAGCAGGAAACAAGCAGCAGAATTGTAGGCAACCTTTGGCCACCATCTTTAGCTCATTGTAACCAATTGTTATACCTAAGAATTCTTCTTTTGGAATTTCCTCAATTTTAATGTCTCTGGATTGTCTGGTAACCTCGTTCAACGCATCATTCCAGATATTTTCAAGATTCTCATTCGACTCATTAGCAAGCCTACCCCGCAGTGCTCCTGCAACTATTGCAATTGCATTGGGCAGTGATCCACACGCTTTTACAATCACCTTAGCTGTTACCTCAAAAGCTTCAGAATCAGGAAGTCTTGCTATTTGCTTGAACAGCTTCAATCTGTCTTCTTCACCGAGTTCTTCAATCTGTACAGTTTCATCAGACATTTTGCTGCACACATCTAAACGTCTACTTGTCACAATAACTTTACAGCGCTTGCGCTCTTCCCCATAGGGGATTCCTGACACTGCCAGATTGATTTTCTCGCGGACATCATCTAAGATTATAAGTACCTTCTTGGTCCTCTCCCTCAATCTCTTTGCCAAAGTTGCTCTTCTCTGAAGTTCATCTTCTTCTTCAATTTTGAATTTCAGAAGCTCTGCAATTTTATCCTGAATTCTTCTCAAGTCGGAAGATTCAGCAACAATCACATGGGCTTTATCATGAGGAGCAATGTTGTCAATTTTCTTTGCCAATTGTTCCATCAATGTTGATTTTCCGACTCCTCCGGGGCCTTGTACTCCAATGATGTTGACCTTCTCAGCCTCCAGGAGTTTCATGATCGAATTTAATGCCTTGGATGAGCTTTCCAGTGGTACATAATCAGGGGTGGCCAAGTCTCCCAAATCTGCAGATTGTGTGAGATCTGATACACTATGAATATCTCTTGAAGCCATGAGCTCATCAATTTTAGTAATATTATCTTTGGCTAGTTCACTCAACTGACAACGGAAGCGCCAATCTAGCCCCCATGTATGGCAGGGACCCTTGTTCTTCTCAATTTTTTCTTCCATCATCTCCTTATCTATTTCAATCTGAATGGCTTTAGCAAGCCAAAGCAGCACAGCTTCTTTGATCTTCTCATTGTTGTCTCTGGCTTCATCCACCCGGCCCAGAACATCATTTTTCTGAGCTTCCAGCTGTCCTGCTCGTGTCCTGAAAGATTCCAGGTTGTCATCATAATCTAACAGGTAACCGATCTGCTCCTCGACACGGTTTCCTAATCGGTCGACAGTGCATGATGCTACAGGAGTAACAATATTTGCTAGAATCCATGCCCAGCACATTTCTGTGGAGAAAAGTTGGCAAAGATTATTTTGAGAAAAATGAAAAATCTCATATTAGGGGGAAAAAAGAAAAGTCAACAATCTCCGGAAGAAATTACAAAGGACCAACAAGGAAAGCATGAAGAAAACAAGCAAAAGGTACCTGAAAAATGGCAAGAATTCGCAAAGGCAAGTTGAGAGATTCCTTATATTGGCTTTTCAATGCCCACTTGCTGCACAAAAATTTGATCATTCATTTGTTAAGTTCAATGGAATTCATAATATCACCGCTGTGGTAGAAGAAAAAACTATTTCACTAATTAAATTGAAAATTGAGGATCGATTTTGCACCTTTTTCATTCTTCCTTGTAGATGTGTCACTGTCAGTACACACCACTAGCAAAATGATATATTTTCTAGTCTGCAAGATTGCACTGCAAGTTCAAGAATTTGGAAAGAGCAGTAAGAACTTGCTTATTTTTACTGGACAGCTTCAAAGATTCCATGCATGATAATGCTCTTTTTGTAATCTCAAAGAGGTAAAAAAAAAATATTGTTACATATGTCTACGACTCAGAAAATTTGAAAATCTATAGGGGAAAAAAAATGGAAAATTTGATATCTTCTTGTTTTTCTTGTATTATTATTGCAGGTGTTCTTTGTTTTCATTTAGCATCAGCAAAATGCTTCCTTCTTGTTTCCTTAGCTTGCTTCCCCTCCTTTCATGATAATTTTTAATTCCACCAAATTAGTCTTTTAATGTCCACTTTGAAAATAACTCACAATAATTTTCTTGGCTCCATATGCTAAAACTTGAAAGAGCATTGTGTTTACCAGATGTTGAGAAAATATACCAACAGCAAAGAGATTTTTTTTTATTTTTTAATAAAACCTCCCGACCAGCAAAACTGTAAGTTATAAACTTCTGAAACAGGTTTATTATAATGCCAAAGTTTACCGAACCTTATCAAAACTTACAAAACTCTATTCTTAGTAATCCCAGCTCCAGAGGAATAAAGTAAATAGGCAGAGTTTATTTCCAGAAAACTTTACAGAAGAAGTCCAAAAACGAAAAAAAAAAAATTGCAAACATGGAAAATATGTCATGGCAAACTAGAGAACCTCTTACTGAATATAGCAATTTGGAAAGGCAGCCAAACATTGAAGCAGAATTAGCAAAAGTACCTACTAAATGGCCAGGACCAATACTTGATGCATGGATATGATTGGGCCTCCCGGCAATTCAAGAGGGTAAGTGTAAAAGAAATCGCCTCGTATCTGCTTTCCGATGCTTAATGGGCGCAGACAAATGGTCATAAGGATTCGAAGGAAGTTAGATGATTATTGTTATGGCATGGCAAGTAACAATCATCTGTCTGAATAGGTGATACGGTGGAGGATTTGCTCATGCTTTCTCTTTGTTTAACCTTTTCTTTTAGCCATTGACTTGCTTGAATCCTAGTGGAAATGTCAACAGGCTAGGCTGATGAGTAGCAAGCTAATGGAAGCCAGCTTTGGTCCAAGACTCTTCATAAAAAAAATCACTATGATTAGCAGTAGGTCCTCAATAATTTAAGATAAATATCACTATGATTAGCAGTAGGTCCTCAATAATTTAAGATAAATATCATTAGCAGTAAATTTTGAAGAACAAGTCTTTATTTCAGCATCATGGTACTATTACTAACAACTCCATCTTTGTCGGTTACTTCACTTCCCTCGGACACTCCAGGGGGCAACACAGTCAACGATTCCAGTCCTCTTTCGTGAACAGAGCCTAATGCTACCTGATAGCTAGGTTAGCATTTTATTAATTGCAAGTGGTAGCATATTATTAATTTGCTCCAACTAAAAATTCATTAAACTTGACTTTAGAAATTGAATATATTTGGTTTTAATTTCTCCATGAAGTCATCATACTCCAGATTAAATAAATACCAGAAATACAACTGTTTAATTAATTGAAGACAGCTGACAAAGTATTTAATTAAATACTCCAAATTATTTTCTTTAATTGCAACTGGTATCATAACTTTTGGCTTTATGTCAATCATACACCATTTTTTCTTTTTTGTGCCCGATACTACATCAACCCTCCATTTTCATCAATACACCTTCTTTCTTTCTTCTTGTAAATCAACATCATCTCATCACCTTAATTTCTCGATACGTTCATGTACGTGTCGAAGGAGAATATAATATTAACTTGCTAAATCTTTGGAAAATCATTGGCCATCCACCTAAAAATTACCATGTTATAAAAAAATTCTATAAAAAGTGAAACTTATTCAATTTTACACATACTATTTATAATTCTTTTTCAATCTTCGACCAAAATAAACATAATTATCCTTACGAAAATGACTGCAACACCTCAAATCTAACACGTGCAGAGCACGCGATGAATGAGGTTACTTATAAATCTAAATCCTTGCACAAAACTCCTAAATTGAAATACTTCAAATTTTTTATCAACTAAAACCACAAATTCATGTATCTAATACTAAATAATCTCTTTTGAAGACATAAATATAATAAAAGTCTCAAAACTCACAAATTACAAGTTCATAAAATAAATAAACTTAAAAGAGACATGAGTTTAGTCATTCCCTTATTCAACTAGCAAAAAAAAAAAATCTCTAACTCCAATGATAAGGACACCTCTCAACAAAGTACTTAATCTACAAAAAGTAATGACAATGGGTGAGCCACAGCTCAATAAATATAATAATTCCCAACACACTAGACTTATCGATATAAAAAATATAAATATTGCAAATCTTTTTTTATTAAAACATATATTATAATTCATAAATTTCATAAAATGATATATTATAATAAGATGACATAAATTCATAGTAATTCAAAATATCAAAAGTATAGTTAATTATGAAAGCAAATCGTATAACACATACACAGAAAACAAAAAGTTAGCTCATGTCACATAGTATAATCTATACTTCTGGTGACCCTGCTAGAAACAGAAACAGAATCAGAATCAAAATATCGTGCGCATACTCAGAACAAAAACCCAATACTGATTTAGAATATATATATATGGCCAAACCTATGTTACGTGCAACGTAACATACATTCAACATGCAAAATATCAATTAGTACCCAAAAACTTTATGGAAACTACTTTAAGAGAATTAAAAGAAATACTTTTAAATCTCCAAGAAGAAATAAAAAAAATAAAACAAGAAATAGGAAAAAATAAAAATTGAAATGTCTGTACTACAAAAGAGTCAAAAGAAAAATAAAAAAAATAGAGAGACTCGATATATTAAAAACGGGAATAATTGGAACAAGTTTTAAAAAACCTACACAAAAACCTCAGAAAGGTAGTTATGATTATTGGTTTATGGAAACACAATATCCGAAAATAGAAATAAAAAAGAAAGACAAGGCAAAAGAAAAATTAGAATAAACTCCATCAGAGTCAAACTCTGAGTAATGGATGACATACTAGAAAACTTAACTGAAAAATTCAGTGACATAAATCTTAGTGACTTAGAAGATTTTGAAAAAGAATACCAAATAAAAATGAATGTAGCAGGAGGACCAGAAATGAAACCTAATGTAACAGAACCAAGTCATAGATATATAACAAAGAAAAAGAATAATAAACCTTTTTATGAATATATACCTATTATTAAAACTACACCTTGGAAAAAAGAATTTACACCTAATCAGGATATATTAACTCCTATAAGCAATACTGGAATATTTTTAAATCTAGATTGTAAAATAGATCCTCGTAAAACATTAGCAAAATAGGGGATACAAATGAAACTATTTTTTACATACAATGGAGCTAATGATGACTGGAATGTAACCACAAATGAAGAAAAAATAGATATATTTGTAGATATCCTGTTAACTAGTTTTACAGGAAATATATTTAACTGGTGGAGAGGATTAAGCGATGAAACCCAAATGTTAATAAAAGATTCAACCAAAATAGCTTTTAGAAGGAGTAATGCTTTAGGCATTAAAAGAATAATTGAATACATTGCAAGTGAATTTTTAGGAGAAGATTGGTTAGAAAACTCAGAAAGAGAAGCTAATAATGAAAAACAAAGAGCAAGGTTAAAATCAATGAATTTGACAATTTGCAATATGTGTTTTATCAAAGAATATACTTGTGAATTTACTAAATACTATTACGAACAATATGTAAGTTTAGAAGACCAAGAAGTTTATAAAAATCTATATTACTCTAAACTGCCATATCCTTGGAATAGTTATTTTATCAATGAATATGAAAAATATAACACTTCAAATAGACTCCCAGATACTCTAGGAGCCAGAATTAGATTTCTAAATACAAGACTTAGTGATATATGTATCCAGAGAAATCTAATAAAAAAGAGTAAAAATATAACAACAATATGTTGTGAAAAGACGGAAATGCCAACCCAGTGGGGCTGTTCTATGCCTTATAAACGAAAAAGGAAATTGTATAAAAAAGAAAAAGGTATAAAAAATATACTAACTTTAAAAAGAAATATAGAAAACCTGGAAGAAAATATTATAAGAGAAAATATAAAAGTCAAAGAAAACAATTGGATAAAACAAAAGGTAAATGTTGGAATTGCGGAGAAATAGGCCATATTAGTACAGATTGTAAGAAGAAGAAAGTTAGAATCTTACAACAAGACTTTAATATAATACAAGAAGAACTAGAAGAAGTAAGCAATATATCAGATTATGAAGGAAAGGAAATATATGTAGTAGAAGATTCAGAAGATGAGTCAGAATAAAGAGGAAATAATTGAAAAAGACGAAATAGAAGATATTGAAGAAATAGAAAGAGAAGAAAACAAAAGCGGATACAGCCTTGTAGCTATTTTTAATAAAGAAAAATATAATAAACTTTTAAAATTAAATGTAGAAAAACCAGAATATGGAATATTACAAAAACTAAGAGATATGTTTAAACGAAAAAGGATAGTATTACACGAATATTATGAACAAGAAAAAGCTGTAACTATTACACAAGCTGAAGGAAATATTAAGTTTAGTTTAATAAATAAAAGAACCATAGATTTGGCATTAAGAAAAGTAAAAAATGAATCCACAAGAGAAAAAATACAATATGTATATTTAGCTGAAATTCAAATATTAATAAAATCTCTCTTTAAAAAAGGAGTAGATAGTCCCATAGTTTTGTCAATACATGATCAACGGTTCCATGATCCTAGTATAGGACATTTAGGAACAGTAGAAGGAAATTTATGTTATACTAAATTACTTTTTACATGCCATCCTAGGTACTGTGTACACATAAAAGATATGAATATAGACGAAACACTTAGCCTACACTTTAAATTACTCAAGAAGAATTTAATGAAAGAAGGAAATAGATTAATGGCCATACACTATTCAGCCTTATATAGTTTTTGTAACTCAAATTACGGAGAAGTTTATGGAGACAAACCCTATATAGAAATAAACAAAGAATGTGAGGACATAGCAACCCTTATAGAACCTGTTATACAGAATTATAAAATCCCAATAACTTATGAATTAAACATCGATGATAAGAAACAATTTTTAAATGATAATAATGAGAATTCTATAATTCCGATAAGCTTTGCTGGAAGAACCCTTTTAAGAGGAAGTTCATCTAGAAGATTAAGTACTGACAAACAAATAGCTAATACAAACAAACAAGCATTAGCCAGACCCATTATAACCAGTAATGTGATAAGAATACTTGGACAATATTTCAATGGAATAGAATATACGACACAATTACCTATTTTAATATATACTGGAACAAGCCATAATTATATGAATCACAAAAAAAATAAAGGACTGTTAATCAAAGAAAAGGAAATTCCATATGAATATACTGATTTCAATGGAAATAAACATATATGTAAACAGGAAGTAAAAGTTCCACTAATCATTGAGGGAATTAGAATAATCGTAACATGTTATATGGATTCCTTTATGACTACAGATCCTGAAAAACATATAGTATTAGGAATAGTTTCTTAAACAGTTTAGAATATTACAAGATTGAGAAACACATTTGATTACCTTACAAATTGAAAGTCAAAGGATAATATGTTAAACATGTTAAATCAAGCGTATATCAAATACCCTATGTCTGTATATATACAAATCAATATAGTCGAAAAAGACCTAGATACATGTGCCTTGATAGACACAGGCAGCGAAATAACAATCATGAAAACTTTCTTATCTAGTCAATGACAAGTCAATGGCAAAATAAAACTTATTGGTATAACAGGAGATAAACAACATATCAACCAAAGTTTATTAAATTGTGAGATACTTTTAGGAAGTAAAATTGTACGTATAAACCATGTCTTCCAGTATGACCAAATGGATTGTGATATACTTTTAGGTAATGATTTCATACAACAATTTCAGTATTACCAGCAAACTCCATACATGATAACCCTTAAAACACCCTATAATCATATCTTTCGTATTCCTCGAGAATTCAAACCCTACAGAGTTCAGCCAGCCCAGCGTGGTGATAAGGTAATTTATGAAAAATATTATTTAATTTCTAAAGGACATAGTTATAATATACAACTTGAAACAATAAAATCACAACTTGAAAAAGTCTATAAAGAAAATCCATTAGCATTATGGAAACAAGACCACCCTAGAGCAAAGATAGAATTAATAGAAAATAGAATTATAAGACTTAAACCTATGCTGTATACAGAGGAAGACAGAGAAGAATTCAAAATACAGATAAAAGAGTTATTAAACCTAAACTTAATTAGAAATAGTAATAGCCCACATAACAGTCCAGCTTTTATGGTCAGAAAAAGATCCGAACAAGTTAGAGGAAAAGCTAGAATGGTAATAAATTATAAGGAACTAAATAAATACACAAAATTTGATGGATATTTTTTACCAAATAAAGAAGTGTTGATAAATCTTGTAAAAAATAAAACTTATTATTCAAAATTTGATTGTAAATCAGGATTTTGGCAAATAAAAATGGAAGAAGATAGTATCCTTTATATAGCATTTAGTACTCCACAGGGTCATTATGAATGGCTAGTAATGCCTTTCAGATTAAAAAATGCCCCTCAGATATTTCAAAGTAGAATGGATAGAGTCTTTAAGGATTACAAGTATATAATTGTATATGTAGATGATATATTAATAGCATCAGAAACATTAGAAGATCATATGAGACATTTAAAAGAATTTGTAAATATCTGTATTAAAGAAGGAATAGTATTGTCAGAAAGGAAAACAATGATAGAACATAAGAAAATAGAATTTTTAGGAATGATTCTTGACAGACAAGGAATCAAACTACAGAGCCACATAGGCAAGAAGATTAGTGAATTCCCAGATAAATTAGAAAATAAACAGCAAATACAAAAATTCTTAGGATGTTTAAATTATGCTGAAGGATTCATAAAAGACTTAGCAAAGAAAAGAAATACACTCCAAAAGTTACTCAGAAAAAATAATACTAGAGGATGGAATATAGAACATATAGAAACTGTAAAGAATTTAAAAGAAGAATGTAAGGATCTTCCTTCATTAAGATTACCAGAAGAAACTGATAAACTAGTAATACAAACTGATGCATCTGATTTGCATTGGGGAGCTATACTTAAAACTGATATAAATGAAATTTACAGATATTTTAGTGGTACATTTAATCAAGCACAGGTTAATTATCCAGTACATGAAAAAGAACTCCTTGCAATATATAAAGGAATTAAAAAATTTTCGTTATTTTTGTTACAGAAACCATTTATTGTAGAAACAGATAACTCTCAAGTAAGCTCGTTAATTAATAGAATTTTACCAAATGAACCACAATATAGGAGATTACATAGATGGCAAGCCTATTTGTCATACTATAATTTCAAGATTATACACATAAAAGGAACTAACTATTTCCTTGCAGATTTATTAAGCAGGAATATAGAGTTTGGAGATGGACCCGGAAATAGATAAGATCCTCTCTGAAATAGATGCTGAACTACATAGACTGGCAACAAAAGCATCAGATATAATTGATGCAATAAACTACATAAAAGAGGCTTCAGAGGCCAATGAAAAAGGAGTATATTTGTTAGTGTCACAAATAAACGACCTGACAAAAGCACTCTCAATAAACAAAGGCCCAATGAATGTTGCGCTAATAAATACCAGCCCAATGGGTGAAGGAAGCAGTAGTGGACCCATCAGAGAAAATAAACAAATCTCTGATCCAGTGGTAAACCCATCCAAAGTAATATCCATAGAAATTGAGCCATCAAAATCAAACCCATAAAAAAAGTTCATCCAAATAAACAATCTCCAGATAGAAGAGGAGAAAGAGCCCTTAAATCCAAAAGAAGAAGAATATAAGAAATTCTCTACCTGGATTTATTCTACTTGTTCCCATAACAATAATATCCACAAAGCACCTGGAAAGAATATGTACCCTAGAATGATAGCCACTAAAGGAGCAGATCTACTCCTTGTAGCGAAAATAGCCCGATATGGATACTTAGACCTAATATATCCAGACATAGACTTCCGGGAAATAGCCAGTTTAGACGAATTACTAGTTAAAGCAGTATCAAAGTTTGCCCAGAAAAGACCTATATATATCAAATTTTATACCATAAGTCCAGAATACCATCAGAACATAGAATACCAAGCATTTTACATGATCTCTGTGGGCCATATAACCAAAAATTTCCAATTAGAAGTAGGAACCGAATATACTAATGTTCCTCAAATTACTAAAAACTGGATCCGAACCCGAAGAGCTCAGGGCATAAAGGCAGTATGGAGCATAACAAAGGATTTGTATAAAAGAAATTTCAGAACCATCATTAGATTTCAGAACTACATCCTTGTGACGGCAGAAGATAGTCATACACAATCAAATATCCTAATGGAGCTAATCAATGAGATAAGCACTATGCGATTTCCTAGCAGCAGTGAGACCATGCAGCAAGCTTACCAGCTCATGGAAATAAACAACCAGACAAGATAAAAAGAAGATAAAGTGGCAGACAGGATAAAGAAGATGCCAGACATGATAAAAGGAAATGCCAAACATGACGATAAAAAGAAAGGAACGTGGCAGACAAAATAAAGGAGATGCCCGACACGCCTGACATAAAGTAGCATGTATTTGTCAATGATAAAAAAGAAAAAAAGTTGTAATAATGTAGGAACGTAAGCAATGATGTAAGAGCCCAATAATGAAAGGGCAGTAATGTAATTTTGTACGATAAAAAGTTTTGATATAAATAAAAAGAAAAGGAAAAAGAGGAGAGCTTATCATTCCATCAATTGAATCATCTTCTACAGTTCCGAATTCTCTGAAACAATAAAGGGCTAAATTTCTCTTTTACTCTAAATCCAGAATTGAAACATCACTGATCGAAAAGCAAATAAAAACCAAAGAAAGGAAAGAGAAACCTAGATCTATTCAACGTCTTTTGCACTACGATCGAAATCCATACAGCAAGGCCATTTGAGTCCGCTGATCCCGTTGAGGCAAGGAGGCCGTTGAGGGAGTAAGGTAGAGAACCATGAATAAATCAGGTAATAATTCTCAAACCTTATCTATTGGTGGAAGTTTGTTGACGATCGCTGATGAGGAAATTCATGGAGGAAGAGTTTATTAAATCTGAAGAAAACGTTTCTTTATAATCATGAATTACAAATTTTATTTAGGAGAATCAAAAGAATATATGATAGATCCAACAACTAAAATAACATATAACGAATACATGATGATAATAGATTTTAATTTAGGATCATATAAACAAAGTTCTTATTTGTTTAGTGAACGAGAACTTGTTAGAACAGAAGATTTATTAGCTGTACAATCTTTTAATTTACCTCAAGAAATCAAACGAAAAATTATAGAAAAAATTGAAACCGATAATTTAAAGCATAACATAATATTATTAACAATAGAAGAAGGAATTGATGTAGCAAAAGCATATCTAGAACAAGCAGATTATGAAGCCGGACCTTCATATTCATATGATGATGAGAATGAAGAATTTGAAATATAAATTAAAAAATACAAAAAGTTTATCGGTCCTCAATATTTACTAATAATCCTCTATATACTATAATAACATGATACAATTTAAGAAATTTGTGATATTTTTAGAAATTGTCTCTTAAATTATAAATTATATGATAATTTTGATCTCTGTCTCATCTTTATAATTATTTTTATTTATTTTGTTTTTCTATTTTTCTGTTTAATTATACACACACACACAATGGTATCAGAGCCATACAATCAAAATTTTAAACAAATTTTAATAGAGCCACAGCTAAAACTAGATTCCTGGTAGATTTTGAGTTAATAAAATTAGAAAAAAAATTAAATCTAATAAAACCCTTAAGAACCACAACAGATCAAACACAGATTACTCTAATATGATAACATATTACATTTATTCTTAAATGAATCCAGTAGAGGGTATAGTCAATAGTTTATATAGTCTGAAGGTATTTGAGAAAGAAGAAATAAAAAAATTGATAATATCTCTTAAGACGGAAAAGAACAATATAAGAAATATAGAAATCGAACTAGCACAAGATTTACTGGAAAGGTCGATAGATACCTTAGGGAGTGAAATTATAATAGAAAAGAAGATGAAATTCATAGATGAATTTATAAAATTTTTAGTATGTTGGTATAAAAAAGAAGCATTATCATGAATCAACAGGCATTTAACATAATAAATCAAATAGCAGAAATAATAGATCAAATGAATTTAGGCTGGAAAAATATAATAACAACTTATATAAATCTATTAAGCCAGAAAATAAAATTATTAGAACAAGAAAGGATAGGAATAATACATTTAGGACCAGAACTTCATTAAGATTACCAGAAGAAACTGATAAACTAGTAATACAAACTGATGCATCTGATTTGCATTGGGGAGCTATACTTAAAACTGATATAAATGAAATTTACAGATATTTTAGTGGTACATTTAATCAAGCACAGGTTAATTATCCAGTACATGAAAAAGAACTCCTTGCAATATATAAAGGAATTAAAAAATTTTCGTTATTTTTGTTACAGAAACCATTTATTGTAGAAACAGATAACTCTCAAGTAAGCTCGTTAATTAATAGAATTTTACCAAATGAACCACAATATAGGAGATTACATAGATGGCAAGCCTATTTGTCATACTATAATTTCAAGATTATACACATAAAAGGAACTAACTATTTCCTTGCAGATTTATTAAGCAGGAATATAGAGTTTGGAGATGGACCCGGAAATAGATAAGATCCTCTCTGAAATAGATGCTGAACTACATAGACTGGCAACAAAAGCATCAGATATAATTGATGCAATAAACTACATAAAAGAGGCTTCAGAGGCCAATGAAAAAGGAGTATATTTGTTAGTGTCACAAATAAACGACCTGACAAAAGCACTCTCAATAAACAAAGGCCCAATGAATGTTGCGCTAATAAATACCAGCCCAATGGGTGAAGGAAGCAGTAGTGGACCCATCAGAGAAAATAAACAAATCTCTGATCCAGTGGTAAACCCATCCAAAGTAATATCCATAGAAATTGAGCCATCAAAATCAAGCCCATAAAAAAAGTTCATCCAAATAAACAATCTCCAGATAGAAGAGGAGAAAGAGCCCTTAAATCCAAAAGAAGAAGAATATAAGAAATTCTCTACCTGGATTTATTCTACTTGTTCCCATAACAATAATATCCACAAAGCACCTGGAAAGAATATGTACCCTAGAATGATAGCCACTAAAGGAGCAGATCTACTCCTTGTAGCGAAAATAGCCCGATATGGATACTTAGACCTAATATATCCAGACATAGACTTCCGGGAAATAGCCAGTTTAGACGAATTACTAGTTAAAGCAGTATCAAAGTTTGCCCAGAAAAGACCTATATATATCAAATTTTATACCATAAGTCCAGAATACCATCAGAACATAGAATACCAAGCATTTTACATGATCTCTGTGGGCCATATAACCAAAAATTTCCAATTAGAAGTAGGAACCGAATATACTAATGTTCCTCAAATTACTAAAAACTGGATCCGAACCCGAAGAGCTCAGGGCATAAAGGCAGTATGGAGCATAACAAAGGATTTGTATAAAAGAAATTTCAGAACCATCATTAGATTTCAGAACTACATCCTTGTGACGGCAGAAGATAGTCATACACAATCAAATATCCTAATGGAGCTAATCAATGAGATAAGCACTATGCGATTTCCTAGCAGCAGTGAGACCATGCAGCAAGCTTACCAGCTCATGGAAATAAACAACCAGACAAGATAAAAAGAAGATAAAGTGGCAGACAGGATAAAGAAGATGCCAGACATGATAAAAGGAAATGCCAAACATGACGATAAAAAGAAAGGAACGTGGCAGACAAAATAAAGGAGATGCCCGACACGCCTGACATAAAGTAGCATGTATTTGTCAATGATAAAAAAGAAAAAAAGTTGTAATAATGTAGGAACGTAAGCAATGATGTAAGAGCCCAATAATGAAAGGGCAGTAATGTAATTTTGTACGATAAAAAGTTTTGATATAAATAAAAAGAAAAGGAAAAAGAGGAGAGCTTATCATTCCATCAATTGAATCATCTTCTACAGTTCCGAATTCTCTGAAACAATAAAGGGCTAAATTTCTCTTTTACTCTAAATCCAGAATTGAAACATCACTGATCGAAAAGCAAATAAAAACCAAAGAAAGGAAAGAGAAACCTAGATCTATTCAACGTCTTTTGCACTACGATCGAAATCCATACAGCAAGGCCATTTGAGTCCGCTGATCCCGTTGAGGCAAGGAGGCCGTTGAGGGAGTAAGGTAGAGAACCATGAATAAATCAGGTAATAATTCTCAAACCTTATCTATTGGTGGAAGTTTGTTGACGATCGCTGATGAGGAAATTCATGGAGGAAGAGTTTATTAAATCTGAAGAAAACGTTTCTTTATAATCATGAATTACAAATTTTATTTAGGAGAATCAAAAGAATATATGATAGATCCAACAACTAAAATAACATATAACGAATACATGATGATAATAGATTTTAATTTAGGATCATATAAACAAAGTTCTTATTTGTTTAGTGAACGAGAACTTGTTAGAACAGAAGATTTATTAGCTGTACAATCTTTTAATTTACCTCAAGAAATCAAACGAAAAATTATAGAAAAAATTGAAACCGATAATTTAAAGCATAACATAATATTATTAACAATAGAAGAAGGAATTGATGTAGCAAAAGCATATCTAGAACAAGCAGATTATGAAGCCGGACCTTCATATTCATATGATGATGAGAATGAAGAATTTGAAATATAAATTAAAAAATACAAAAAGTTTATCGGTCCTCAATATTTACTAATAATCCTCTATATACTATAATAACATGATACAATTTAAGAAATTTGTGATATTTTTAGAAATTGTCTCTTAAATTATAAATTATATGATAATTCTGATCTCTGTCTCATCTTTATAATTATTTTTATTTATTTTGTTTTTCTGTTTTTCTGTTTTTCTATTAATTACACACACACAATAGTATCAGAGCCATACAATCAAAATTTTAAACAAATTTTAATAAAGCCACAACTAAAACTAGATTCCTGGCAGATTTTGAGTTAATAAAATTAGAAAAAATTAAATCTAATAAAACCCTTAAGAACCACAACAGATCATACACATATTAATCTAATTTGATAACATATTACATTTATTCTTAAATGAATCCAGTAGAGGGTATAGTCAATAATTTATATAGTCTAAAGGTATTTGAGAAAGAAGAAATAAAAAATTTGATAATATCTCTTAAGACGGAAAAGAACAATATAAGGAATATAGAAATCGAACTAGCACAAGATTTACTGGAAAGGTCGATAGAAACCTTAGGGAGTGAAATTATAATAGAAAAGAAGATGAAATTCATAGGTGAATTTATAAAATTTTTAGTATGTTGGTATAAAAAAGAAGCATTACCATGAATCAACAGGCATTTAACATAATAAATTAAATAGTAGAAACAATAGATCAAATGAATTTAGGCTGGGAAAATATAATAACAACTTATATAAATCTAATAAGCCAGAAAATAGAATTATTAGAACAAGAAAGGATAGGAATAATACATTTAGGACCAGAAATTTATTCTGAGTTCATGGATTTATATGAATTTGATAATCATATATTATTATTTAAAGAAATAAAAAGAACACTAGAAAAAATGAAGAATAGATGTATAATTGATCAAAGAAGACAAATGCATCCGTGAATATAAAGATATAAAAGAACAAGGACTAAAACAAAATTTGCCAGAAAGAAAAAGACAAAAAATACGTTACACTTAACGTAACTTAGGGGCACCCTATATATATATATGAGTCAAAAAATTCAAATTAATTATAATTTTTGATATGTAATGACTTGTACGTGGAACTTTGCACTGTATGTGGTATTTCGCGGCACTCTGCGACACTCTGACCCTCGAGAGGTGTCCCCCCATATAGTCTTGGCCCTCGAACAGTCATAAATAATCTCAATTATACATGTGATCAAAACATTCTTGTCAGACTCATAAAAGATCATAACAATAAATTAGGCTTGCAAAATGGTAGTTTAGAGATAATTTCATAAAAGATAATCATTTAGCAAAATAAATTACATATTTAAAGGCTTTTATAATATTATATTAAAACCATAAAAATAACATAATTTTCAGATTTGAAAATATGTACATAAACTAATTTTTTTATGAAAAACAATTGATCCTTTAAGGAGTATAAAATACATATATTTTTAATAGTATCAAAATAATTATACACATCCAGTATATTAGGATATTAGGAATTAAGTTATTTACCTCAATAAAAGAATTTGATCTAACATACCTTTAAGCATCTAAAAGCCTCAAACACCTTAAACAAATACAAGATATAATTATTAAGAACTTATTCCAATAACTTGATTTTCTAATTCATACACGTACAAGTCCATTTCTCAGAATTGTAACTCTTAATCCAAAAATCAGAATGACATAATATTCTACAGAACTATTATGGACATTCATGAGTATCTCATGTAAAAATTTCAAGAAGATCTAATGCCAAAAACATTTTCAAAACTATTTTTTTCTTGACAAATTCGAAACTATTTCACATTGCCTTAACTGAACAGAATGAGTTCCGAGATTTTTAGAAAATCATAAATTAATCAAAAAATTATGAAATTAAAATTGTGAATACTAGACACGTATATCAATCTCTTTTTAAAATTTCAGAATTTTTCTAATTCGTTGGATCGAATTCGTTGGTACTACAAATAATTTTGTGAAGTTTGTCATTCTACTGAAGTCGTATTTTTATAGTGTAGCAGCATCTGCTTCGAAAATACATTTAAAATTGAAAATGAAGTCAAATCTTATGAAATAAAATTTATTCAATAGACCCTACATGTCTAGTTTTCAAAAAGATAAGGTTATTCTCATGAATCATTCATAAAACATAAGTTTAATTTTGAGATATTCATGTTGTGCAAAATTCTTCAATATGTTGATTGTATCAAGGATTGATTAACAAGGCTCAACAATAGATCAAAGCCCTAAATACAACGTAAACACATCCTGAATCATGCATAATGGTCTATAACAATTTAAAATCATGCCAATTAAAACCCTAAATAGAGTGATAAGAAAACTTGTGGAGAATAGGGAGAGTAAAACTTACCAACCATCATGATTATCTCTAAAACAAGGGTTTAAATCCTAGGGTATGAGTAAGAGAGCAATGAGCAACAGAGAAAATAGAAGAAAACATTGTGAACTTAGGGTTATGGAAGAGGAAAAAATACGAACTTCGAGGGAGCCTTAAGAAACCCTATTAAATTTAAAAAAAAAAGGTAAGTCTTTTCTAAAATTACCCCATGAATAATCTTTATTAATAAGGGCAATAATGCCATTTGTAATTTCTAATAAAACAAAATTTCCATAATCTATAATCATGGAAATTTGGTGTTACACCTGTGACACCCTAAGCAAATCTCACATCGGTAAAGCGCATGAGAGATGCTGGATTTATAAGGGGTGATCTACATCTTAATTAGTAAGACGTGTTTTAGGAGGTATGGGCGTCCCATGAACAAAATTGTGGGGCCTTATTAAGGTCCAAAGCGCACAATATCTTACTAGGTCTAGGTTGGGGTCATGACAGATGGTATTAGAGCGGCTCCGTGTGTCCTCTTGAATGATGGTAGGGTAAAATTCGGCGAGGACATTGAGTCCCTAAGGGGGGTGTATGTAACACCCTAGGCAAATCCCACATCGACAAAACACGAGAGAGATGCTGAGTTTATAAATGGTGATCCACACCTTAATTGACAAGACGCGTTTTGGGGTGTATGAACGCCCCAAGAACAAATATGTGCGGGCCTTGTTAAGGCCTAAAGCTGACAATAACTTGACAGGTCTGAGTTGGGTCATGACAGATGGTATCAGAACGGCTCCGTGTGTCTTCTTGAGTGATGATGGAGCAAACCTTAACCAGGATGCTAAGTCCCTAGTGGGGGTGTATGTAACTCCCTAAGTAAATCTCACACTGTGCAAAGCACGCGAGAGATTAGCTCAAAGACTATTAATAAAAAAAATTCACTATGATTAGCAGTATGTCTTCATTAATTTAAGATTAATTTTGAAGAACAAGTTGTTTGTTCAGCATCATGGTACTATTACTAACAACTCCGACTTCGTCTGTTACTTCCATAGAAATTCTAAGCTTCCTCTTTAGCAATTATCTTGTGGCAACACAGTCAACGATTCCATTCCTTGTGCTTTCGTGAACAGTACCTAATGCAACCTGATGGCTAGGTTAGCATTTTATTAATTGCAAGTGGTAGCATATTATTAATTTGCTCCAACAAAAAATTCATTAAGCTTTACTTGAGAAATTGAATATATTTGTTTTTAATTTCTTCATGAAGTCATCATACTCCAGATTAAATAAATACTAGGAATACAACTGTTTAATTAATTAAATACTCCAAATTGTTTTCTTTAATAGCAGCTGGTATTATAACTTTTGGCTTTATGTCAATCATACACCATTTTTTTCTTTTTTTTTTTTATGCTAATACTACATCAACCCTCCATTTTCTTTAATACGCATTCTTTCTTTCTTATTATAAATCAACATCATCTCATCACCTTAATTTCTCGATAGGTTCATGTATGTGTCGAAGGAGAATATAATATTAACTTACTAAATCTTTGGAAAATCATTGGCCATTCACCTAATAATTACCATGTTATAAAAAAATTCTATAAAAAGTGAAACTTATTCAATTTTACACATATTATCTATAATGTTTTTCAATCGTCCACCAAAATGACGACCACTATAATTTGTATTTTTTTTTCTGTATTGTCATTTTATAAAGATAATTCTTTTTTTTTTTGGTAGATGATTGATATAAATTGCATATTTACATTTATTGGGTGTAAAATCAAATAAATTCAACATTATTTATAGTCCTTTTGAGAATAGAGTAAATTTGGGGTAAGCCACTGATAATTTCCCTTAAATATTTGTGATTGTGATTCATGAAGTTAAACCTTGTATAGATCAAGTGCAGGAGCAAGTAGCTAGCGTTGGAAAAATTCAAGATCATGTTACTTCTTTTGGTAGATCACTGAAAGAGAAGATATGGACATCAATTTCAGGCTATTTTCAGAGAGGTTGAGGAGACTGATAGAAGGTGAAGAAGGAACGCTGCCTGATGCTGCGAAAGAACAATTTCAGAATCTATATACCGAGATAGAAATTGTTACCTCCTTGCTAAGTAACTATGAAAACGACATGTTCCAGATTCTGTTCCAAAGCTTAGGAGGAGAAGAAGAATTTGATTTTTCAGAGCTTCAGGGAATTCTGAAGAAATTAAAGACTTTGTCCATGAATCTGAGAAGGTTATTTACACATTTATGATCAGCAGAATCACGCAACAAATCAATGGAAGTAGTTCCAAGGATCTATTCGATGCTCTTCTAGGACTCCAAAGTCAAATCATTGATACTAAACAACAGCTGCAACAATTTCGACCAAATAACATCGGTTTGTGGGTTGAGCTCAAATCATACTTCACTGAAGCTCGCAACTCTTCTTCGACTTCAGGGTCTAAGAAAACGAATATCGTGGGTCTAGAGGATGAGATGGAGGAGTTGTTAGATCTACTGATAGTGGGAGAGCCTTCTCTTTCCGTTGTGGCGATTGTTGGCAGTAGTGGCTTTGACAAGACTGATTTTGCTGGTGAGGCCTATAACAGCAATTATGCAAAGAATTATTTTTACTATCGTGCTTGGGTGGGTTGTGAAACTATCTCCATAAAGTATTGGATAGCATAATTAAATCTGTGATGCCTCGATCCATGTGGAGTGAAATTATGGATAAAGATTATGAACTAAAGATAACGACGGACATGACTCGCCCCGACCTACATGTTTGATTTGAGGCGAATCATGCAGACTAATAACTAAAACTTGTGACACAAATTTAATTTATGAAAATATGTATATAATATGGTCTTTCCTATAAACACATAACAACCTCTGTGCCTTTTCTTAAATCATATATGAATTCAGAACTTCCATAACTTATGTCTCATTGTACATACTGACATTACATGTATATTTACTTATAAAACATAAGGAACATAAACGTGCTCAAAATGCAAGACATACAACAATGCGTCTCGTGGCCCAACCATAATTAACTAGAACTGATCTGCACGAAATCCTGTGGAATCCTGGGAGGAAATGGGTAAATAGGAAAATAGTGAGCTTGTGGCTTAGTGAGTGGATGTAATATTATATTAAACATATTAATAGTAATAATTATAATAAAGTATGTGTACTAATGCTTATACATAATCATGTAACATAACTCCACACTGAATACCACACATCAGTAAACATGGAATTCATACACACATACATCACAAACTGCACCAAATAGTACCCAGGGGAAATAACTCTCAATACTCGTCAGGATCATCATCACACGAGTAGAGTGGGAGAAAAACCTCTTAATACCTGGTGGAATTTAGCTACTTCGCTTGGATAGAGTAACCTAACTCTCAAAACGCATGCGCTGAGTCTACGGGGAAGGGTACATATTTAGTAACTCGCAATCACATCTCATGACTCAATCAAACATAAATATGCATACACGTAATCATAACATGATATTAAATCGTAATATCAAACGTAAATGCTTCACGGAATACATAATAGTAATAATAGTATCCACTCACAGATCCTGTTTCACTCTGGGGTTCGTTGGGGCTCTTATAGGTTCTTGGATTCTCGAGTTCCTCTTAAAATACAGGGTTCGAAAATTAATTGTTAGAACTGATATAAAAACTTATACGTATCATGCAAATTATAACATAACTGCTCAAGTTTTTTAAATATATTACCCACTGATCTAATGGATGTAATTCTAATTATCCAATTATATTACCCACTTTTCAATTTCCCTCTTCCCCACTCTCGGCTTATTCCTTTTCCTTTTTTTCTTTTGTTTTTTTCTTTTGTTTTTTTCAGGATACAATTTTTCCTTCTCTTTTCTCTCGGTTTCTCTTCTTTTCTTCTCTTGGTCTTGCTTTGTTTTTGCTCTCGGTTTTGCTCTCAATTCTTTAGATGTATAAAATGAAAGCACTCTCAACATTTGTGCTTTATATAGCCACCGAGTTGAGCAAGATGACAAGGTAATTGATTAAGCCGATTGGTGACTAAATTAATGAAGAAAATAGGTGAAGCATTCAGCTGGCTGTTGCTTTTAAAGATTGTCATGTTTGGCTTTTTTTTTTCTTTTTCCTCCAAGCGGTGCATGACAATTCCTCCCAACTTATAAAAATTTCGTCCCCGAAATTTACATACCTGACTGAAATAAATATAGATGATGTGTCCTCATCTGTTCCTCACGCTCCCAAGTGGCTTCTTCTGCAGTGTCACTGGCAATGGTTAAAATTACAGAATTTATCCATTTCATTACTCGTGATCGAGAAACTGATTCACAGAAAACTGCTAATCCATACCTCCAATCTTTGTTGAACCTCACCTCACAAGACAATGTTGGTGGTTGAAATTGTGGGGAATGGCAAATGTAGAGAAATACAACAATAATGGTGGAACTTTACTATGTAAAGTAATGTGTTTACAACTAACTCTGTATGTAGAAAGAAAAATAATAGTAATAAGTAAACTGCAGAAAAATTTGTGTACTTCAAGGCACATTACAAATGTCGCTTTCCTTGGGACGTCACTTGCCCCCACCAATTGAGTGATGCACATGGGTTAAGCAAATACGCCTCCAGGATACAATGAAGCACTTATTTATTTGCTTGCGTTGTGCATCGACGAAAGCAAACCAGAATACTTTTGAATGTTGCAAGCCTGCCAAGAAACAATATATTATTCTTGCAGAAAACAATATATTGGATTTTAATGCACAAAAGAAATGAATATTTTGTGATGAAACTTGTTTTAGAAAAGAGTGGTGTAGGATTATTATTTTCATGTCTGAATGGCTTAAACATAACCCTATTTATAGATATACTTGTGTCCTTTTATTCGGGTTGTCATATTTCATGATACCACTTCATTCATAGCCATTAGATCTAGATTTAATTTTAATCAATGGTCCAAATTGAACCATCGCCATTTCAAATGAAATGTCACCATGAAATGATACATCTCTAAGTGAAATGTTACCATGAAAAGTTATATCATTTAGTAAAAAGATACATTTTCTATAAAACAAAATTAAATGGACACGTCCTTACAACAAGATATTATTCAAATAGACATGTCTTTAGTAAAAGGTATCTTTTCTATAAGACACAATTATTTGGACATGTCTTTACTATAAGACACCATTTTATTTTAAAAATTTTCCAACAATCCCCCACCATTTTCAAAATAAATGAATTTTGAAAATTATCTCGCACATGCTTGGAAAACTTATGCATAGATGAAGGTGTCTTTTGGACTTGAACCTTCACTTAGTGACAACACATCAAAGTTAATTACGGTGGCATGGCAGGCAAGCTTTGAATCAACGATCTTATTCGACTAACCGGATATGTCTCACACATAAGTTTTCAAATTCTCAAGTATTCTTTAGCCGACACGTGGATTGGCCATGTGTCTATATCCTATTTTCATGAGCGCTTTAGTAAAAAGCCAAGTTACATAGGAAGCGGTACCACCTCCTACACTCACATAGATAGATTTATCTAGAATGTCCCTGTAACTAAAACATTTATAAGTCTATTAAAAGCTAAATAGCTTAACCTTTTCCATATGTTACAGGTATCAAACACTGACCTTTGGGACGCATTTAAAAATATTATAGTGCTTGCTATCACAACATATGATGTACTTTTGCTCATTGAACCCAAGATCTTGATATTTCAAGTGTTGGGTTGAGTTTCTTGAAATTCTAGTAGTGCAACCCAAGAGGGGGGTGAATTGGAATTCTAATAATTATTCAATTTATAAATAAAAACTCAATGCAAATATGAAACAAATTCAAAGCAATCACAATTAAGTTAACCACAACAAAAAAAAAGTATAAGGGAAGAGAGATTCAAACACCGAGATTTTTACGTGGTTCGGCCAACCTCGCCTACATCCACGCCTCCAAGCTTTCTGAGCTTGAGAATTCCACTAAGCAGGTCTCCAAGGTTTCAAATGCTTACACTTGACTTCTAAGGTGTCAATAACCTTTACAACAAGAGATTATCCCAATCTCTTTAACCCAAGTGTATCCCAACACTTACAATCACTCAAAACAAAAGATTTCAAGTTTTTTTTTTGCCTCTCACAATATATTAGATTACACAATGATGCCTAATATGTGAATAGATGAAGTAAGAATGTGTTCAAAGCTCTTATGAAGATGGTATTCTCTAATATAAGCTCAATAGTTGTGTCGTGATCCATCTTCTTTGAATTTGGATGAGTTTATTTATATTTGGAGCTGAAAAACTAGCCGTTACAAACTTTCGGCCTGAAAACGGTTCGCCGTTCACTATTAAAGGTTAACTGTTTAGGCTAGTCAAAAGTTACCGTTGGACCAAATTTCAAATAAACGGTTTGCCGTTTTATGATTACCCTTTCGCCGTTAAATTCCAGAGACCTGTAAGATGAATTTCAATTATCCATTTACATTAAATGGTTAAGGATTTGCATAAAGTGACTTCTCTGGATATTATCAGTTAACCATTTGTAATAAACGGTTCGCCGTTTGTTTCCAGTAACCTGCAAAATAATTTACCCTTATCCGGTTTTGTTAAACAGTGTCAGAGGAGTACAACCTTCAATTCTTGATGTTATCGGTTAACCATTTCAATAAACGGTTCACCGTTAAATTCCAGTAGCCTTCCCATCTTTTGTGTTTTCCGCTTTTCATAAACAGTTAGAGCTTAGGCAATATGTTGCTCTCTAGTATTAATCGGTTAACCGTTTTCTTTTAAACGGTTCACCGTTTATTTTCATAATCACATTTTAAATCAGATTTTACAGAGAATCTTTTTCTAATTTGAAAGTCCATCTTTTATGAATATGAATGGAATGACTATTAATGCTTTCGTTTATTAAGGAATAGCTCTAATATTTTTATCAAAAACCATTTAAAGTTTATTATCATCAAAATCAATATTATTAACAAATTCATGCCAACAATCTCCCCCTTTTTGATGATGACAAACTTCATTTAATATATAGCTCCCCCTTAATATGTGCTCCCCCTAAATGTATGGCCAAATTAAGAAATGTCCAAGAAGCTCAAGAAAACATTTTTGAATTCATTTTAAATCTCCATATAATTATTAAATTCATTTTAAATCTCCCCATACTTATCTCCCCCTTAATCATCAAAAAGAAAAGAGAGAAAGGAAAACCACAAATCCGTTAAAGAAGTTACCCAGTTTTGGCGGGCAAAAATTTTGGCAGAGTTTCCCCTTAAAATGGAGCAAAACCACTAATATAAAAGGAGATTAAACACTTCCAAAATATATAAACAACAACTCCATCATCCAACAATGCCATGAACAAACAAACCAACACTTCATTAACTAATAAACCAACAATCTCATCAACCAATATCTAGTCATCCAACATCAAGAACATCGCAAAAACATATCATCAAAATCCATAAAGAGCATATAGAGGTAGCAGTGTATATAAAAATATAAGTGGCAACACACAAACAACCAAAATCTGAAATGTATGTGCGAAAATATAACTCAGAAACTATGGAAGTGGAGAAGATGTGTTCCCCGGATCATAACTGAAATAGCGGAGAAGAGTGCGTTGTCCAGCGATAACCTCAAGCTGCTGATCAATGCTCTGCTGTTGGAAGGTCTGAAAGTCAGAACGTAGCTGCTGGTAGTCACGGGAAAAAGTGTCCAACCGATCAAGAATCAGCTGCAGGCGCTCTGAAATCTGATGAACATGAGCAATCAACTGCTGCACAACGTCTGAAGCAGGGGGCTAAACTGGAGCTAGAGGTGGCACATAGGCAGATGGCTGCTCAGGAACAACAGAAGGCTCAGGAGCAGGAGGCTGCTCGGGAGCGAGAGGTGGCTCAAAAGAGGAGGGAATGTCAGCATCCATCGCACGCTCCTCAGAGTCAGAGTCAGCTGGAGGCCGAGGGACAAAACGGCAATGCAGAGGATGAGGATGAGCTCCTAATCTAAAGTCAGGAAGCTTATCGGGAGGATAGATACCGTTGAGCATCCGATCATCCTCTGGAGCAATCAAGGTATCCCAGTTTTTGGAGTTGCTTGTCTTTATCCACTCTTCATTCTTCCTAGAAAAACCGATACTAGTCATGGCCTCGGGACCAATCCGTCTAACCTCCATATGACCGGTATCAAGAAGAGGCACCTCAAAGCGTCACAGTATCTTAGTAATGATCCGTCCATAAGGAAGCAAGTGGTGGTTAACCGCAGGAGTACTCAACATGTGCCGCATAATAACATACCCAAGGTCAATAGGACGGTCTGAAAGTAGGCTTAGGCCAACATCCAGTCTCGTAACCTTATCCGAGTGACCCTTCCTAGGTGTCACTATGTGCTGTAAAATAGTGTAAAGAATGCGAACTTGGAGAGGTAGAAGTTGAGATCGAAAAGGAATCAAACAAATCTCATCAGACAAGTCTCGACGATGACATATATTACGGACTCCATCAGTATGACAAAAACTGTCAAAGAAAAGGGCTTTCCTAGAAGTGTAAATATCATGCCCCTCACTAGAGATACCAAGAAAGTCAGCTAGGTCTGCATCATCAAACTCTATAGGCACACCACCGACTTGAGTAACTATCCTATTTAGGCGAGTTGCAGAGATTTCCATGTTCGAATAAAAGACTCGTACTAAATTGGGATAAACTTGGTCATCAAAGTCAATGGCAGACTCCTAAGGCTGAAGCATATCCCGAATGTTTTTACTACATACAACTAAGTTATTGAAATCATCAATTTCAACATAGAAGGAGTCAAGTACCTTTCAACCATCGAAGTGATCCTCGAACCGCTTAGCCAAGGAAGGCATGGGGAAATAAATTCTTACAAATTCGGAGACTTCCCGTGGTGGTATAGGATTCCTTGGAGGCACAGATTTTCCCCTGAGATTTCTCCGAGGGGGTGCAACCATGGAGAAGCACAACGAAGTGTGAAAAATGCGGGAGAGATGTGATGAGAAGAAAATGAACGATGATTTGCTTAGGAATGAGTAGAGGATGTGATTTTGATGCTCAATTTGGTTGAAAAAGGGGAAGAATCAGATTAAAAATGAAGAAACCCGACCCACGACAGTTAGGGTTTAGATTTGGGATTTTTTAATTTTGGGATTGATTTGAAGTTTTGAATCGGTGAAAGTGTTCTAAAGTGATAAGAAATGATGTTGTAGTTTTGATTTGGCAAGAAAAGCAAGAAAAATGAGGGTTTGAGGGCAGAGGAACCTTCGGCTGCGCAACAATGGCCGAAACGGTGAAAGGGCAACTGGAGAAGGAGAAGAAAAAACCTTTGAACAGTTTTATAATCGCGAAAACGGTTAACCGTTTATTTAAACGGTTAATGGGTAACTATCAGAGGCTAAAGAATCGGCAACGGTGAAAGCTTAAGCTTTAAACGGCTAAGGAGTAACTGTTAGAGGACTCTTTGTTTTTAAATGGTTTACCGATTGCATCAAACGGTGAAAGAGTAAAAAGACAGACACATAATCTCGTTTCTGGAATAAAACGGTTCACCGTTTATTGGAAAACGGTTATTCGTTTATTGGAAAACGGTTATTCGTTTATTGGAAAACGGTTATCTGTTTATTTTATCTATAATTTCGCACATTTGATTTAATTTTTGGCCAGCAAATAATAAATTCCAAGATCATTTAATTGATCTAAAAATGTTTTATGAGCCATTTTAATGCATGATTCAAGAACATGTATTCAAACAATTAATTCATATAATCAATCAAGAATTAACAAAGCAAATACATCATTTGACTATCAAGCTCAAGCATTTCATAAATATTAAATCACAAATAAATCAATCAATTCAGTACACTCAATAGCATGAATAGAGACGTTAATGCGAAAATTTCATCATCCCAAGTTCATGCCGAATTTTTGAAAATTGTTCTTCGCAAAGTGGTTTTATAAAAATATCAGCAAGTTGTTTTTCCGTAGAAATAAACTCTATCGGCAAGTTGTTTTTTCGTAGAAATAAACTCTAATGCAATATCTCCCTTTTGAATATGATCTCTCAAGAAATGATGTCTAATTTCTATATGCTTAGTTCTAGAGTGTTGAATAGGATTCTTTGAAAGATTTATAGCATTAGTATTATCACACTTAATAAGAATTTGTTCAAGATTAATGCCATAATCTATAAGTGTTTGTTTCATCCAAAGTGCTTGTGCACAACAACTTCCGGCAGCTATATTCAGCCTCGGTAGTTGAAAGTGTAACAGAATTTTGTTTCTTGCTAAACCATGAAACAAGTGAGTGTCCTACAATATAGCAAGTTCCACTAGTGCTTTTCCTATCCACTTTATAACCAGCAAAGTCCGCATCCGAATAACATGTTAAATCTATACGAGTTCCCCTAGGATACCAATGGCCAATATCTATGGTTCCACTCAAATAACGGAAAATTCTTTTAACAGCAAGCAAATGGGATTCCTTAGGACACGATTGAAATCTTGCACACAAACATACACTAAACATGATATCGGGTCTACTTGCAGTCAAATGAAGTAGAGATTCGATCATACCTTGATATATTTTGATATCCACTTCTTTGTCTTTTTCATCTTTGTCTAGCTTGGTTGTTGTACTCATTGGTGTATTTTTGGTCTTTGAGTCATCAACGTCGAATCGTTTGAGTAGATCTTTTACGTACTTGGCTTGATTTATGAAAATTCATTTCTCGGTTTGTTTGATTTGAAATCCAAGGAAGTACTTCAACTCTCCCATCATACTCATCTCAAATTCTTTGCTCATACACGATGAAAATTTTTTACACAACAACTCATTAGTAGAACTAAAAATAATATCATCAACATAAATTTGAACAATAAGTAGAACATGTATTCAAACAATTAATTCATATAATCAATCAAGAATTAACAAAGCAAATACATCATTTGACTATCAAGCTCAAGCATTTCATAAATATTAAATCACAAATAAATCAATCAATTCAGTACACTCAATAGCATGAATAGAGACGTTAATGCGAAAATTTCATCATCCCAAGTTCATGCCGAATTTTTGAAAATTGTTCTTCGCAAAGTGGTTTTATAAAAATATCAGCAAGTTGTTTTTCCGTAGAAATAAACTCTATCGGCAAGTTGTTTTTTCGTAGAAATAAACTCTAATGCAATATCTCCCTTTTGAATATGATCTCTCAAGAAATGATGTCTAATTTCTATATGCTTAGTTCTAGAGTGTTGAATAGGATTCTTTGAAAGATTTATAGCATTAGTATTATCACACTTAATAAGAATTTGTTCAAGATTAATGCCATAATCTATAAGTGTTTGTTTCATCCAAAGTGCTTGTGCACAACAACTTCCGGCAGCTATATTCAGCCTCGGTAGTTGAAAGTGTAACAGAATTTTGTTTCTTGCTAAACCATGAAACAAGTGAGTGTCCTACAATATAGCAAGTTCCACTAGTGCTTTTCCTATCCACTTTATAACCAGCAAAGTCCGCATCCGAATAACATGTTAAATCTATACGAGTTCCCCTAGGATACCAATGGCCAATATCTATGGTTCCACTCAAATAACGGAAAATTCTTTTAACAGCAAGCAAATGGGATTCCTTAGGACACGATTGAAATCTTGCACACAAACATACACTAAACATGATATCGGGTCTACTTGCAGTCAAATGAAGTAGAGATTCGATCATACCTTGATATATTTTGATATCCACTTCTTTGTCTTTTTCATCTTTGTCTAGCTTGGTTGTTGTACTCATTGGTGTATTTTTGGTCTTTGAGTCATCAACGTCGAATCGTTTGAGTAGATCTTTTACGTACTTGGCTTGATTTATGAAAATTCATTTCTCGGTTTGTTTGATTTGAAATCCAAGGAAGTACTTCAACTCTCCCATCATACTCATCTCAAATTCTTTGCTCATACACGATGAAAATTTTTTACACAACAACTCATTAGTAGAACTAAAAATAATATCATCAACATAAATTTGAACAATAAGTGTATCTTGGTTCTTATGCTTAACAAATAGAGTAGTATCCGCTTTACCCATTGAAAAATCATTTTCTAACAAGAAATTCTTAAGTCTATCATACCATGCTCTAAGTGCTTGTTTTAATCCAAACAATGCTTTAAGTAACTTATAAACATGATTTGAAAATTTTTCATTTTCAAAACTAGGGGGTTGTTTTACAAACACTTCTTCCATAATCTACCCATTTAAGAAAGCACTTTTCACATCCATTTGAAACAAGATGAAATCTTTATGACATGCAAATGCCAACAATATTCTAATTTATTCTAATCTAGCAACGGGTGCAAAAGTTTCATCAAAATCAATTCCTTCTTCTTGGTTGTAAGCTTGAGCCACTAATCTAACTTTATTTCTTACAACCATACCGGATTCATCTATCTTATTTCTAAATATCCATTTAGTACCTATGACGAATTGATGTTCTGGTTTAGGAACTAATTCCCACACATTGTTTCTTTCAAATTGATTTAACTCCTCTTGCATTGCCATAATCCAAGATTCATCATTTTCTGCATCCGCAAAGGATTTGGGTTCAATTAGAGAAATGAATGCATTATGCTCACAAGTATTTCTAAGTGATGATCTAGTTGTAATACCTCGTGAGGGATCTCCTAAAATTACATCCTTAGGGTGAGAAGAGACATACCTCCACTACTTGGGGAGTGTTTGAGAAATACCTTCTTGTTGCTCCAGCTCCATATTTGTTTGTTCTTTTTGTCTATCCTCTTGATTTTCTTGTGGAGCATTCTCTTGATTCTCTTTTGATGATTCTTTTTGTAGCTCTCCATCTGCATCATCATTAGCAACTCATTTCTCCGCAGAGGAGGGGTTAGATTCATCAAACGTAACATGCATGGATTCTTCCACAACTAAAGTTCTTTTATTATAAACTCTATAAGCTTTGCTTGAGTTTGAATACCAGAAAAAGATGCCAACATCAAATTTTGGATCAAATTTACCAAGATTATCTTTTGTTTTTAAAATAAAACATTTGCATCCAAAAACTTTGAAATAACCAATGTTGGGTTTTCTATCTTTCCAAAGCTCATAGGGAGTTTTATTGAGATGAGGTTTAATCAACACCCGATTTAAAAAAAAAATAAGCTGCGTTGATGGCTTCGGCCCAAAAAGTATTTTGGTAATGCATTTTCATTTAACATGGTCCTAGCCATTTCTTGAATAGACATATTCTTTCTCTCAACAACTCTATTTTATTGTGGAGTCCTAGATGATGAAAATTGATGCTCAATGCCAAGATTATTGCAAAAAATCTCAAATGCATGATTTTCAAATTCTCCTCCATGATCACTTCTAATACATGCAATATCATACCCTTTTTCATTTTGTATTTTCCTACAAAGCACTTTAAAGGCATCAAGAGCATCATCCTTATTGGCTAAGAATAATACCCAAGTATATCTAGAATAACCATCCACTATCACAAATGCATAATATTTGCCATTTAAACTAGCATATCTAGAGGGCCTAAATAAATCTATGTGAAGAAGTTGAAGTGGATTTAAGGTAGAAATATGATTCTTATTTTTTAAAGTTGTTTTGATTTGTTTTCCAAATTGACAAGCTTCGCAAATCTTATCTTTTTGAAAACCAATTTTTAGAAAACCTTTAACTAAATCATTTTTCAAAATATTTGAAATCAAATCCATACTTGCATGTCCTAACCTTCTATGCCATAACCAACTATCATCATGCAATGCCGAAAAATATTTATCAAAATTAGATACACATTCTATGTCAATAATATAAACATTACCACATCTATTCCCAACAAATAAGATCTTGCCATCACAAGAATTCTCAATAGCACAATTAAATTTATCAAAGACAACTTTATAACCTTTTTCACATAATTGACTAATACTAATTAAGTTGTATTTCAAGTTCTCAACCAAACATACATTCTCAATTAGAGTTGAGGAAACTTTACCAACTTTTCCAATTCCAAGAATTTTTCCTTTTGAGTTGTCTCCAAAAGATACGTTTCCACCATTTTCAATTTTGGTGAAGCTTGAGAACCATGCATAATTTCCGGTCATGTGCCTTGAACAACCACTGTCCAAGTACCATTTATTTTTCTTCTTCTTTAAGCCCTACAAAAAAATCTCAAGATTTAGGTACCCAAAGCTTTTTGGGTCCTTGAGAGTTATCAATGCTTCCTTTTGGAACGTAAATACATTTGACACCATAATATATATTCATTTTCACGGGACGTCTATATGTCATGTGACCGTTTTGATTACAATAATGGCAAACAATCTTATGATCACTTGTGGAGGTATCTTTAACAAAATAATTTTTATAATATTTTTGCTTCAAGTTAGGATTACACATAAGTCCTCCTTTATCAAAAATACATTTTTTGTGAGTTAAACATATTATCCAACATCTTTTGCTCATTTGTAAATTTCAAAATAATCTCATTCAACTCATTACTTTTTTTATTGAGCATTTTGTTTTCATTTTTCAACTCATCTATGTGTGATTCTAAATGCTCATGTGAGATGCTAGGTTTCTCATTTGATAATGCAATTTCATTATGCAATGCTTTGTTTTCTACTTCTAGACATGTAATTTTCGGATTTAGAGATTCATTTTCATTTTTAAGCTTTGCCATTTCCTTTTTAAGACATACATTTTTTTTACCAATCTTCATCAACTCATTATGCAATTCTTTAAAAGCATCATACAATTCATCATAAGTGGGATCACTTACCTCATTGAGATTATCATCCTCTCCTATTGCCACAAGCACTAGGTTTGATACTTCTTGTAATCCTTCTTCATCACTTGAATCTTCCTCGCTATTATCCTAAGTTGCAACCATGACTTTTTTTCTTGAGTTTGTTGATAAGTGGGCAGTCCAATCTTATATGGCCAGGCTTCTTGCACTCATAGCATGAGATTACCTCTTTCTTTTCCTTTTGGTTCTTGAAGTTTTTGAATTTTCTTTGCTCTCCAGTTTTCTTGAAAAACTTTCTGAACCTCCTTGCTAGCATGGCTAACTCTTCATCATCCGGTTTACTATCTCCATCACTCTCATATTTTGAAGTTTTGAGAGCAATGTTTTTCTTCTTCTCCTCATCCCCTTTTTCTGCTGCCAAATCTTCTTCATATGAAATGAGAGAGCCAATTAAATCATTAAAATGTAAAGTATTTAAATTTTTGGCCTCTTCAATGGCGGTTCTTTTAGGTCTCCATTCTTTTGGAAGTGACCTAATGATTTTCTTAACTTTCTCACTATTTGAGAAGGTCTTCCCTAAGGCACCTAGTGTGTTTACTATGTCCGTGAATCTAGTATACATAGAATACACACTTTCATTTTGTTCCATTTGGAACAACTCATATTGACGAGTGTATCTATTAATTTTAAACTCTTTAACTTGATTTATCCCTTCATAGACAACTTCAAGTTTATTCCATATTTCTTGTGCACTTTCACAACTAGATACTCTATGGAATTCTTTCTTATCAAGAGCACAAAACAAAGCATTCATAGCCTTGGAGTTTAGGGATATTTTTCTCTTTTCTAACTCACTCCATTGACTTTATGGTTTATGAATATCATCTCCTACTAAACTTTAAACATAGGCATGAATGGACCATCACAAACAACTTCCCAAATTTCATAATCTAAGGCTTGCAAATAGATTCTCATTCTAGTTTTCCAATAAGCATAGTCATTACCGTCAAAGAACGGTGGTCTAGTTGTGGATTGCCCTTCTCTAAAGGTTGAGTCATTTAGGGTTGCCATGTATCTTTTACTCTAGACGATTAAGTCCTAACAAGAGAATAAGGCTCTGATACCTAATGAAATTCTAGTAGTGCAACCCAAGAGGGGGGTGAATTAGAATTCTAATAATTATTCAATTTATAAATAAAAACTCAATGCAAATATGAAACAAATTCAAAGCAATCACAATTAAGTTAACCACAACAAAAAAAAAGATAAGGGAAGAGAGATTCAAACACCAAGATTTTTACGTGGTTCGGCCAACCTCGCCTATGTCCACGCCTCTAAGCTTTCCGAGCTTGAGGATTCCATTAAGCAAGCCTCCAAGGCTTCAAATGCTTACACTTGACTTTCAATGTGTCAATAACCCTTACAACAAGAGATTATCCCAATCTCTTTAACCCAAATGTATCCTAACAATTACAATCACTCAAAACAAAAGATTTCAAATTTGTTTTACCGCTCACAATATATAAGATTACACAATGATACCTAATATGTGAATAGATGAAGCAACAATGTGTTTAAAGCTCTTATGAAGATTGTTTTATTGAATATAAGCTCAATAGTCGTGTTGTAATCCATCTTCTTTGAATTTGAAAGAGTTTATTTATATTTGGAGCTGAAAAATTAGCTGTTACATTGGCCCGAAAATGGTTCGCCGTTAACCGTTTAGGCTGGTCAAAAGTTACCATTGGGCCAAATTTTAAATAAACGGTTTGCCATTTTATGATTACCCTTTCGCGGTTAAATTCCAGAGACCTGCAAGATGAACTTCAGTTATCCGTTTACATTAAACGGTTAAGGATTTGCATGAAGTGACTTCTTTGGATATTATCGGTTAACCGTTTGTAATAAACGGTTCGCCGTTTGTTTTCAGTAACCTACAAAACAATTTAGCCTTATCCGGTTTTGTTAAACAGTGCCACAGGAGTACAACCTTTAATTCTAAATGTTATCAGTTAACCGTTTCAATAAATGGTTCACCGTTAAATTCCAGAAGCATTCTCATCTTTTGTGTTTTCCGTTTTTCATAAACGATTAGAGCTTAGGTAATATGTTGCTCTCTGGTATTAATCGGTTAACCGTTTTCTTTTAAACGGTGCACCGTTTATTTCCAGAATCATATTTTAAACCAGATTTTGTAGAGAATCTTTTTCTAATTTTAAAGTCCATCTTTTATAAATATGAATGGAATGATTATTAAGGCTTTCCTTTATTAAGAAATAGCTCCAAAAGTTTTATAAAAAACTATTTAAAGTTTGTTATCATCAAAATCAATATTATTAACAAATTCATGTTAACATTTCCATCATTGGTAACAAGATAATGCTGGCTTCAGTCCCATCCCCTTAGAAGTTTTTAATACAATATCCCTTACAAGGCCTTTAGTTAAGGGGTTCGTCAAATTTTGGCATGATTTCACAAAGTCAATTATGATTACTCCATCTATAAGTAGTTGTCTGACATAACTATGTCTTAGACCAATGTGCCTGGACTTTCCATTATAGATTTGACTATATGCCCTTGACAAAGTTGCCTCGCTATTACAATGAATGGATACATGAGGCATTAGTTTAGACCAAATAGGAATTTCTATAAGAAAATTCCTTAACCATTCAACTTCCTTGCAACATGAAGCCAAAGCTACAAAATTCTGTAGCCATGGTGAAGTCTGCTATACAAGTTTGCTTCTTTGAGCCCCATGAAATAGCTCCTTCACCAAGATTAAAAATTCAACCACTTGTGGATGTATGATCATCTCGATCAATAATCCAACTAGCATTCGAAAATCCTTCCAAAACTAAAGGATATCCAGTGTAGTATATACCATAATCCATTGTATGTTTTAAATATTTTAGAATTCTGTACACTGCTTGCCAGTGTGTTTGGCTTGGATTACTAGTATATCTACTCAGCTTTCCAACAACAAAAGCAATATCAGGCTTAGTATAAGTCATCGCATACATAAGACACCCAATAACACGTGCATATTCTAATTGGGATATTAATATGCCAGTGTTAGAGTACAATCTTATGTTTTGATCAAAAGGTGTTGACACATGCTTACAATTATAATAATTAATTTTTTTTAAATTTTCTCAATATAATGTGATTGAGTCAATACTAGGCCATGCTTATTTTGAAAAATTTTAATCCCCAAAATCACATCCGCAGACCCCATGTTTTTCATATCAAAATTAGATGATAATAATGATTTAGTGAGTTTAATACTCTCATTATCAGTACAAAAAATTAACATGTCATCTACATATAAATAAATAATCACACCTTTATTTCCATTGAATCTGCTATAGATTTATCATATTCATGAATATTAAATCCATTTAAGACAATCACTTTGTCAAACTTTTCATGCCACTACTTTAGAGCTTGTTTAAGACCATATAAAGACTTGACTAGTTTACAAACTTTATGTTCCTGTCCTGGCATAACAAACCCTTCTGGTTTCATGTAAATTTCCTTATCTAATTCTCCATTTAAGAAAGCTGTTTTTACATCTATTTGATGGATTTCAAAATGACAAATTGATGCCAAAGCAATCAAGACTCTAATAGTAACAATTCTTGCAACAAGTGAATAAGCAACGAAATAATCAAGACCTTCTTTTTGTTTAAAGCCTTTCACTACTAGCTTTGCTTTAAATCTTTCAATTGTTCCATCAATTTTCCTCTTCTTTTTGAAGATCCATTTACAGCCTATAGGATTAGAGTCAGGTGGTAAATCAACTAATTTCTAAGTCTTATTACCCGTAATAGAGTCCATTTCATCATTAATGGCCTCTTTCCAAAACGCAGCATCTTAAGACTTCATTGCCTCTTCATAGGTAAGGGATTAGAATCTATAGTAGGTGTGATCATGGTCTTTTTTTTTATTGTGAGTCTCTTGTCCCTTCAACTAAATAGACTATTGATAACTCTATGAAATGAGAGTTATTACAACAATTCTAGACTTAAAACAAAATCACTTAGAGAGTAAATGAGGTGTTTTTATTATATTTTGGTTACATTTTGCATAAATATTCATTTTAGTGAGTCTTAATAAGTTTTGCTTGAATTAAAATAATTTGTGCTCAAAACAGGTGCATAATTGTAGGTTTTCAGAAGTTTATAATTCATGAAGGGATGTTGAGATATTAGACCAGCAAGAAGAGGAAATAATATTGCCACAAAAGAAGTTAAGCACTGTTGTGCAAATTTTATTGAACTACCAAGCGCACGAATCTATTGTAGAATAGATTAATGGTGACGAGTGTCGATCTCACGAGGAGGTGGATTTTAATTGTGTGTAGAAATAATTTTGTAAATGGGTGGTTAGATTTGTGATGAGAATGATTTGGACTATCCTAAAATTGGAATTGAAATGGCGAGAATAAATTGAAGATAAATCTATTGAAATGACGTACTTGGGTATCTGGATCCGTATTAACATGCATCATGAGCTAAATATTCCTTATTAATACCAATTAAATCATGAGGGGGGAATCCACACCTCATGAACCACGCTCTAATCAATATGGTGCTAAGGGCTTATCGTGCCAAATAATAATTACCTTGTACTAGGGGGCCGGTGAAACCAAGGCGGTATTAGACAAGATTAATATTATTTATCGACGAGAAGTCAAAACATCCACAAAAACTAGAGGGGAAGAGAAAATAAATTTACCAAATAAAGCCCATGACACATGTTGAGACTTCACCTTCAACCCAAGCTTGAAAGAAAATTAGCTACTCATAATTGAACTAGGGGCAAAATGGGAATTTATTAAAATACAAAGAAAATACAAGATGGAGAGGGAATTACAGAAAATGGAGTCCAAAAATGGATTCAGGGATATCAAATTAGGGGGGGGAGGCCCCCTTTTTATAGATACATGGAGTAAATCATGGCCATCGGATTAAAAACAGTTTGGACGCTCAGGATTGCGCCACGTCTGCCACGTCATCAGTCAACAGTATGCGTGAACAGTACGCAGTTTGACCACGCGGATGAACAGTAACACGGTTTGACCCGGGTGAACAGTAACGCGGTTTGGTTGACAATAATCCTGTGTGATGCATGTACCGTACGCGAGATTTTTCATCCACTGATATGCTGCCACGTCACCATCAACAGTACATAAGAATTTTAGCCCAACAGGATCGTGACACCTCATCAGTCAATGCCACATCATCGGTCAATGCCACGTCATCAATCCGTCTATGTGAACAGTACTGTGAACAGTAACATATACAGTATTGTATACGTGAATAGTACCGTACATGTGAATAGTGCCATTTTTCCTTTTATACTCCTCCTAAGGTTTTCGACCGTCCTGAGTTCAAAAGTGATGTCGGTTTTGCCGTCTGATCTCTCCTTTATTATAAAATGACTATAATGCCCCTAAAATACATAAAATACTTAATTAAAATAAAACACATGTAATTAAATCACAAGAAGGTTAAATACATAAAAGTAAGGGTTGTTAGTAAGACTTGAAATGTAAAATGACGGTTTTCTCCTTTATAAATATACATTTTCTAACACTCAACACACCCCCCAACCAGCTTATTGCTAGTCCCTAGCAAATAAAGCGAAAACGAAATTCAAATCCAAAATGATTTTTTTTTTAAAAAGAAACACTCGTATTTATTCAATCAGATTAATGATAGCAATCAAATAAAAGTATAAGCATTATCTCCAGTCTAAAGCAATATCACACCCACATCAACCATCCACATGAATCAGCCCAGTAGACTTAGTCATAGCTACCTTCAAGAATGACATGTCAAACCCCAAAATCTCACTAGAAGTAGTGACACTCTCACAAAGAAATTAAACCCAATAAAAATAGTCACTCCAATGAATGGTAATTAAGAGAAAATAATCAAGAAGTGATATCACTTGCTCTCATCACGATGAAAGAAATATGCCATCGGCTTAGAAATAATACAATCTTAAGTCAAATAAAAATGCTAGTCAACCCAATTTATTTTATTTATTTGTATTTTTTTATGCACCACTACATCTTTTTAGCCCGTATAACTAGCTTCTACTTCAGACTATAGTTCCCTAAAATCAAGAAGGACTTTTATTAGGACGTAACGTAGGCTAGGGACATGGCTAACAAAGAAGGGAAATAAGAAAAACAAAGTGTATGTTTGAGAAAAATACAAATTTTTTTTTTGAAGTTGCAAGGTGGATTTCACCTATTATTGTTGTTTTTATTTGAAACAACAATTTGTTTTTTTTAAGAGACAACAATTTTTTTATTTTTTTCTTTTTTTTTGAACTAGCCATAACTTCATTGTACAAAATGTTTATTTACATTTTTCTCAAACATAAATAGGTGATGGAACTTGTAAGATATTGGCTAATACTCCAAATCGGAGTGGGTCAAGATGATAAGTTGACAAAGAAAATGTTTTTTTTTTTAAGGCTCAAAAGGGTTAACTATGGATATTTGATAAAAGGGATGGCTAGAAAGGCTCAAACG
>MKYO02025681.1:252098-282602 GCA_002013955.2 Citrus medica
GAAAAAGTTTTTTATTGCATGGTTAAGAAATGCGATAAAGCCATCATAAAAATTATTGACATTTAACAAACCGATGGGTTTCTGGTGAATGTGCAGATGGGCCCAAGATGCTAGTGTGATAAGTGCCTCTAGTGTTGCAAGATCTCCTGGAAGGAAAATAAAAGCATCAGCATGATTAAGCATTTCAGTTATTCTTTCTTGAATACCTGAGACGACTAACTCTTCTCCAGTCGATGAGTCAGACAAACTGCCCAAAGGTTTTAGGACTCTTGGGATGATGCCTAAAGGGCTGTACATAATGTAATTTTGATGATAACAAACATATGTATTAAGTGATTTAATAAATATAGTATTTAACATTTTTCACTAGTTTTTGAAGGGTAATATTTATGCAAGTGAAATTAAGCTCAAGATCATAGCGAAATCAAGAATAAAGTTTAGAGCTCAATGGACAAATTAGTGCGATAAATTCTCGTAAAGCCGGTATGATTGAATTGATACATGATTTATCATTTGATAAGCTCAAGAGATTAATTTAATTAATTACTTTTTATAAACTAAAAAGGTTTTATTTTTATAAGATAAAGTACCTTATGGTTTTGAGAAATTTGGACTTAAATGCAAAGTTTTGAAATCTTTAATTTTAATAAGTATTATTATTGAATTTCGGAGTTGGACCTTGTTACAAACATTTGAAATTTTTTAGGCCATACTATAATTTATGAATATTTTAGACTAAAGTGTAAGGATTTTGAGAACTTTAAAAAATATGAGTATTATGTTGAAAATGACCTTTTTGCAAAATAATAATATCTTTGGGGCCATATCATAAGTTTAAAAAGTTTTGGAAAGACAACTATTTTTAGGAAATTATGAAATTAGACCTATTTATAAAGTTTTATGACGTTTTGAGCCATAGTATAATTATAGAAAGTTTTGGGCTAAAAGTATAATTTTAGTGAACAATGTTACTGTAGTAAATTAAAAAATAACGGTAATATCACTGTTCATGAGCGGCTACTCGGATAAATCAAGCTGCTAACCGCTTAGGCTCGGGAATTTACCTACAACGGCTAGTTTTCGGGCTTTAACTAGAAAAACTAACTCCAACTTCATTTTAAGAACTAATGCAAGCAAATATAAGATCATATAACATATATTGAGCTTCCAAAATGAAAATCATCATTGATTAAATCATTGTTGAGCTATTATTTGCATATCCACTTTAAAGAGAGTTTTTGTTGTAATTTTCATTACTTATCAAATTGTGAGTGTATAAGTGTGAGAAACACTTGGGGTAAAGAGATTGGGGAGATAATCTCTTAATTGTAAAGGTTCATTGACACCTTGGAAGTCAATTGTTAGAACATGAAGCCTTGGATAGTGAAATCCTCGAACTTGGTTGGCTTGGAGGTGTGGACGTAGGCGGGGATTGCCGAACCATGTAAAAATCTGTGTGTTTGTTTTTCTCTTTCCTTACTCTTTTATTTTTATGCTTGTTTGAATTTATTATTTTCTATTCTATTAAGGCATTAAATTAATTTGTTGTGCGAATTGTATTGCATAATTTTTAAAAATCCAATTCACCCCCCTTTTGGGTTCCGTAACTTGCATTTCATGATCAAATGTATCCCGTGAAAAATATGTTGATGTTTGTTTTTCTCTTTCAGAATATGAACTGAATTTGCTTGTAGTTGAGTAATGAAAAATCTAATGGGTTCTTGACTGTTCTTATGAGTTGTTATGTCATTACTGTAGCATTTTACTCTAGTAGCCATTATTATAATTGTTATTTCGATTGACCACCCATTTAATAGTTCAAGTTAAGATAGAGCCGTAAAAGGGCATGTCTTAGCAGATATTATTAGAGTAATACTTGATCTTAATTTAAGTTTCCTGGATTAAGTTTATCTTGAATCCCATAAGGGCTATACTTGAAGTTAAGATTTATGACACACTAGACATGGGTACTCACCTTGTAGGGCAGAGAGACTAAAGGGTCATAAGGTCATGCCATAGATAGAATAGCAACTGGTCATTGCTAAAATACTGAAGAGTGTGAGAGTTCCAATACGCGATAGCTGAGGATGCATATTAATTCTGCCTAGTGCTGTAGCAATTGCTGTAATAACTAGTGTTATCTTGATGAAAAACAGTCAGCCCATAAAGAGAGTTTGATCATTCAACTACCATATTCCCAATTGAATCTTAAACAGATTTAATTTAGTTTATTTCAATATGCATTGTTTTATTTAATTCTTTCATAATTATCAATTTTGATAGGACCTAATTTACATTTATTAACTTCGGACTTAAGTTAGATTGTATTATTGTGATTGTTGTAGCATTTCTAGTGGCATTAATTCCTGTGGAGACGATCTTGAATATTTATCACTTTATTACTTGTTATGTACATTTGCACATTGGCATCAATAGTATTTGATAATAAAAATTTACCAACAAGTTTTTGGCTTGATTTTTTATTTTTAAAGTGTGAAGTAAATCTTGATAGTGCCAATTTAATTTGATTTATTCTATTTAATTGGCAAATCAACACTTGCATGTGCAAAGACAGATTGCGAAGAGAGCAAAGGAATTAAAAAATTGTTTCAGGCATGAATAACTTGCAGGATGTGGAAATTTTGGACCTTCACGGGCCCTTACAACCAGTCAACATTCAAGAAGAGCAGAATGAACATGCTAACTAGAGACAGCCAGATAACAACAACATTATTTACATGGCTGATAACAGGGACAGAGCCATTAGAGATTCTACTGTGTTAACTCCTCAAGTTGTACACCCTGTGATAATTAGACCTCAAGTAGAAGCTGCAAACTTTGAATTGAAGCCAGTGATGTTTCAAATGTTATAAACAGTAGGTCAATTCAATGGATTACCAAATGAAGATCCTCACCTCCATTTTTTTTTATTTTTTCTTGGAAGTGAGTGATGCTTTCAAGATTGCTGGAGCAACCCAAGATGCTTTAAGGCTAAGGCTTTTTCCTTACTCCTTAAGAGATCGAGCAAGAGCATGGTTAAATTCATTACCATCTGATTCCATCACTACATAGGATGAGTTGGCTGATAAATTTTTAATGAAATATTTCCCACCAAGAAAAAATACAAAATTGCGGAATGAGATTACTTCTTTCCATCAACTTGAAGATGAGAGTTTGTATGAGACTTGGGAAAGATTCAAAGAACTGCTCAGAAGGTGTCCTCATCATGACATTCCTTGCTGCATACAATTGGAAACTTTCTATAATGGGTTGAATCCTAGTACAAGATTGATGGTGGATGCTTCTGCAAATAGAGCTTTGTTATCCAAATCTTACACTGAAGCTTATGAAATTTTGAAGAGAATTGCCAACAATAATTATTAGTGGCCATCAACTAGGCAACCAGTAGCAAGAGGAGCAGCAGAGGTACATAACATATATGCAATTACTGTTTTATCAGCACAATTAACCTCATTGACTAACATGGTAAAAGCCATGACATATGTTCCAGCAGTAGTAAAACAAGTTGCTGAACTTTCTTGCGTATACTATGGTGAAGAACAGGACTTTGATAATTGTCCTGGAAATCCAACACCAGTAAACTATGTGGGTAATCTCAATCGACAACTTCAAAATAACCCATATTCAAATACTTATAACCCTGAATGGAAGCAACACCTAAATTTTTCATGGAGCAGTCAGAATCGAAATACTCCAGCATTAAATGGACAAAATAGGAACATTCAACCACCTGGTTTTCATCAGCATAGTCAAGGGCAAAAATATATCAGTCAGGATCCAATCACTTTACTGGAAGCACTGATTAAGGAATACATTGCAAAGAATGAAGCAATTGTGCAGAGTCAAGTTGTATCCTTGAGGAACCTGGAGAATCAAATGGGACAACTTGCCACAACAATGAGTAGCAGAACTCAAGGAAGCTTACCTAGCAACACAAAAGATCCCAGAAGAGATGGCAAAGAACACTGTAAAGGAATTAAATTAAGATTTGGAAAGAATATTAATATCCTTGTTGATGTGACTAAAAAGAGGCTGGAACTTAATTCCTCACAAAAACTACCTCAAGATGGAAGCAAGCTACAACAACCCAGCCATCAAGACACTAATGACATAGACCAAGTTGCAGCAACTATGGAAGGAACTCAACCAATACATGTCGAAAAAGAAGTTGCAACACCAGTAGCCACAACCTACAACAAACCAAATAAGCAGAGTTTGGCACCTCCTAAAGCTACCCAGCAGTTTATGCATCCACTCCCATTCCCATAGAGATTTCAGAAGTAAAGACAAGACAAACAGTTCAGTAAATTTTTGGAAGTGCTGAAACAATTACACATCAACATACCTTTTGTGGAAGCTTTGGAGCAAATGCCTAATTATGTGAAATTTTTAAAAGATATCTTAACACGAAAGAGAAGGTTGGGAGAATTTAAAACTGTTGCTTTAACACAAGAAAGTAGTCATATGCTCCAAAGTAAGATTCCTACAAAATTGAAGGATCCAAGAAGTTTTACAATACCATGTTCCATTGGAACTAGGTACACTGGCAGAGCACTTTGTGACTTAGGAGCCCGTATTAATATGATGTCATTATCTGTATTTAAGCAGTTGAGAGTAGGGGAATGCAGGCCAACAACAGTCACCCTACAATTAGCTCACAAATCTCATGCATATCCTGAAGGAAAAATTGAGAATGTACTGGTGAAGGTTGACAAATTCGTCTTCCCAGCAGACTTCATTGTACTAGACTTTGAGGCTGATAAAGAGGCACCTATTATACTTGGAAGACCTTTTTTAACAACTGGAAAAACTCTAATAGATGTACAAAAAGGAGAGCTCACCATGAGAGTGAATGATCAGCAAGTCACATTTAATGTATTAGAGACTATGAAGAACCCTGATGAGTTAGAAGACTGTAATTTTCTGAGTGTTGTGGATTTTGTTGTAGCAGATAGAATTGACAGATGTTGCAGTAATGAAATCCACAAAGTTACCACCTTTGAAGGCTTTGAAGAAGAAGATGTTGCAGCAAACCAGATAGATTAGATGGAAGAAAAGCAATATGATAGATATAACAGATTTGTTGCGCATCTGAATCTTTCAGACATGTCAGTAAAAATAATTTTACCATATATTGAATCACCTCCTAGTCTTGAATTAAAATTGTTACCCTCGCATTTGAAATATATTTATCTTGGTCAAAACAACACACTCCCTATAATCATTTCTTTTACTTTGGATGCAGGGCAAGAACAGAGTCTAGTAGATGTGCTTGAGAGATGCAGAAGAGCAATTGGATGGACCATGGCATACATCAAAGGGATAAGCCCATCAATATACATGCATAAAATTATGTTAGAAGAGTGTTACAGTACTTCAGTGGAGCAACAGAGAAGGTTAAACCCTATTATGAAAGAAGTAGTGAAAAATGAAATCATTAAATGGTTGGATGCTGGAATCATATATCTAATATCAGACAGTTCGTGGGTGAGCCCAGTCCAATGTGTTCCAAAAAATGGAGGGATTACAGTGATAGCAAATGAGAATGATGAACTAATTCCTACAAGGACAGTGACTGGATGGAGAGTATGTATGGATTACAGGAAGCTCAACAAAGCCACAAAGAATGATCACTTCCCACTCTCATTCATAAATCAAATGTTGGATAGACTTGTTGGAAAACAGTACTACTGTTTCCTAGATGGGTATTCAGGCTACAACCAAATTGCTATAGCTCTAGAAGACCAGGAAAAGACTACATTTACCTGTCCTTATGGAACATTTGCCTTCAGAAGAATGCCATTTGGTTTGTGCAATGCTCCAGCAACTTTTCAGAGATGTATGATGTCTATTTTTTCTGATATGGTAGAGTAAACTTTAGAAGTGTTCATAGATGACTTCTCCGTTTTTAGAGAGACATACAATGATTGTTTACACAACTTGGAAGAAATTATTTAAAGATGTGAGATGACTAACTTAGTACTCAATTGGGAAAAATGTCATTTCATGATGCAAGAAGGCCTAGTGTTGGGTCATAAAGTGTCCAAGAATGACATTGAGGTAGACAAAGTCAAGATAGAAGTAATAGATAAACTGCCACTTCCCACGTCAATAAAGGGTATTAGGAGTTTTTTGGGTCATTCTGGATTCTACAAAAGATTCATTAAGGATTTTTCTAAGGTAGCTAAACCATTATGCTCATTGCTAGAACATGACAAGCCTTTTTTACTTTTACAAAGATTATCTTCAAGCCTTTGGAGAATTAAAGAAACCTCTGATCACTGCACCGGTGGTTATATCACCATATTGGACTCTACCATTTTAACTGATATGTAATGCCAGTGACCATTATGTTGGAACAGTATTATGACAGAGAAAGGATAAGGTTTTCCACTCCATATATTATGCAAACAAAACTCTTACTTAAACTTAAATTAATTACACCACTATAAAAAAAGAGTTGCTAGCAGTAGTATTTGCTTTTGATAAATTCATAACTTACTTGGTGGATACTAAAGTGATTGTATACACAGACCATGCAGCCATCAAATATTTAATTTCAAAAAAGGATGCTAAACCAAGATTAATCAGATGGATCTTATTGCCTCAGGAGTTTGATATAGAAATTAAAGATAGAAAGGGGATTGAGAATCAAGTAGCAGACCACCTGTTGAGGCTGGAAGCAAACACAAGTACATTGACAAAAAAGGACATCACTGAAATTTTTCCTGATGAACAGCTATTGGTAGTACAGCAAGCACAGCTGTTGCATCAATCAGGATCTCCATGATATGCAGATTTTGCTAATTACTTAGTAAGTGGGTTGTACCTCCTGAGTTGAAGTTTCAGGAGAAAAAGAAATTTTTTCATAATGTTAGAAGCTACCAATGGGATGACCCATATTTATATAAGTTATGCTCAGATCAAGTAATAGGAAGATGTGCTTCAGAGGGAGAAATTCCTCACATATTGGAGTCATGCCATGCTGCAACATATGAAGGACATTTTGGTGGTCACAGAACAGCTGCTAAAGTTCTGCAAACAGGTTATTACTGGCCTTCTATTTTTAAAGATGCTTATGAATTTGTCAAATGTTGTGACATGTGTCAAAGGACATGGAACATAACTAAAAGACATGAAATGTCATTGACAAATATTCTGGAAGTGGAAGTTTTTTATGTATGGGAATAGATTTTATGGGACCCTTTCCATCATCCTTTGGGAACTTATATATCCTTGTTTTTGTAGACTATATCTCTAAGTGGGTAGAAGCTGCAGCATTACCTACCAATGATGCTAAAACAGTGGTGACATTTCTTCAGAAAAATATTTTTTCCAGGTTTGGCACTCCTAGAGCAATTATTAGTGATGAGAGCACTCATTTTTGCAACAAAGTATTTGCTGCAGCCACGGTAAAATATGGAGTTAGGCATAAAGTAGCAACAACATATCACCCACAATCTAATGGTCAGACAGAAGTGTCCAATAGAGAAATTAAGAAGATCTTAGAAAAAGTGGTGAACCCATTAAGGAATGATTGGTCCTTGCGATTACATGACTCCTTATGGGCTTACAGAACAGCATACAAAACACCACTTGGCATGTCTCCCTACCGAATTGTTTATGGAAAGGCTTGTCACTTGCCACTTGAGCTAGAGTATAAAGCACACTGGGCAATGAAGCAATTAAATTGGGATATACATAAGGCAGCAAAGCAAAGGAAGTTTCAACTATGTGAGTTTGATGAATTACAACTATTCTTATATGAAAATGCAAGAATCTATAAAGAGAGGACAAAACAATGGCACGACAAGCATATCCAAAATAGGAAATTCAACCATAGTCAACTAGTGCTGCTCCATAATACAAGACTAAGATTATTTCCAGGAAAACTAAAATCTCAATGGTCGGGACCTTTTAAGTTGCTCAGAATTTATCCTCATGGGGCTGTAGATCTTCTCGATGAACAAATAGGCCAAGAATTTAAAGTTAATGGACACAGGGTTAAGCATTACATACACCCAGCAATAGATTGCTCAAACGAGGTCTTATTCCTTAAAGAACCAAGCTATTCAACAGTAAAAGAAGGTCAGGCTGAAGGACCTTAAATCAAGCGCTCAATGGGAGGCAACCCATTGTGGAGGCAACCACTTCAAACCGAGCCTGATCCTCTCTGGTTTTGTTGAAGGCTCTTTCTTTTATTTTAATTTTTTTATTCACTTCTAGTTATTCATTTTTATCATTTCAAATTATTGAACTCTTTACTTTTGCTATCATTTTATATTTTTATTTTTAATTATTTTTCTAGAATTAGTTTTAGTTTTTGAAGGAAGTATGTGTGACAAATGAATTCTTTATTGACAATAGGGGTTGTATTGTAACAAATTATAGAGGCAAGCCCATGTCAGAGGCTATTGGAGTGGAGCATGTAACCGTTGCTAGAGCAAATAATTGGATGCTGCAGCAACCAATGTTACCGTTACAGTAACTTAAAAATTGGAGCTTATCACTTACCGTTGGAGATAAATCATGATAGATGGATGCATGGATTTGGATAGAAATTGAGGAAGAAAAAAATCTCTGAAATTAATGCATTAATTTCTCTTGCCTATTTTTTTAGGATATACTCATTATATTTAAAATATTTTCTTCCCTAATTTATCTTTCTTTAACAGATTTATCTTCATTTAAATTTAACTATAAAAGGAAATTACTGTGCACAATGACCTACGGTACTATTTTCCCTCTCCTTCGCAAAGTACGACTCCAATAATTCTTACCACCATCTTCTCATTTTACTCTCAAGCATATTACCTTCGAATTGTTACTGCTATAGCAATGTCAAGGTATAAGAGAACAGTAAGCCGACTCAAAGATCTTTCACGCTTCCAGAGTTACCACGCGGAAGAAAAATATGAAGAATTCATTGAGCCATGCAAGATTCTAGAAGAAAAAAGGTTTTAATTTCCAGAGTCATTCACCGGAATTGTGCAAACAGTACATCATGCTGCAGCAAAGCATGGGTGGCTAGAGTTTTGCAACCACCCTCGAGATCCTGTGCTACCAATAGTCAAAGAATTTTACGCCAATTTGGTAAGCCCTTGTTAGCACAACATTTGGTATCAAGTGTTCATCTTGATGCAAAGGATGAGCATGTCACGAATAATGGAGCCCTTACTACACGTACCATTGAAAGAATTGTTGGTGAAAGTGCTGGAGCAACAATTGAACCAGCTGCTGTAACAGGAGCAAGATGAGCTATTGGTTTAGAACAGATAATCCAGTCGCTGAGTACCAGTATCTCTCAATGTGCTGAGGCTCAGCAGAGAAAAAACGATCGGTTTGGGAGCTATTTACAGCACCTGGACAGCCACATACACCAATTTGCTCTGTACATAAAAAACACCCACCAGAATTTTCCTGATTCACTGCTCCAGCAGTACAATTTTAACACCAACACCACAGATGCTCCAGCAGAAGTCAGTAAAGACACCACTGACACATATAAACCAGAAGCAGAAGTTGCAGCAGACCCATAAGCAAAGGCTGAATCAGAAGATGTTGAACCATCTGATTAACCTGAGGAAGAAGATGACCAGTCTGCCACTGACAGCTCACCTACAGAGGCAGAGGAAGATTCTGAGAAAGAACGTGAGGAACCCCCAGTCAGAACCTCTCCCAAAACCAAGAAAATGCACATCATTCAAGAAGAGGAAGAGAATAAACCTGAAGAGGAGCCCCTTATTCCAGTCCTTTCAAGAAAGGGCAAGGAAAAAATAGCAACCCCTCTTGCCTCCGAATATGCAGCCGAGCAAGTCGATGCAGAGCTGGAAGCTGCAGTAACCAGAGTCATGCGTACAACCACCGAAGCCCAGTAGCTACCTGACATCACTGCCGCCATCACAGATGAGGGACATGCAGCTGATGCACCAACCCCAACTCCCCCACTGGCCACTCCCAGTAAACTTGTTAGTGTTAGTTAAGAAGAGCCATCAAAAGAAAGGGCAGCACTTCTGCAGGCACTGCTACAGCAGCCTCGATAGAACCCAAAAGGACCAGATCGGTGTCAACCAAGCAAGCTGCCCCAGCAGCAACACCTCCCACCAGCCCAGTAAAGAAAAAGACAAAGACGTTGTCAGCTACCTCCCCACAAGCTTCCCCAAAGGATAAGCTGCGCAACGCATCCAAGAAGCGCTGATGTCCTCCCATTATATTACAGCAATACTCAAACCACAAGGGAGTATCCCTTTCTTGCTAGTCAATTTATTTAATTCTGTAAAACTTTTCTTTCATTATGTTTTCAATTTGTGTGGTCTTTTCTAAATATCCTCCTCCATGTACTTGTCAAATTGTGTGACTTTTCTGTTGCGTGCTTGTGAGGACACAACTGTTAACAAGAATATGTTAATAATATTGATTTTGATGATAACAAACTTTAAATGGTTTTTTGATTAAAATGTTGGAGCTATTTTTTAATAAATGAGAGCCTTATAACCAAATTCCAATTATATTCATAAAAGACGGATCACTGTTAAAATTCAAATTGGAAAATGATTCTTACCAAAATCTGGCTTAAACTGTTATTCTGGAAATAAACTGTTAACTGTTTATTTAAACGGTTAATCGACTAAAAACAAAGAGCAACATATTGTCTAAACTCTAACCGATTAAGAAAAATGGAAAACACAAAAAGTTGGGAAGGCTACAGCAATTTAACGGCGAACCGTTTATTTAAACGGTTAACTGATCAAATCAAGAATGAAAGATTGTACCTGGAAACAAACTGCAAAAGCTTAACTAAAACAGATAAGGCTAACTTGTTTTGCAAGTTACTGGAAACAAACGGCGAACCGTTAATTACAAACGGTTGACCGATTATTTTGAGATTGCTAACTTTGAACCGTTTAGTAAGAACGGTTAAACCAATTTTGTTTTGCAGGTCTCTGAAATTTAACGGCGAAAGGGTAAGCATAAACGGCAAACCGTTTATTTGAAATTTGGCCCAACGATAACTTTTGACCAGCCTAAACGGTGAACCGTTAATGGTTAACGGCAAATCATTTTCGGGCAGACAGTTTGTAACGGCTAGTTTTTTAACTCCAACTATAAATAAGCTCATTCAAATTCAAATAAAATTGATCACAACACGACCATTGAGCTTATATTCGAGAATACAATCTTCATAGAACTTTTAAACACATTCTTGTTTCATCTATTCACACATTGGGCATTGATTTGTAATCTTAAATATTGTGTGAGAGAAAAATAATTTTTAATCTTCTACTTTGAGTGATTGTAAGTGTTGGGATATACTTGGGTTAAGAGATTGGGGACAATCTTTTGTTGTAAAGGTTCATTGACACCTTGGAAGTCAAGTGTAAGCATTTGAAGCCTTGGAGGCTTGCTTAGTGAAATTCTCAAGTCTGAAAAGCTTGGAGGCGTGGACATAGACGAGGTTGGCCAACCACGTAAAAATCTTCATGTTTGAATCTCTCTTCCCTTATCTTTTTATATTCTAATTGATTTAAATTCATTTTCGATTTGCATGATAATTTGTTTTAGAATCTAATAATTTTTAGAATCCCAATTCACCCCCCTCTTGGGTTGCATACTTGTATTTCAACAACACCTTGTCAGTTTGGGGGGGATATATATATGGGTGTTTTGGATATGTGTTTATGTATGTATTGTGTGAAGCTCTGATATCTAATATTTGTGTATGGATTTGAAATCCTAATGAAGATAAATTGAGTGTTAATGGGTGATTATAAGAATGCCGAGTAGAGACAGTAATAGATGGAGAGTGAAATTATGTCCTTACACTTAAACTTTGGTGGAGTTTTATGATACTGTTATAGCAGAGCCAAAAGAATAAAAAAGATCTTTAGTTTAGGGGGAAAAAAGTTTGATTGACTGTGTTGGCTATGAAATAAATTCTGCTCCAATGGCTTAAGTTGCTGAGTAACCAGAGCTGAGTATCTATCCCATATGCAGAGTTGCGTTCAAAGGCAACAAGAGTTATGAGCAGTGCTGTAGCAATTGCTTATGAAAAAAAAGAAGAGAAAAGTGAGACAATAATACAAGGAAGTCCTCTTCTAAGATATTGAGTAGCCAGGTTTGTTCATGAGCCTCATGTTCAACCTTGAGTAAAAGATATGTCTAGATAAGATTATGTTACAGATACTACTACAGCAACTCTGATCTGTGCATGGTTTGAGTAATTGGATGTCATCATTACAATTTATTGGTATTCACATTAAAAATAAATGTTGCAGTGAGGAGGTTGAATACTCTCAAATTTTCATTCTTAAAATCAGCACAGTTTGAGTATGTGATATTTATGCTACCCCATATATGAATAAAATTATGTTACTGCTGAATTACATGCAATCTCTTGGTAATGTTGTAGCACCTCTGGAATTCAATCAAAGTAACACACACACACACTGTGGACAGAAGGAAGCTTAAGTTTAGAATTGATTTACTATGGTAATTTTGCATGATTGAGATTGTGATCTGAAGGTGGAAGAATCTTTGCAAATTTGATAAAAGAGCTAAAGTTGTGTTGCATGCTTGTTTGCGTGAATTGTTAACTCATGCACGCCCGAGGCTTTTGTTTACCTTAGTTTTTTGTTATAAAATGAGGCGCGCACCACATAAAAAGTCGGAAGAAATTATCGTAAAACACTTTAGACAGAAAAAGAAGAAGAAGATCATAACTTAAGAAAATGGCTTCAGTAACATTGAAAATTCCTGCAGAGTTATTTGGATTTACTTTTGGCCGTTCTCAACTTATATCTTTCTTCTTTCTTCGTTTGATCTAATGTATCCCTTAAACAATATGTTGATGTTTGTTTTTCTCTTTCAGAATATGAACTAAATTTGCTTGTAATTGAGTGACGAACAATCTAATGGGTATTTGACTGTTCATATGAGTTGTTATGTCATTACTGTAGCATTTTACTCTAGTAGCCATTATTATAACTGTTATTTCAGTTGACCACCCATTTAATAGTTCAAGTTAAGATAGAGCCGCAAAATGGCATGTCTTAGCAGATATTATTCGAGTAATACTTAATCTCAATTTAAGTTTCCTGGATTAAATTTATCTTGAATCTCATAAGTACTATACTTGAAATTAAGATTTGTGACACACTAGACATAAGTACTCACCTTGTAGGGCGGAGAGACTAAAGGGTCATAAGGCCATGTCATAGGTGGAATAGCAACTAATCATTGCTAAAATACTTAAGGGTATGAGAGTTCCAATACGCGACAGCTGAGGATGCAGATTAATTATGCCCAGTGTTGTAGCAATTGCTGTAACAACTAGTGTTAACTTGATGAAAAGTAGTCAGGCCATAAAGAGAGTTTGATCATTCAACTACCATGTTCTCAATTGAATGTTAGACACATTTAATTTAGTTTATTTCAATATTGCATTGTTTTATTTAATTCTTTCACAATTATCAATTTCGATAGGACGTACTTTACATTTGTTAACTTCAGACTTAAGTTAGATTGCACTATTGTGATTGTTGTAGCATTTCTAGTGGCAACAATCCCTGTGGAGACGGTCTTGAATATTCATCACTTTATTACTTATTGTGTATACTTGCACATTGGCATCAATAGTATTTGATTATAAAAATTTATCAACAACTATAAAATCTGGTCCAAAGGATTTTATAGTCCTTATTATTTTACTTATTCTCAAATGACATGCTTTTGACCAATTTCTATTTGTTTGTCATTTTCTTCAGAATCAATACTTTTTGGTGTAATGGAAAATCTATTTTCATACAATATTGCATCTCTAGATTCCACTATAGTATTGATCTCAACAAAGCTATTGGGTTATATTATAAAGAAACCTATAAGCTTTACTATGCTTAGCATATCCCAAGAATATGCATTCAACGCCCCTTTCTCCTAATTTCTTTATCTTAGGGTCATGTAGTCTTACAATGGCTCGACAACCTCAAACTCTTAGATAAGAAAGATTATGCTTTCTCTTTTTTCATAATTCATATGGGGTCACCTTTATTTTCTTATTAGGCACTCTATTTAAGATATGACGTGCAGTTAAAATAGTTTCACCCCAAAAACTTTTACCAAACCCAGCATTAAAAAGCATAACATTAGCTATTTCTATTAATGTCTTATTTTTCCTTTCAGCTACACCATTTTATTGTGCAATATATGCAGTGCTAGTTTCATGTACAATGCCAACAAATTCACAAAATTCAGAAAAAGCGTATTCACCTCCTTTATCACTTCTAAGACATTTAATTTTAGTGTCACAAAAATTCTCAACTTCATTTTTATAAGTTTTAAATTTCTTTAACACTTGATATTTAGAATGTAATAAATACACATAGAAATATTTTGAAAAATCATCAATAAATATTACAAAATATTTTTTTACCACCTTTAGTAGGATTACTATGCATATCACACACATCACTATGAATTAAATGGAATAAAGAAGATATTTTTTAAATTTTTGGAAAATGAAATCTTGTGATTTTAGTCTGTACACATACTTTACATTTTTCATGCATATCATTTTCATGCTTAGGAATTAACTCTAAATTAGCTATATCTTGCAATATTCTAATATTCACATGTCCTAAATGATTATGCCACAAAGATAATGAATCAACCATATAAGCAGAAGAAACATTCATATTATTGATATTGAGTTTAAATATTCCTTCATACATGTATCATTTCCCAACAAAGGTACCACCCTTAGATAATACATATTTGTTTGACTCAAAAATAAGTTTGAAGCCAAACTTATTAAGAAGGCTACCAAATATAAGATTTTTCCTAACTTCAGGAACATAATAAAAATCAATAAGAGTTAAAGTTTTTCCAGAAGTAAACTCTAATTACACATTGCCTTTTCCTTTAATTATTGCAGTGGAGGAATTTTCCATGTAAAGAACACTTTCATCATCCATTGCTTTATAAGATTTAAAAAGGCTACGATCTTTGCATACATGCTTGGTTGTACCAGGATCTATCCACCATGCATTATCATCTTCAAGAACATTAATCTCAGATATCATGGCCACAAAATTTGTGTACGAAACTTCCTTTTGTTTCTTCATAAGTCGACAATCTCTTTTGAATTGGCCAGGTTTTCCGCAATGGTGGCATATACCCTTCTTTTTCTTTTTATTGTTTTGATTTTCTTTAGAATCAAAGTTTCTTTTTTGGTTATTCTTAGGGCGATTAGAATGCTTAAACTCATTCCTCTCCTCCACAACATTAATTTTAAAGGACATAGCAACCTGGTCCTCAAGACTATTAAGCTTGAGTTCCTCTTCAATATGAAGAATTTGGCCTAAGCCATCCAGATTAATTTTCTCTTTGCTATGTTTAAGACTTTTCTTATAATCTTTCCAAGAGGGAGGAAGTTTATCAATAACTGAAGAGACAATAATAGATTCATCCATTTTCATGTTTTGTTGGTTGAATTGATCAAGAATATGCAAAATCTCATTATATTGTTCAACCACAAGTCTATTATCAACCATTCTATAACAGCCAAAGGATTTAATCTCTCCTTTTCCTCAGTTAATTGCATGTGCAGGTGAAATCACAGTGGGGAAGAATCTTACCAGATTGAAAGGGAAAAAGCACATTGTTTCATAAGACGTGGATGGAGATCAACATAAAACGAGTAAAGTTGTGGAAAGGAAGATTTGTATTGAATCTTCACTATAAGACACAAGTACTTTTGTAATACACTAGCCCGAACTCCGAGGGCAAATCTGACCACAACTCGCATATGAATTTAAATAACTCTTTGCAACTGATAAAATTCAAGCCTCAAATACAAAAGCCAATGGAATAACTTAAAAATTTAGCCAAACCATCTACCATCCTCAATTCAAATCCATCTTCTCATTCATCACGAGTCAATCCTGATTTCTGGAAACTGAATCACAATAAAGTATAATGAGTACAAAACACAGTAAGTAAACTACTTTTTCTTATACCAAAATACATACATACTTATACATAATATAAATGGATGATATGCCATAATATTTTGGAAATACTGTAAACAAATTCATAAAAATCTCTTTCTGTCGCTTTCAATCTTTCTCATTTTTTTCAATGAAATACATATTCTGCAATTGTAGCATTTTGTGTTGTGCATGGTAGTTTGCGGTGCTCTGGCCCTCAAGAGGTGGCCCCCACACAACTTCAAGAGGTGGCCCCCAATGCAAAATCTCATAAAACAGAAATATCATTTGCTAAAATTCACTTTCTCATTCATAGAAAACTCAATGCATTTTCGTGCTCATGCTCATGAACCATCACACATAGATATGCCCATGTATATAATCATGCCCAATACATAACAACACATCACATAAACATATGAGACACATAAATTCATATTCGTACATATCAAAATAGACTTTTCACACAAGTAAAACATATATATTGTTTATTGTGATTCATTTACAAGTCTAGTTTACTTGCCTCTTGGAATCCTCATGTAACGAATGCGTACTGATATCCTCAACCTAAAATCATCAATAAATTTCTCATAAGATATAATTGAGTCTCAATCATAAACTCTAATGTCCTCAAATATCTCAATTTAAACATCTCCTAAGCTCAACCTCAATGTTCTCAATAATCGGCCCTCAAAACAGAACAGTCCATATTCTCTGATTTGTTTTTTAATAAATTATTCCCTCATTGGAAAAATCTCAAATTTTACAGACCATATGTTGACACATTGAAAGTTCATTGATAAAAATTTCAGAACATAATTCCTTCAAAAACTATTGAAAATAATTGACGTTTCAGACGTCATCAATATTGTCAAACAGTTTTCTATTTTGAACACACTTGCTTTAAAAATACGAAACAATTTATTGCTTTATCATAAAATCATGAAAATTTACAGAATTATACTACACATATATAAAACTCATTAGCCCAAATTTCATAATTTTTGAAGAAGTCTAGCTATGATAAAAATAATTTCGTAATTCACGTTGTTCACTGAAATCATAAATTTTCAGGTTTTTAAACTTGACTTTGAAAAATCATAATTAATTGAAATCTTATCCGATTAACTTGAAACAAGTTTCAAAATATTCTAAACGATGTCTAGTTTAACATACCCAAAAATAGAATCAAATCAGTTTGTACAAATTACTATGATTTTCGTAATAATTTAATGTCAGCATATTTCTACAAAATCTTAGGTTTCTACTTCTATTACAATTATACTTCTCCACAATAATTTAATAAAAACCAATAATTAAAACTTACCTCCAAAACTTCTTTCAACAATAACAACTTGATCTTATGTGTTGACTATGACAGAACTAAGAAGAAGAAAAAGACTTTCTTCTTCTCTTTTTCTTTTCTTTTCTCTCTTTTCTCTCCATCTCTCTCTCTCTCTTTTTCTTTTCCTTTCTGTCATTTTTTTTCAACCGATCTCGCTTTCCCTCTCTCTCTCTTATAATCGAAAAAACATATTATTCTATTTATAATAGGATAAAAAGGATCACTAAAAATTAAAAAAAAAACTTAAATACCCTTGAAAGAATTGGGGTATTACAACTTTATTATCCGAATTGTCTACAAAGTATCTTCATTTTAATAAATTTTATCTCAAGAATGGTGATTGATTCTGTAAAGTGTGGTTGCGAATCCAATCTGGGTTTCAGAAACGACAGCTTTTTGAAGCCTAATCTTGTTTAAGATTTCACGTGCTGCTCATGTGCTCCTATAACAGAAAACCGAATCAACCAAAACGGCACACCCTGGTGCGTTTTGGTTAAATCTTAAGTGACTCACGTGAGACACAAGCGCAGGGGTTAAAAGAAAGTTTGGTTTGTTAGCCACGCGTCGTGTATCTGTGCAATCTGGATTTAGAGTTTGTTGCTGGTGCTGTTATATGAGCAGAATGCCAGAATTAGCAAAAGTACCTGCTAAATGGCAAGGGCAAATACTTGATGCATAGATATGATTCGGCCTCCCGGGGGATTCAAGGGGGGCAAGTGTAAAAAAAGAAATTTCCTCGTATTTGCTTTCCAAACCCTAATGGGTGCCGAAAAATGCTTATAAGAATCCGAAAGAAGTTAGATGATTATTGTTATGACATAGCAAGTAACAATCATCTGTGTGAATGGGAAATGCAATAGAGGATCTTCTCATTCTTTTCTTTTGATTAACCTTTTATTTTACCCATTGACTTGCTTGAACCCCAGTGGAAATGTCAACAGTCTATGCTGATGAGAAGCAAGCCATGGAAGCTAGCTTTGGTCCAAGACTTTTAATATTAAAAACAAAATCACTGTGATTAGCAGTAGGCCTTCATTAATTTAAGATTAAATATCACTATGATTAGCAGTAGGTCTTTATTTAAGATTAATTTTGAAGAAAAAGTTGGTTAGTTCAGCATCATGGTACTATTACTAACAACTCCGACCTTGTCAGTCACTTTACTTCCCTTGGAAACTCTAGTGCTTCTTCCTTAGCATTCACCTCAAGGCAACACAGTCAACGATTCCATTCCTCGCGCTCTCGTGAACACTGCCTGATAGCTAGGTTACCATTTTATTATTTGCAAGTGGTAGCATATTATTAATTTGCTCCAACTAAAAATTCATTAAACTTGACTTGAGAAGTGGATTAACATTTGTTTTTAATTTCTCCATGAAGTCAGCATACTCCATATTAAATAAGTACTAGCAATACAAATCCACTGCTTAATTAAAAGAAGACAAACTGACAGAGTATATATTTACATACTCCAATTTGTTTTCTTTAATTGCAAGTGGTTTCATTACTTTGCTCTTTGTCAATCATACATCATTTTTTAATTCTTGATACTATATCAACCCTCCATTTTCTTCTCCAAATCTGCTTTCTTATTGTAAATCAACATCATCTAACCACCTTAATTTCTCAGTAAGTTCTCGTATGTGTGTCTAAAGAATATTCAATATTAACATATTAAATATAGAGAAATCATCCGCCATCCACCAAAAAATAATTTTATTTTTAAGTTTATTTAAAGAATGTTCAAACGTCTTGTAGTCATCACTTATTGTCATCTTATTATTTCCATCTTCCAGTCGTTTTTCTTTTCTTGAACCAAGTTAGTTGTCTTTACTTTTTTATTTTTTCATTTATAATTATTCGCCTTTACTTACAAGTAAAGTTCGAATGGTTTTTTCCCTTTTCTATTAAAATTGTTTTCTTTTACATGCATTCAGTTGTACGAGAATCTCCCATTTATCTATACCCAATTTGAAAAAAAAAATCAACTTTATTTTTCTGTTCCCTCCAAGTAATAGTTTGATCGTGGTACTCTCAATCTCTCAATTACAATAAGCTATCGTCGGGATATTGAAGTTTAAGATTACTCAAAATAGGTACTTTATTATCAGAATTATCTACAAAATAACTTCATTAATTGAATTTTTATTAACTGAATTTTGGATGCTGTTTATGATTCATTCTTATTTATAAGTTATGTTCGCTCTCATTTTTCATACAATCACACCAGATTAAAAGGAAAAAAAAAATGGACTGCAAGTTAGCTTCGTGGTAGCAATTACATTAGCATCTATCCATGTTATTTTATGTACAATCTCAATCTAGCTCATTTCGTGGACCAACTTTCTTACATTCCATTAGATAAACATTGACCAATGGCTTGTTGGTTTAAAAACCTCACGGCGTCAAGGTTGAATTATATAGCTTTAATCTTTTGCAATTTTCTTCTGATATGGAATAATGATTTTTCGAAAGTACTTTAATTGAGTTGGAAGTTAACTACTCATACTTAACAACCATGTAGATTTTGCTAGTTTTGAGCACACAATCCGTCATAATTTTGTTATTAAATTATGCATCCTATAATATGTAATACTTAGTTAAGAGAGTCTGTGATTTATATATCATTATAAAAACTTAGTTATTGGTAATGTGAGATATTATGTTCTTCTTCCTTAAAAAATATTACGTCATCATGTGGATTATCATAAACAAAAATTGAACAAAATCATATTATTAATTTAATATATCATTTCTCACATCAAGTCGTGAATTGGCTATGATGTCAAAGTACTAATTGCAGCAGCTTGACCCAATAACGGAATAGATATGGTCTACTTTAGGCATACAAACATCACAATTTTATTTTAAGGTTTTTGTCTTTTGAATTCAAAATACATCTACTTAATTAGAAAAGCTTACGAATAGCCGTGTAGCATCTAAAATTTTTAGGATTCAAGGATATATAAAGATAAAGAAAAAGCACTTTAAACATAAAAACCGACAAGCTACGTTCTTAAACTCAAGCAAAGACACAGCCTTCATGCTTCATACATGCATCAGCACTACTTTGCACAATGTTTGGGCACACTTGGGTATGCTGGCTGTGTGTCTTCGTCGTGGCCCTTGGATTTTAAATAAACTAAAAATCTAAAAGTGATTTTAACAAACGACAAATAAAGGCGTTTGTTCCCTGTGTAGTAAGATTAGTAGTACCCTACAAACAAAGGTTATCCAGTGCGACACCCGCAATTTTCGCAAAATGTTTGAGTCGTTGGATGCAACGAAAGGCCAGATCAGTTTAAACTAGTCAAACCAGAAAGAAATTTTGACACTCCAATTTATTTTTGTCAGGGGCCCGCGTCTTTTCTCTTTTTTTTTTTTTAATTGGGTACAATAAAGAAAAACTGATATGTGTTAAGAAATAATCTTTTCTTTCGCTTTCATCTTGTCGATATCAGCAAAAACCAAAACGGAAAAAGTAAAACGAATTGAAAGGCTTATTGCTTGTAACATCTCTTTCCGCTCTCGCTGACTTCAAACTCGTCCGAGTTCAAATCATCCGCCATTAAAACTTGGTTCAGACCCTTGAAAAATCTAGTGGACAAAATTTAAGAAACTTCTTGACTTGCTGAGTCTCAACTCATTCCATTTTACGAGACGCTGGCTTGATCAAATGCGAAATCCTGGAGTGGGTTGAGTGGGAATCGAGAAACTTCCCAAAAGCTTTGAAAGATTCAGGTAACAACGCGGACAAGTTGATGAATTTACTGACTCAGTTCAAGGACTATGATTAACAAGTGTTTCAATCGCAAATTACAAGATTTGGTGCTAAAATTAAAGCTCTTTTCTCTTTAGTCTATACTTGAAAACTCAAACTATTTGAAGAGAACGTAAGCTGCTCAATTTGACCTGACAAAGTTGTTTTCAATTCTTCTTTTTCTCTTATAATTCTCAGAACGATTTTAAATTTTCTTTGAATGCTAGGATTACTGCGCACTGAGAGAAGAAAAAGATAATGGACATCCAATTCAGGCTATTTTCCGAGAGGCTGAGAAGGCTGTTGTCGGGTGAAGAAGTAACGTTGCCCGATGCTGCAAAACAACTTGCTCAGAACCTTCACACTGAGATTGAAATTGTTACATCTCTGCTCAGGGACTATGAATGCGAAATAGCTGGCCATCTGGTGAACATCATTGTAGAAGAAGAAGAAAATAATTCCCCAGATCTTCATGCCATCATGGAAGAAATCAATTCTTTTGCCTATGAATCTGAGAAGGTCGTCGACACATTCATCGTCAGCATCGCTCAGCAAAAGAGTCAGAGCAGTTCCAAGGAGATGTGTGATGCGCTGGTGGAATTCCGAAGCAAAATCATTGATATCCAACACCGGCTGCAACAAGTTCAACACATCGACACCGGTATCGTTGAGCAGATCAAATTCATTCAAGCTGATACTGGTAACTCTTCTGTATCTCCAATGTTTACGAAGAGGGACACGGTGGGTCTAGATGATAGAATGGAGGAGTTGTTAGATTTATTGATAGAGGGTCCACCTCGACTCTCGTTGGTTGCCGTACTTGATAGCATTGGGTTGGACAGGACTGCTTTCGTTGCAGAGGCTTACAACAGCAGCTTTGCGAAGCATTACTTTGATTGTCTTGTTTGGGTTCCACAGTCTTTTCCCTATAATTTTAACCACATATTGGATGACCTTATTAAGTTTGTGATGCCTTCATCTAGGCCGAGCGAAATTCTGGATAAAAATTCTGAAATGAAAAAAATTATTCTTCGCGAATATCTAATGAGCAAGAGGTATTTTGTTGTGCTTGCTGATGTGTGGAGCATTGATATGTGGGACAACATTCGAGAAATTCTTCCAGATAATCAGAATGGAAGCAGAGTAGTAATAACGGTGCTGGATAGTGAAATCCTCACCTATTTTCAATTGGAAAATGGTGAGGATATTCGGCTTGATTTAGTGCCTGATGGAAGACCATTGAGAGGTACGTACCAAGGTTGGCCTTTCCACATCTTATACCATGGAAGTTTGTCATTTCAAGAAAATGAAAAGGAAACAAAGGAAAAACCACTCAGGTTACAACTTCTCAGATATTCCTCGTTACCTTTTTACTTGAAACTTTGTTGTATCTACTTGTATGTCTTTCCTCTTTATAGTGATATATCCACAAGGCAGTTGTATCAGTTGTGGATAGCTGAAGGTTTCATTCCAGACAATAATGAGGGAACTGCTGAGAAGTACTTAGAACATCTAATCAATAGAGGCTTTGTTGAAGCAAAGAAGATAAAAGTTGGAGGAAGAATCAACACATGCTCTATTCCTAATCGTTGGTGGCCCGCGTTGATTCAAGTGGCTTTAGCGGGGGAATTTATCTATTCCTCGGTTATAGACCAGGAAAGTGATTCACGGAAAATGATAAAACGGCTCACTGCTAATGTAAATCTGAGTGAGCTGGATTCTTTAGAGGATTTTAACTTGTACCTCCATTCTTTGTTGTGCCTCTCTTCAGAAAGCCACCACCTCGACCCTCTAGATTGCGAGAAAATTTGTAAAATGTTCAAATTTCTCAGAGTCCTGGACCTGGGATCTCTTGTTCTCAGCCAACTTCCATCGGGGATTGAAAATTTATTTTTTCTGAGATATTTGAAGTTGAATATCCCTTCCCTCAAAAGCCTTCCTTCATCATTTTTAAGCAGTATTTCGAACCTGTACACACTAGACATGCCCTTTAGCTACATACATCACACAGCAGATGTTTTTTGGGAGATGAACAAACTCAGACATCTAAATTTTGGCTTATTCACACTTCCTGCATATCCAAGAGATGATTGCAGCTCTCTGGAAAATCTCAATTTCATTTCAGCCTTACATCCTTGTTGTTGTACTCCGGACATATTGGGTAGACTGCCTAATCTTCGAAAACTTCGCATACATGGAGATTTAAGTAACAACCAATCTTTGTTGTCCAAAAGTCTTTACAAACTGAGCAGCCTTGAATCCTTGAAGTTGGTGAATGAAAGCAAGATGCCACGACTCTCAAAAATTGTCCTTGACAAATACCAATTTCCTCCGAGTCTGACCCACTTGAGTTTTTCTAATACTGAACTAATGGAGGATCCCATGCCCACTCTAGAAAAGCTGCCACTTCTCCAAGTGCTCAAACTGAAGAAAAATTCATATTTAGGTAGAAAGCTGACTTGTGGCTCTCATGGCTTCCCAAAGCTCAAGGTATTGCACCTGAAATCAATGCTATGGCTAGAGGAGTGGACAATGGGGACTGGAGCCATGCCGAAGCTAGAATGCTTGATTATCGATCCATGTGCTTACTTGAAAAGGCTACCCAAACAGCTCTGGTCCGTGAAGAGATTCAAGAAATTGGAGTTGTGGCGGCCTCAGCCAGAGCTGAGACAAAAGCTACGGGACTTTAAGGATAAGGAGCAGTACAACATTCAACTATATCCTTATGGAATTTGATGTAAGCCTTTTTTTTTCTCCCTTAATCCAATATCTTCAATCTTTAATTATTTATCTAATTTCATATACTTTATTTTCCTTCTCTTCAATAGATTTATTTTTCCTTTCCTTCTGTTCATAGACTCGATAGTTAATAGCTGCCTAAAATATAATGGTTATATGAAGAGTTTTCTAGTTGTGGTTTCTTCTAATTTGTGTCTCCACATGCACTTAAGCCCTCCCTGCAGCAGGGCAAGGCCCTTGCTCGTATCCAAATATGAGCCTGAGTACGAGCCTGCTAGACATAGGCGCTCATTGTTGAATAGTTAAGAAAGTTGTGATATAGAATATTTGTTTTTCACTATTACTTCATTTACTTGTGTAGGTGAAATAAAGTGGCAACTGGCAAGCATCATAAACTGCAGTAGGAGTTTCAATTTCATCCAGAATCTAGCCTTAATCCGGTTGGTCTTTGCTTCTGCTGTGTACAGTTTTACAAGTCCTGATGATCCACGCAGGACATTGTTTGGTTTCTTTGCTTTCAAGGATTTTCTTAAAGTACAATTCTCATGTTTGGATTAATATTGTGTTCAGACTGGATTAATTATTTTATTTCTAGTTTCGTATGGGCTTGTGTTTATTGTGTCTCGTGAAAACTCCTGCTAAGACTATGCTTGTATGGTTTGGTTGTGCTTGTACCAAATAAGATAGATATAACGTCAGAATTTCTTCAGAGTCCGGCGTTATATCTTTACTAGTCATTATTTATCATTCTTATTATTACTACTGTAATAGATAATAATACTAAAGACAATTATTAACTCAAGATATTTTGATAACTTATAACAGTTCATTCCAATGTTTAGACAAAGTAAACACACTCAGGAGGATACATCTTATTCTAATTCTGATTCTTAGTTTTCTACACTCAAGTAAACTCATTCTCCATTTTAATTTCAGTCTATTCTTATTATAGTCCATTTCAATTACTAATTGATAATCGCACTACTAAGTTGTGCAATGAACTAAATTAGTTAAAAGGCAATTCGGAAGTTGTAATTACAACGATTTCATTTAATCTAGCGCTAGTTTAAAAACAGTGGGAAAATGGGATGCAGACAGCAGACTTGTGGGGTTTTATGCCTAAAACTAAAACAAAAGTTGAACGAAATCATATTATTAGCATATTATTTCACATGTTGAGTTGTGAGTTGGTTATGATACCAAATTACTAATTGTAACATCTTGAACCCAATAATCGAGTAGAAATAGTCCACTTTAAGCATACTATGATCACAATTTTATGTTTAGGCTTTTGAATCCAAAGTACGTCCACTTAATTAGAAAAGCTTGCAAATAGCCGTGTAGCATCTAAAATTTAAGATTCAAGGATATATAAAGATAAAGAAAAAGCACTTCAAACATCAAGACCAACAAGCTACGTTCTTGAACTCAAGCAAACACACAGCCTTCATGCTTCATTTATGCATTACCAACACTAAGCGTCATGATTGGGCACACATGGGTATGCAAGCTGTGTGTCTTCGTCGTGGCCCTTGGATTTTAATAAACTATAAATCTAAAGTTGATTAACAAACGACAAATAAAGGCGTTCGTTACCTGTGCAGTAAGACAGTCGTATACTCGTATTAGTACCCTATAAACGATAGGGTATATTTGGGAGATGAACAAACTCAGACATCTAAATTTTGGCTTAATCACACTTCCTACATATCCAAGAAATTATCGTGGCTCTCTGGAAAATCTCAATTTCATTTCGTCCTTGCATCCTTGCTGCTGTAGTCCGGGTATATTGGATAGACTGCCTAACCTTCGAAATCTCCGAATATGTGGAGATTTAAGTTATAACCAATCTTCGTTGTCCAAAAGGCTTTACAGACTGAGCTGCCTTGAATCATTGAAGTCGGTAAACGAAAGCAAGATGCCACGACTGTCGAAAATTGTCCTCGGTGGACACCAATTTCCTCCTAGTGTGATCCACTTGAGTTTTTCTGATACTGAACTGATGGAGGATCCCATGCCCATATTCGAAAAGCTGCCGCATCTTCAAGTGCTCAAAATGAAGCAAAACTCATATTCAGGTAGAAAGCTGACTTGTGGATCTGATGGTTTCCCCAAGCTCAAGGTGTTGCACCTGAAATCAATGATATGGCTGGAGGAATGGACTATGGGAATTGGAGCCATGCCGAAACTAGAATGCTTGATTGTCAACCCCTGTGCTTACTTGAAAAGGCTTCCTGAACAGCTCTCGTCCAAGAAGAGATTCAGCAAATTGGAGTTGTGGTGGCCTCAGCCGGAGCTGAGACAAAAGCTACGGGACTTCGAGGACCGGGAGCAGTATGGCATGCAACTATATCCTTATGGAATTTGATTATGGACGTAAGTTTTGTTGATGCGAGATTCTGGTTGTCCTCGTTCTACGACCAGGGTCTCTGCTCGATCAACTTTTCCACGACCAGGATCTCTTCTCATAAAGATTCTTCTCCAGTGGTTCCTGCGTTCACCAAAAAAGGGTCAGAGACGCCGGTGGTTTTGCCGGCGTAAACCCTCCGATGCCTAAGTTAGCACAAGGTGTTTAGCGGGAAAATAGTATAATTCAGATTTAAGAAGGGTTTTTGACGTGTTTCACAATTTGTAAGAGAAAAAGCGAAAAAGCCTGGTTGCAATTCGGCAGCGTTTTCCCCCTCTTAATTTTTTGTCCATCCCCATCTTCATCGGTTTTTCCTCCTTTTATAACCATTATTCCACGTTCCCCTTCAGTCTTCCTCCCTCACTTTTCGGGTAATGGTCATTGATGGAGCTTTAACTGCTACATCATGGGTAAACGTGGGGTATTAAATGTCTCGTAACGGTTCCGGGAAAAGCGCAAACGCCATGAGTCTGTGGGATCGTGTTCCCGCTTTTTCAGGAGACGGGTATCGGCTCGGCATATACCTCTGGTCGGGCACTCGTCTCTGGTCGGGCATTCATCTCTGATCGGGCATTCGTCTCTGGTCGGGCACTCATCTCTGGTCGGGCACTCGTCTCTGGTCGGGCCACATTCGCCTTCATGCTCTGCTTGCACCATTTGGTTGAGGTGAGCCATACCGGGGCAGAAATAGTAGCATGGCCGACCTGGTGCTTTTACGTACTCAATACCAGTCCCCCAGTTTCTGGTCTTGCGAGTGAAATGAGATAAGAGTAGAAACTAATAGTTGACGCCGACCAGCCCGAGGCTTCTCATCTGGTGTCTTATGAACATGGGCCTTAATGAGCCTGTCTATTGCATATCTGGGCTTGCTCTAGTCTGGCCTCTTGTAGTGGTTAGCGACGTGGCGCTTTCCGACTCTCGGATGTGGATTCCCCATTATCATCATTGTGAGCGAACGGTGATGGAATTCGTGCCTTGATTCTCGGATAGGAACGCACGTCCTGCCAACTGTCGTTGACTGGGTCTCCTCGCCTTGACCCCTAGCAGGAATGGCCTTATGCCTTTAAACAGGAATCCGTCCTCGTGAATGGCATATTCGTGGACGAGCAGAATAGCCCTGCTCCTGTTCCCCTGCTACTAGGCTCTTACAGGACACACCTGCTCGCAGGACTCTGCCACCAACTATCTGCTCATCACTTCTGGTCTCGCCGAAGTTTTTCCCTCAAACACCGGTCCCCCAGTTTCTGGTGTTGGGGTAATGTAATGGACCAGCAGTAGAAACTCAACGGTTTTTGCTCGCGAGGGACTGGAAAAGGCTGCCACGAGTCGTGTCGCCTTTAAATGCGGATGTGGTGATGTGGCAGAAATCTACCCCTCCATTTGAATTTTAAACCTACGGTTGCAAGACTCTCGGAATATGCGTCATTAAATGCCGGCAGCCCAAGAGTTTCCTTCTCAGTAAGAAAACCCAGAATCTTCAAACACGGACTCATCATTTTCCTCCATTCTTGTCTCTCCGGCGAATGAAACTCGGCACTAAAGCTGTCATCCCTACCTCTCTCTGACCGAGTCCCTGCTTCAGGTATTTCTTCTATTTTCCCGGTCTTGGTTGGTTGTAAATAATTTTTTTCTCTTTGCTTTGCTTGGGGTAGTAGTTGGCGGTGGTGTTTTGGCTATTGTTTAGAGAATGTCGAAGGGTAAAGAGAAAATCGTTGAGATTGATGACGACGAACTAGGTTTCTTGCCTAGTCTGCTCACTGATCCTGCTTTTGACCCCGGGATCCCCTTAGAACCAATTAGGTCAAGTGTCGGTACTAGTGCTAGGAGGATGTCCCCCCAAACAACCTCCACGAGCGGAAGTAACGGTGAGGATGGATCTTCCGGCTCTGAAAGCACCTCGAGTGAGAATGGGGAAGGTGATTCTGGTGAGGTGTCTCCATCTGGAACATCACGACCAGAAGAACGGGGTACGGTAGGAGGTAGAGCCTTGTCGCGTGACTATGCCATTGATTACATGTCGTGCACGACCACGTTTGACGAGCTCGATGATCTCCGACTTAGGTATAGTATTCCTGGTGAGATACCACTTAAAATCCCAGGAAAGAAGGATACACCTAGCCGGCCTCCTAGGGGATATGTTACCCTATTTCTGGAGAGCTTTAAATATGGGCTGAGGTGTCCCTTGCAACCTTACTTTGCCCGGATACTTAACGGGCTAAATCTGGCTCCTGGTCAGCTGAACCCCAATGGGTGGAGAGTGCTCTCTGGTCTGTTCATATTGTGGGATAGATGTTGCCAAAGCGAGCCCACGGTTGATGAGGTGAAGCACCTGTACCAGCTGAAGAGCAGCCCTAAAGATGCCGGCTGGTACTACTTCCAATCTAGCACCAAGAGCAGGAAACCCATAACTGATCTTCCAACTGGTGGTGGTGGGACTTGGAAGAGGAAATTTTTTTTTGCTGGGGGTCCTTGGGGTCAAGTTGCACAAATAAACGGGAAAGATTGTCGCATCCCACCCCGTTTCACGGTCCCAGGTTGCCTGCTCGCTTTAGATGTCTTGTATCCATAATTGTTCTTGGTTTATTGGTTTGTCTCTAACCAAGTGTTTGTTTGTGTTGCAGTTTCTTGGGGTGTTCATTTCCCGCTCAAACCTGCTAAGCTCAAACGGGTCGAGGCTGTACTAGCTAACTCCTGCCCGAGCAGGGAACTGCTAACTATTTACAACTTGCTCGAGTCTCGCCTGGTACTTCCTGGCCATAAGATGGAGGACGCTGTGATTGGGGCTCTGACCAGGAAACATTCTCGACTTCAAACCACGAAGAAGGACCAGAACAAAGACGCCCCTACTGCAAAGCGGGCCAACATCGTGCAACAAGTTTCTCCCTTGAAGACTTTACCTTCTGCTCCTGCCAAAGTCGAGGAAACTAGTGGAGTGTCCACAGATCCTGCTTCCTCTTCTCCTCCCGTCAGGCCTCGATCTCGCTTACCTGACAGTGGAGCAGAACATTTAGTCCCCTATCTCAACGAGTTATCCAAACTCGTGAGCAAGAAGGACCTCGAGGACTTTGATGGCTGCACCTTAGGCGAGCTGGTGGGGGCTATGCAGTATAGTGCTTTCCATCTCAGCTGCATGACCACCTACTATAAGGCCAAGGTTGGCCGTTATGACAGGAAGATGAAGGGGGACATTCAGTCGGCGACGACCAGAGCTGACGAGGCCGAGAAGAAAGCAGGAGAGCTGAATATCGAGAACCTGAAGCTGATAGAGCAAGAATCTCTTGCTCAAGCAAAAGCCATTACCCTCGATGAGGAGCTGACCAGGGTCAAGGAGGATCTTCAAAGGCAGAAGGCTATGTATGAGGCTCAGCTCGAATCTCTCCGCGACTCCCACCAAGCTCAGGTCGAGAATTTGGCGAAGGAGGCCGACACCCAGTATGACCAGGGACTTCGGCATTCCTATCGTTGCATCATGGCCGTCCTTGGGAAGCAGCATCCTGACCTGAAGATGGATGACCTTGCAGCTGGTGTTGCTCAACATATGGACGAGGAGGCGGCCAAGGAAGATGCCGAAGGGGTAGCGCCGATTATGCTTGAGGAGGAAAATTCCCCTCCTCGTGCAATCCCTGTTGACGTTGGCGAGGCGAGCACCCCCCCCCGAATGCAACTGGTGATACCCCCCCTGCACCTGAGGAGGTCCAGCCAACCGAGGCTGCTCGGCTTACTGATCCACCATCTTCTTGATATATTTCTTGTATTGTAATGAACAATGTTTGTGAAGATTATCTCCTCTGTTAATTATTAACAAATTAATAAAAATATTTTTGATTACTTTCTTGTGTTGTAATCATGAGTTATTTTTCGTTTGAGAATCTGCTAGTCTTTGTCTGGTCGAGCAGGTTCTGGCTTGCCACATGGTTTTGCCACATGCCTTTGAAAAATTCTTCAATGCTTAGGATTCTGCTCGCATTCGCATGGTCGAGCAGATCCTGGTCTCGCCATAAAATAGGCTTTGAGACTTGGTGGGCCTTTGCTTGCCTTAGGAATTTTTTCGAATGGTTTGGAGCCTGCTCGCCTTCTCGTGGTCGAGCAGATCCTGACACGCTTGGCTTCTGTCTCGCCATAAAACAGGCTTTGAGACTTGGTGAGCCTTTGCATGCCTTAGGAATTTTTTCGAGTGCTTTGGAGCCTGCTCGCCTTCTCGTGGTCGAGCATATCCTGGCACGCTTGGCTTCTGTCTCGCCATAAAACA
>MKYO02025681.1:282662-321617 GCA_002013955.2 Citrus medica
TCGGCTTACTGATCCACCATCTTCTTGAACATATTTCTTGCGATTGTAATGAACAATCTTCGTTGGTTTTTTATAAATTAATAAGAGCTGTTTTTGATTATTTCTTGTGTTTGTATTTACAAGTTATTTTCCCATTTAAACGTCTGCTCACCTTCTTTCGGTCGAGCAGGCTCTGTCTTAGATCAGGGTCTTTCTGCACGATTAAGAATTCTGCCCGCCTTTGCGTGGTCGAGCAGATCCTGGCACGCTTGGCTTCTGTCTCGCCATAAAACAGGCTTTGAGACTTGATGAGCCTTTGCATGCCTTAGAGAATTTCCAAAGCAGTTATTGGGAGTCTGCTCGCCTTCTCGTGGTCGAGCAGATCCTGGCACGCTTGGCTTCTGGTCTCGCCATAAGACAGGCTTTGAGACTTGGCGAGCCTTTGCATGCCTTAGAGAATTTCTAAAGCAATTATTGGGAGTCTGCTCGCCTTCTCATAGTCGAGCAGATTCTGGCACGCTTGGCTTCTGGTCTCGCCATAAGACAGGCTTTGAGACTTGACGAGCCTTTGCATGCCTTGGAGAATTTCTAAAGCAATTATTGGGATTCTGCTCGCCTTCTCGTGGTCGAGCAGATCCTGGCACGCTTGGCTTCTGGTCTCGTCATAAGACAGGCTTTGAGACTTGGCGAGCCTTTGCATGCCTTGGAGAATTTCTTGAATAGTACAGTTGGCTGAAACTCCTCATTGATTCATTTATTATCGAATTCGGCTTACATGAGATTGCTTTGAAATAAGAAATAAAAAATAGAAAACAACAGGCACGAGCAGAAATAACTTTAAAATATGAACAAGTCTTACTAAAAATATTTCCTGGGGTGTGCCGCGCTCCATGGGTGTTTCACCTTGTGGCCATCCGCGCGAACCAGCTTGTAAACTCCGGGTCCAACTAGCTGCCATTCCTGGCTTCCACTCGGGTATCAAGAGATGTCATCTGCATCGATTCCCTTGCTGCCGAGGAGTAACAGCTTCGTGCTATCCTCTGGTCTCCTCGTACCACTCCAACTAACCCATTCACCCGGTACTTGAGAGCCAAATAGTGGTTGGACAACACCGCTTTGCTTATCCTCAGAAATGGTCGGCCTAGGATCATCTGGTAAGGACCTTCCTCATCCACTACCACAAAGTCCAGTATCATTGTCCTTTCTGTCGGGGAGCTCCCAATCGTGATAGGCAGCTCGACCACGCCCAGAGGGACCAACTTTCCTCCTCCAAACCCCTTCAACGAGGTATTGGTGTAATCCAACTTCAGGTCTGCTATTCCCATCTCCTCTAGGGTTGACTTAAACAACACGTCAACTGAGCTCCCTGTATCAACCAGTATCCTGCCAAACTTCTTGCTGGCAACAGTGGCCTTGATGACCAAAGCATCCTCGTGGGGGTATAGAATCCCTTCTTCATCCTCATCTGTCCACATGATTGGCACTTGCCTGACTCTTGCACGTTTGGCTGCTGGGGTGTTGAAGAACACATCTTTGCTAGTCACGGCATATCTAGCATAATTCTTCCTCGACCTGTTGGAATTTCCAGCCAATGTTGGGCCCCCAGCTATCATCCTTACTGCGGGCTGCTCGCGCCTCAAGTTCCTGTCACTTTGCTCCCCTTCGCTTGTCGAGGCTACCATTGGGAATGTCCCATCTATAAACTCGTCCAGATACCGATTTCTCACCAAATCTTCGACCTGGGTCTTGAGATCCCTACAATCTGTTGTGGTGTGGCCATGAGTGCCATGGAACTTACAATAACGTCCCATGTCCCTCCTGCTGGGTAACGTTGTTATTGAGGCCGGGAGGTATAACAACCCTCGATCCTTTATGGCCTCGTATACCTCATCCAGGGACATCTTCAAGGAAGTATACCGCCCATAGTCTTGGTTCTGATCGATCAGGTGCACTGCCCTTTCTCTATTTAGTCCGTTCTGAGTTGAAGGCGGTGGCAGCACTTCTGGTCTGCTCTCTCTACTGCCGTGGGAGTGTTGATGTAAACCACCATATGCCGAGTAATGCCTTCTCCAAGGCTCCCTAACTGGGGAACGANGCCGAGTCATGCCTTCTCCAAGGCTCCCTAACTGGGGAACGAGGAGGTTGCGCCCTGCTGCGCTGGTACTGTGGTGGCCTCTGATGAGGCTGGTAACTAGTTACCCGACCTCCTGCTCCACTACCTGAGGCCTGGAGGTCCCTCCTCCTGATCGGCCCATTTCCCGGTAATGCCCTCTTCTCTTTCTTTTCCAGCCCCTCCAGCTGGTCTGTCTTAATCCGAGCTGCCTTTTCTTCCTCGATCTCTATGTCTCGTTTAGCCTGCTCGTATGCGGTTGCATACGTCTGAATAGCTGGGCTTCTCAAGTTGTACCACAGCCTTCCTATCTTCACTCCCTCTTTCAATCCCCTTAGTGCCTGAGGATGGTCGAAGGCTCCCAAATCGAGGACAGCACGATGAAACCTCTTGATGAATTCCCGAAGGGTTTCTTGTTCCCCTTGCTTGATGCTTTTCAACTCTATCATGTCATCTTCTAGTGCCATTGCCCTACGAAACTGCTCTGCAAACTCCTGGCACATCTGCTCAAAGGTTTTAATGCTCCCCCGAGGAAGTTTCCTGTACCACTCTCCCGCACGTCCCTCAAGGGATAGTGGGAACACCCTGCACCTTTGGGATTGAGATAATCCTTGTACCCCAGTTACGTCGTTGAAGCGCTCTATGTGCATCAGCGGATCCGTTCGTCCCGAATATCTAAGGTCTGGGAGGCGGAAATCCCTTGGAATAATTGCCCTCATGATCTTTGCTGCGAGCGGTGATTCTCCGTCCAGCATTATCCTCCAACCAGGAGCTCTGCTCATTCCTTGCATGTCGTCAATTATCTGCGCTAGTCTGCGCACTTCCTCCTCCAGCTTCACCGCACGACCAGGGTCACGTGCTGCAACTTGATCCCGCTCTTGCTCTACATCAAGCAAGTGTTGCCTCAACTCTGTTTCCTTTGCATTTGCCACCCTGTCGTCCTCGTCAAGAATCTGTCTTGCCGAGGATTGCTCTTCCTCTCTACGGAATTCTCCCCGCAGAGGTGTGTTACCTCTCTTACCACCAAATCTCCTGGGAGTTTGACTTCTCCTTGTACTATCGGGACCTGGTGCCACTCCACCAACTCTCATCCTTTCCTCCTGGTTGACCCTTCGTTCACTCCGCAACTCATGCAGGATGGTTGTCAAGGTCTCCATCTGCTTTTCCATCCGTTCCATCCGGTCGAACATGGCTTTTTCCTGTGCTGCACTGGCTATCTCCCTAAGAGTCACGGAATCGTTAAGCCTCATATCCCCCCCTTGTGCACTACTTCCTCCTGTCTCCATTACTTTTCACTTGTTTGACTCCTCTTCTTGCTATCAACAGAAGCTTTTTGATCAGCTCCCCACAGACGGCGCCAAATGTTGATGCAAGATTCTGGTTGTCCTCGTTCTATGACCAGGGTCTTTGCTCGATCAACTTCTCCACGACCAAGATCTCTTCTCGTAAAGATTCTTCTCCAGAGGTTCCTGCGCACACAGACAGATCAGAGACGCCGGTGGTTTTGCCGGCGTAAACCCTCCGATGCTCAAGTTAGCACAAGGTATTTACGGGAAAACCATGTAATTAGGATTTAAGAAAGGCTTTTAACTTGTTTCAAAGCTTGTAAAAGAAAAAGTCTGATTGCAATTTGGCAGCCTTTTCCCTCTCTTTTTCTTCCCCCCCGCTTTATCGGTTTTTCCTCCTTTTATAGGCATTGTTCCACGTTCTCCTTCAGTCTTCCTCCCTCCTTTTTCAGGTAGTGGTCTTTTATGGAGCTTTAACTGCTACATCATGGGTAAACGTGGGGTATTGAATCTCTCGTAACGGTTCTGGGAAAAGCGCAAACGCCATGAGTCTGTGGGATCGTGTTCCCGCTTTTTCAGGAGACGGGTATCGGCTCGGCATATACTTCTGGTCGGGCACTCGTCTCTGGTGGGGCACTCGTCTCTGGTCGGGCCACATTCGCCTCCATGCTCTGCTTGCACCATTTGGTTGAGGTGAGCCATACCGAGGCGGAAATAGTAGCATTTGTCGACCTGGTGCTCTTACGTACTCAACAGATGTCATCACATGTGTGCATTTATTTTAGAAAATCACCATCCAAATGGTAGTTAAAAAAAATTCAACTACATATGTCATATATGTATTGATTTGTTTTATTACTTTCATTGTATTATAGAATTCCGTTTTAGATAGAATCATCTCAGTGGAATTATCTAATAAAATTATACTACATGTCTCAAATTTTCTCTTCCACTAGTTATATTATATTATCACTTAAGACAACAAATATTTAAATTTAATGATTTTGTGCAAATATCATTATTCCAATAAGAGTTATTGACTATTTGTTTTTTTATTATTACAAAGGCTAACCAACTAGACAAACCACTTTGACCTAAAATTATATCGTATGCATATCAATTTATATCTAAAAGGTTCTAACAACTCAAAATTTATATATTTTCAAATTTTCAGCGTACATATTTTAGAGATAACATAGTGAATCGTGCCCACCCTTGTGTAGGGTTTCCACTCAGATACAACAGTAGCAACAACAACGCTTAGAAAAGATCAATACCCTATCAAGATACAAACAAGTGAATAGGTCATAGCTGAAAAGCTCCCTAAGAAAAGTGATAGCAAGACCATTTTTATAATTCAGAAAGAACGAAGAATCCAATCCCATGAGAAAGAGAGTGCCGACAACGAACGCAACTCAGGATGCTGCAACCAACATAAGCTCAAAGCTCTGCAACACGAGTTCCTTCAGAAAATATAAAGAAAAGTAAATGAATAAAGTTCATTCTTTTTCAAGGAAACATTAATCATTAACGAAAATGATTTCTATGATGCATAACTTGTTGTATCACTTTCAAGAAAATCATGAACCCATATAGCAGATTCTTTAGGAATACGAGTGAGATTATTATAATCAATGAAATAAAATCAAAATCTTGGAGTGCAGCCTAATCCCCACTCAAAATCATCAAATGCACACCAATAAAAGTCAAACAAAAGTATCCTTTCTCATTCAATTCATTCCTGCATGTAATATAATCTACAACCAACAGGCAAATAAATAAACTCGTCCAAGGCTTCCATTTCGTGAAACGTACATTTTTTTTTAGGCAAATAAATAAACTCGTCCAAGGCTTCCATTTCGTGAAACGTACATTTAAAAAAAAAAAATGAGGTACTATATATATATATTAATTATACGTTTCTATACTGATAAAAATTATAATAATGCGTCATCTAACCATTAATCTATGCCAATCAATAGTAGATTTCAGAGACCTACAAACAATCTGTCTAACCACTTCCTTAGGAATTAGGACTAGAGAAAGATATTGACCTTTCACCGAAGGCATGCTGGTTTTTGATGTAAAAAGTGAAATTATTACAAAATTACAGGACACAATTAGCCGTACTCCTTATAATTTTCCATAAATACAAAGGAAACACTGTGAAAACTAAAAATAAAACAAGTAGCTAGTATGCTAGCCAGATATCAAAAAAGTCGTCCAAAACGATGGCGAGGCAATCTCCATGTGCCCCAAAAAAAAACTCAGCATGCATATATGGAATCTCATGTAATTTGGAGGAGAATCCCATCAATGCAAACTCAGGATGCTGCAACCAACATATAATATAAGCTCATGCAGTAGCAAAAATATTTCGGTCGAATATACACACTCGCACGTACATGAATAATGATTAAGTTTTTTTTCCATTGTTTCTCTACATATATCCTTCAAAATATGGAAAATATTACAATATTTTTTTTCTGGGCTTTTATGTACCTTCGAGGAAATCACGGACCCATTTGGCAGATTCTTTAGGAATGCGGGTGAGATTGTTATTGTAATCAATGAAATAAAGTCCAAATCTGGGAAGGTAGCCTATCCCCCATTCAAAATCATCAAATGTGCTCCAATAAAAGTATCCTTTCACATTCACTCCGCTCCTGCAACATGTAATTATATTCGCAGCCAATAAATGACCTAATTAAATATATAAACTTTACTTTCCGTGTTAATTTTGTGAAACAATATTTACATAATAATTAAAATTAATTTGCTCACTTAATTGCCTCATGGAGATAATACAAGTGCCCAAGAACAAAATCTACCCGATGTTCATCCTTTAATGCCACGTCAAGTGTAAGATTGTCGTTTCGTTGTTCAGTAACCCCTATAAGCAAACGTTATGCTTAATTTTTATGCCATTAAATTTCCTGATAAACAAATTAAAGAAATATTAGCAACAAATTTCAAACCATTCTCAGTAATATAGATTGCAGGATTTTGATAATTGTTCTTCACATACTCCAAAACTTGTTGCATCCCTTTTGGATAAATGTAAATGTACCCGCTCCCTTCAGCCTATTTCATGCAGCAAGTAAGAACTATTTCAGAAGTTATACAAACTGCTGTAGTCTTCTTATATATTAATAATAATTAAAAAAAAATCAGACCTCTGGACCAATAAGTACTCCATCTCTTTCCACTGCATGCAACATTCGCAATACACAGTAAATAAATCATTAATTGCTGCATGCGCTCTTCTAATTAATATATATTTGCAGTTTCTTTTTCCTCTTTTTAACTAAATCAAAGTGGGTTAATTAATGTGACAATTTGTACATAGTTTAATTACGTACCTGTGAAATCTACAAATTGATCGGCAGTGACACTGATGGGTGGGCCATTTGAATTCATTGGGATGCTCTTAGCATAATTGGTGGTATAATAATTGAGACCAATAAAATCAAAAGCTCCCTTGACCAGCTTCTTCTCTTCAGCTGTAAAAGTTGGCAGCCTATTCCTCGCCAACTTTCTCATGATCTTTGGATAATCTCCATGCACCAAAGGATTTAAATACCTAATTAATTAACAACCCACTTCACATAATTCCCAGGTAAAAACAATAAATTTGAAACGGAAAAGTAGCTGGTGATTGCAAAACCAACACTGCTTTCATCAACATTGATTAGTTTAGCAGACATGTTATTCATGTATATGATAAGTGATAGTACTATAAATAATTATATCATCTGTATAGTTACTCAAAGAATGGTGGACAAATTTATTTTTTATATATCCTATCCCACGAAGCTGTCTAAACTACTATTAAACTGTAAATTTTAAGCCATACAACATTATTTACAACACATCATAGCAAAATAACTTATTGCTCAAATTGGAAGAAAATAAAATTTTATAAATCTTTTTAAAATTATAAAATTGGTTTTTTATAATTTTTCCATCAAATTTGTGGAACTTCAGCACTCAAGAGTTCGTCATATAAATGTTCATGGGAATTTTCTTGAAAATATACACACACATATATAAAGAGGTGATGAAAATTAACTGACCATCCTAACTGGAAGTCCAAAGCTCTCTCTGCAGCCGCTTTATCATCGGAAGAATTTGAAAGGGGCTCATAAAATTGAGACACAAGGGAGAGCCCAATCTGGCCACCTTGTTTTGCTTGGAACTTTTGTTCGTAGAGTCTAAAAGCAGCGGCATGGGCAAGCAGAAAATTGTGAGAGGCGATGTAAGGTTCGGTTGATGAATTACCAGCTGGACAGTTGTTCCTATCCGAACATCTCCCTGGTGCAGCTGTTCCTGATTCATATCCATATTTTGATGCAATTAATGGCTCATTTATTGTCATCCAATTCTTAACCCTATCCCCAAATGATTTGAAACAAATTTCTGCGTAGTCCTTGAAATCATCCCTGAAATGAAAACCAATTTTATCTTATTTGAAAAAAAAAAAAAAGAAAACAAGAACGTATGGTTACATATGTGCAAGATTATAAATTATTAGATGCCGTCGTTCATGTTTTATTAATATTAGAAAAAAAAAAGGGATACGAACTCCAATATAATATTTATGTTTGTAGGGCATATAGAGTTGAAGAATTTTAATCATTATCATTTGTCAGTAAGCTTGTACTCCGGAGAAGGGTTGTATAGAAGATTTACTCACACAAAAGATCGATTCAAGGGGCCACCATACTTTTCTTGCAGGCCTTGCGGTGAATCAAAGTGAAAGATTGTAACAAAGGGTTTGATGCCTAGATTATAACAAAGAAGTCAAGCATATTAATAAGTTTTTGATTAAATTAAATTAATTTTTTTAATATATCTGTGATGGGCTTCTAATTGGTTACCATATTTAATTAGTTCGTCGATGAGACTATTGTAGTGATCGATACCCTTTTGGTTCACCCCACCACTTAATGAGCCGTCTAATAACATAAAAAAGATTGATGGTTATTTTTTTGTTTCTATTTTTGCGTAAAAAGAAGGTAACAACAAAGGTTGAAACAAATTAACTGGGTAGAATCCTTGTCCAGGAAATTGAAAATCTGTAAGAATCAACTCCAAGTTCTTTCACAGCTTTCATATCTTCCTACAATTCATCAGGAAATTTAAATAGTAAATCAATCCAAAACATATATGCGAATCAATATAAATATAATCTTACTCACCTTGTAGCGCCTGTATGAATCTATTGCTGTGATCAGGTCATTTCCGTTCATAACTTTCCCTTAAAATAATAAAACAAATCAAAGGTATCAATAATAGTTGGAATTATTACTTTTCATATTATAGGGGTTAATTGAGATTTGTTTAACCTGGATATCTTTCAATGAAATCATCCCAAATGCTTGGTCCCCTCCCATCTTCTGTCGTTGCTCCTTCAATCTACATGAATACGACACATTATTTATAAATAAATTAACTTAATTATGGTTCATATGCATTCGCATTCTGTATATAATGTGTGGATGTCTCTCTATCTGAGAATTTTCACGTTAATTATATATTTGCATGCTATACACACACAAACACACCTGTGCAGCAGAAGTTGAGGCTCCAAATGAGAAATTAGCTGGAAAATTGGATCTCTTGATATTCAATACATTGGAGTTGAGGCCAGTGTGTGCTTCCGACTTCGACAGTGATGTGAACTCTTTTGACAAAATAGCAGAATGAAGATGGGAAAAAAAAATTGTAAAAAAATTTAAATTTGATTAGAAGAAATCAATTAAACCATTAACGGAACATTATAAATACATTAATTAATGGTAATTAATACATACCATGACACTGCGCAGAGAAGCTGCTGCAGGAAAGCAGCAAAACATAAACAGTGGCAAAGATCGAAGGTAAAGCTCGTGTTGAATTCCTGATGCATGATGACAAAGGTACTGAAAAGGCCATGTGCTTTAATTTATACTAATAATGATTAGGGTGATTTTAATTTATAAATTTGTAGACACTGAATTCTTTCTGACGCTTAGCTAAGTTTGGTTTAATCTGAAGATTGAATAAAACTGAGCTGATTTCAACTTGTTTGTGATGTTAGGGCACTTAAGGAAGTCTTACGATCAATTAATGGAACTTGACCCACGCAATATATACACACCCACACACACAGCATTTCTACGGTGGTCAAAAGATGGTATAAATGTCGTCCTGAGGAACAGGACTAGGATTCTTTTTTAACCACGAGTCCGCCGCCATCTGTTCCCTGCTCTTTTAACGTTTCTTTTCATCTATTTATCCAAATTTTAAAACAAAAAAAAAATGGTTTTCTAACGATTTTGTTTCCTCTCATTTTGATTGTAATAATTTGAATTTGGCTTTTGTAATTCAGACGAGTATATAATATTATAATCATTCTTAATATGGTATTCTTTGCGGGACATATCACATGTCTATGATATATAGCGTTGCAGCTGCTTGTATAACCCCTCCAATTTCTAAATTTCGGTAATGGAAAACTTCAAATTTTTATAGTTATTTGTTAGACCAAATTATGAAAGACCCAAAAACCCACGAAAAATATAGATTCAATAAAAATATTTTACATAAAATAACTAAGACTCGTACTCACAATTTTTAACTAAAGTGTATAAATGTAAAATACAACAAAACATTAAAAAATGTGATTCATCAAAGAAAGACCTATGTCTATTCTTTACAAAGAATGACATAAATATTTTATTTACAAAGAATGACTTAGGTGTATTCTTATAAAAAAATGACCTAAGTCAATTCTTTATTAAAAACGACCTAAGTTCATTCTTTATAAAGAACGACTTATAATCTTATAAAATAGTTCTAAGTAAAACGCTCAAAGGGCAAATTTTCGACAAAGTACCGAAGACATAATTCAACAAAAAATGATCTATGTCAATTCTTTACAAATAGCGACCTAGATTTATTTCTCACAAATAATGATCTAAACACTTTGAAAATATTTTTAAGAGCACGCGAGTTACTAAACATTATATGGAATGCTCCTACGAGCATATATATATATATATATTCTACATAATGCGCCTACAAGCAAATATACATTCAATGAAATAGGTTTACGGTAAATACACATTTTACGGAATGAGCCTATGGGCAAATATACATTCTACGAAATAGACTTACGGGCAAATAAACATTCTACGGAATGCGCTAATGGGCCAATAAGTATTATACAAAACAAGTCTATAGGTTAACAAACATTTTGCATAATGTGCTAACGAATAAAATATTATAAAATTAATTTTCTTTATAAGAAACCAATATAAGTGTTGAATTTAAAATAAAGTTCATTAAAGGTTAAGAGTAAAAAAACATGACAAATGTCCAAAGATTACCTGCCATAAAACAATTTTGACACATAAAAATATGTGTCTCCATGCTTGAGCTTTGATTGACACTTGTCACAAGAAAAGTATCACATGATCTCTCCGGTTAATTCTAAGTTGCTTATATAAAGGACAAGACCCCCCATTTGAATGTGAGAGAAAAAGAGGCATAAAATGAGTACAAAAACTATGTCAATCTCACTCTAGATTTTCTCTCTCTAAAATTTGAATAAAAAGAATTGACTTGAGTGTCGGATGGTTATCGCTGGCACGCCGCCACCCTCTGATAATTGTTTATTTTTTACAGAATAATTAACTATAAGGAGACATGTAATTCGAGACACTCGTCTCAATGAAAAATAAGTCACAAAATTTAATTGAAAAAAAGTCCGAAACATAAATCAAACATTGTACATTGAGAAAAATTTTGCATCAACATTATTGATCCTTCAAATATTCATTTATAATTTTCAACTTTTGCTATTTAATGTAAAATATATGAACATTTAATTAAAGAATAATTTAATTAATTTATGGAAAGGAAGAATGGAAAATATAGTCACTTTTTTTTTATAAAAATAAAAAGTAAAGAATTTTTCCTTTTATTTAAAGAATATTGTTTATGTTTAGCAAACTTGTATGACGTGCCGTTTCTATCATTTATACTTTTAGCACATGGATGAAATGTCATAACTACATTAATATGGAGTACTAAAACCCGTATGTTTTTTTTTTTTTTACCAAATTTATTATAAGTTGCTTACGAAATATCACACATATGACATGTCATTGATGTGGAGTAAATTGTATGATCTATCATTTTAAAATCCATCACATAAATGATATGTCGTGAATATTTACCAAACTTGTGTGCCACGTTGGTTATAATTTCAGTACATAGATTACATATCGTACAATATTTATTCTAAAGTGAAAATTATATGAGATGATGTTTATAACTTTATTACATAGATGACATGTCAATTAGAGACTCATATCTCAAATGACTTATAGTCTATAACTCTATAAATGAATATTTCTATATTAAAAGATTTTTTTTTTTTATATATCATATTATATTTCCATCTCAAGTGTCTCAACCTGTCAACATAATCACAAACCTAAATATCTCAAGGGGCAAAAGAACATAAGAAGTACTTTACACCAATTTTTCAAGCTGACTCAACATTAAGTTTCTTATGCCCACTAAGAAACCTTTTATATAACAATGTTTTTCTTTAATTATTATCCGGGTAAAGTGGCTTCAAACTTGTTCTAAAAGAAAAACGTTCTGTGAACTAAATATTGACGAAAATAACCTACAGACTCACAGAATCAACGGTAGGCGAGCACAATTTACGAACTAATGCCACTGGGAAAATCATCGGGTTATCCACGTGTTTCGAAACAATTCGCCAAAACAACTTTCTGCACTACTCTTGACTTCACACAAGTTTTACGGTCTTAAAACAACTCATTCTCCCTTTAACTTCCCCTCTCAGACCAAGCATCGCCTTTCTGTCGCTGTGTCATCGAAAGACAGCCGGTACTCTTCTTGATCCCCTGATACGGCATCGTCTCCGGTAAGCTTCAGATTAAATCCTCTCGTTATGACAATATAATGTAAAATTTAGTTTATTATTTCCCAAATTAGTCAAATCGCACAAACTCATATCATACACTCGTCTCTTAGCTTTTGTCAGTTTAACCCTCTTTCAATTTATTTATTTTTAATTTTGATTGTCAAGATTCATTAAAGATTTAATTTTTTGGATGTTGGTTTAAAATCTCCTTGCAGTTTCCCTTATTAGGATTGTTTAATCAGTCAAAAAGGCTGGCATTGGATTATGTTGATGGTATAGTTATAGCGAAGATATACATATAATTTCATTGACTGAGCCAAGATCCTCCATTAATTAGCTGCTTTGTTCGAAACTTTGGTCTAATTTCTGCTTTCTAGTACAAGTTTTTAAATGAGACAGCGATTGTTTGGGCAAGATGAATGCTGGTTAATGATGCCTTGAAGAATTGTATACGTTGCACCATCTGTGTGTATAATGTTTGTATTTGGTGTATGTTCGATCGATTGTCTGAATTTGAAATTGCAAGTTTTGCAGAGTTATCAAAATCAAAAGTATTTGTCCATGGCTTCGGTACGAGCATTCTGGAACAGTCCGGTTGGTCCAAAAACAACTCACTTTTGGGGACCTGTTGCCAACTGGGGATTTGTTGTTGCAGTATGTCTCTTCACCTTGAGTTTTTGATTGTATAATTAATCTGTAACGGTTTTGTTATGTTCAGATGTGGTGTAGCTTATTATTATGCCAGATTTTAGCAAAGTCTTGACTTATGAAACTCGGAATTTTACAGGGTTTGGTGGACCTAAAGAAACCTCCGGAAATGATTTCTGGTAACATGACAACAGGTAAAAAAAAAATTGTCTATTTGAAGAAATCGTGTTTTATTATTTCAATTATTTGTTATACTACATGGCTGGGATCTAAACATAAGTTCCATATTGGGTGCAGCAATGTGTATCTATTCAGGATTGTTCATGAGGTTTGCGTGGATGGTACAGCCACGCAATTATTTACTTTTGGCATGCCATGCTTCAAATGAGACTGTACAGCTCTATCACCTTTCCCGTTGGGCAAGGTCTCAGGGGTAAGCATCTGCATTTGTTGATTTTTTGGAATCACTTGGTTGCAATTAGACATTGCTTTCGTAGCTGATTAATTTTCTATTTATCATCTTTTATTATGCTAAAATTTACAGGTTTCTGCAATCAATATATATATATAAACACGCACTCCAATAAAGTGTATTTTATTTCGTAGTGTATTGGAATTTGCGTTTTTTCATCTTTTAGTTGATCTCTTACTTTGTTAAAGCTTTAAAATCGTAGGATTTTAAAGCTGTCCCGAACTTTTTCGCACTTTAAAATTCTGGACTAAAAAACTACTATATATAGATATATAAATACATTTATGTATATATGAGCGGTGATTTGGTCCAGTATCCTAGATCTTAAAGTTCGGGACGAATTGACAACAATGTGAATATAATTTTACATTGTTGTTAATTATTTTACAACGTTGTAAAAGTATGTTCATATCATTGTCAACTGGTCCGGGATTTTAATCTCGGATTATAATTTCGGATTGGAAAATTTTATATATATAAGGTTCTAACTGGTAAGAGGGTTGTTCAAGGTTTGGCTTTCACCTGTTGTCATCAAAGTTGCACTTTATTAGGGACAAGAAAGACTAGTTAGTTTTAATGTTAAAATGTACAGAGTAAGTTTGTATTTGTGCCTATCTTATATTTTGCCTGAGAAAAAGATTGGCTTCATGGACATTTTAGTATATCTTTATTGGACAATCTGAAAAAGGTAAAAAAGAAATGAAAAGACGAAAAATACTTGACTGATTCTGAAAATTCTCCACATCAAAATTGATACATTGGAATTGCACCAATTTCTTTTCAGCAACGTTTATTTGTTTTCCATCCAAGGCCATATCAATTGGAATTGATCCTTTAATTTGTTGACTTCCTCTAGCCTTCAATTCTTGCTTTGGCAACTGAAGCAGCCAATTGTAACAAACTCTGTCATAATTTCTTCATTGTAGGTATTTGTCAGAGAAGAAGAAGGATGAGGCCTCATCTCAGTAATTCCTTGCAGCTTTCTTTCCTGTCCATTTTCATTTTATTTTTGCTGTGATTTAAGCGCAAAGTATTATTAAGGCTTAACAAGTCCACCTTCTTGTGATACATTGTATTTTGATTCTATGTCAAGGATAACTCAGCAGATCACTATCAATTGCAGCTGATCCTGTCATCAGGATGTGTTGTATCAGAGTGCCAAATTGGAAAATGATGATGAATTTTAAAAATCAACCTCTTTTTCTTACATGCTGTTCAGCAGAAGAGGAGGCATGTGTTATTTAACTTATTATTGGTCATTGGAGACTTGGAGTGCCAGAACTTTACGTTGGCTTCAATATAACTCCGTTCAACAACATCGATCAAGCACCAAAATTTGATCGAAGTTGTAGTGACGATCTGCATCGCATTGGAAGGCAACGTTTGTTCATGATTTTCTTCCTTTACTCTCTCCCACTTAGGATTATAGGAGCAACAGGAAAACGACAACTTATGAGAGACCATGTGGTGTAGACAACTTTAGGAAATTTTCCTTCGAGCCTTCTGTGGCTGAAATAAGTTAATTTTTTAAAGATTAAAAGCATCATGTTGAAATAATTTCTCATGGTAAATGCTTTTATTTAAGTTGAAGAAAGGCAGAAACGATACGTACGAAAAATTGGGGACTTACGACTTTTTAAGATTAAAAGCATTATGTTGAAATAATTTCTCATCATAAATGCTTTGATTTAAGTTGAAGAAATTCAGAAATGGAAATGGCAGAAACTATAAATACGAACAGTTGGGGACCAACCCCAGCGTTTGAAAAATCGTATGCAGCTGTGACAGAGGCATCCATGCTTCTTTGTTTGTTGCATGATCAACAGGCCATATATAATTCGACAAATAACTGAATGTACTACAGAGTCATCTTCCCAAACTATAATTAAAGTCAACAGCTGTCACAACAATACATCAGAATGATCAAAATTTGATGACAGATCTGGGTTTGCTAGAATCAGAATTTAAATATATATATGCCAGAACCAGTTTTTTACCCACACATGGATTATGAGTCTAGAACCAACCTATGTTGAATGAAAAATCAAAATCTCCTATATTCTAGAAGTTCCCTCTCTGAAGTTCAAGGAACTACACTTGTCATGACATTTCAATCACAATGGAGACCGGATTTAATTCTGGCCCTCCGCGCTGCACAATATATGAGCATGAGCATGTATTTCTCACCAAGTCATGCTGCATCATCATGAATATCACCTTTTGCTCTCCTTTTTTTTTTTCTTGGATTTTAATTTCTTGCTTTCTTCATTTTCTTTAGATTTCTTCTTTTTGCTTCCATCCTTTTCTTCAGGTGCCTCCTTTCTCTTAACGGGCAATGTTTCTGTCGCATCTTCCTGAGTATCATTCCCATTCTGTATTTCCAGCAATGGGGCAGATGCTGCAGCATTGGCAACTTCTGCTTGTACAAAGTAGGTGCAAAATTACAGTCAGCTACACTAGAATCAGACGTGCACATGGAAGTAACACCTAGGTGAAAACAAGAATGCCTTTGAAGAAAACAATAAAAATGAAGACACGTCTCTAATTGGTTAAAAACAGAACATAATAATTACCAAGTGCACAAATCTTCCCTACCCCTAGTAAATAAATCTCAGTATTCATGTCATGTGACAGTTTTGGAAATACTACAACAAGCCACGACTAGCAAGGAACAGCAAGGACTAACCTTTATCAGCAAAAGCTGAATCAAAAACAACCTTGTTAAGATGCTGCTTCAAGAAAACCTGCACACAAAAATTATAGTTTTTTTAAAGTTCTGCAAAATTTCAATTTCAATATTTTTCAGCTTTTCAAAGTAGTAATCCAAAAATCTTCCATATCAACAAATTTTCATTGATTTACACTTCTTAGATGTTTTTCAATCAGGAACGAAAATGCAGTGATAACAAACAATAGTAACCAAAAATAATTTTATAATCTCTTCTAGAAATACAAATTGCAGACTACTACCAGGACCATCATGAAAGAAAATATAAGATCTGTAAACTAGTGAATGCCAACAATTTTCATAATGCAATTCAGGAACATACAGCGGAAAGAAGCTGCCGTGTCTTTATATCCCAAAAGCGCAAATAGCTATCCAACCCTAAAAGCAAGTCAATTTATTACTCGAGTTGTATAGAAAAAGAAATAATCTTGGTTCCAAAACTACTAACCCAAAGGTGAGACAGATTGTAGTACTAATGTAGATGACCTTGCAATATACTCACCACATGATGCTATTACTGGAAGTGTGGGATGCCTAGCTATAGATCTGATACTTCCAGAGCACTTCCCAATAAAACATCCGAGCAATTTTCCTGTAAGGATTGCTTCACTTCAGCACAATCACCAGATAGAAAGCTTTTTACATCGTTCAAAGAAATTAGTTAATTAATGCTAGGCACTACAAGAAGCAATTGTCCTGTTTGGAGGTTCATATCTTCATCAGAGCAAGCAGCACCAACTAGTTCATTCCAGAACTTATAATTCTCACCTGATATTAGCATTTAGACATTTGAATAACCTGTGGCGTGGTACAATTAGCGGAATAAGATGATGGGATCTTAAAGCCTGAACTAACCCAGGTTTACCCTGTTGTACGGGGTGATCTGAAAACAAGATTTGAGACCGACTGAACAAACAACTCACTCTAAATAGTTAAATTAGGTGATCCTTGTGTCAGTCTCCCGAAGAATAATTTGTAATACATATTATCACACACAATGCAGCATTGCCAAATGCAGCCCTATGAGCTTAAAAGTCCCCCTTCCAAGCTCCAAAATTTAGACCTAAATACGGTAGCCCCCAGAATACAGTAAGCAGTCTTTACGAAGAAAAATTCAAACCTTTAACTGAAATTTGATATTCACTCCTTATATCACTATAACACTCAACCAAGTTGATGCAGGTATCAGAATCATGGATGCAGAACCATAGATTTCTAAAGTGTTCACGGAAGTGCACATACCAGTACGTATATCCACAGAAGCAAGGTCACCAGAACCATTCCCTATGTAGATATTAAAGCTATCCGGTTCTTCAGCAACTGCTTTTATAGGGGTCTCCAGGAAATCAAATGACATAACAGGTCTCCGCTGAGCAGAAGTATCATAGAGGCGAACCTAATCCAAAACCAGGAAAATAAGTCACAAGAGGTGAGAAAATGCAATAAGAATACTAACTAACAGAGTGGAAACAGACCCTGTTGATTTTACAACCTGACGATCATATCTATTTATAAACCACATTAAAAAATATAAATAGAATAAAAAATTTGGGAAAACTTGCTGAAGCAAAAATTTCATAATCTATAAAACAGAACTTTTGATTAAGTTTAGACAAAAAGGTTCATATCATGACCATCCATAAAACAGTTCTTTCACCTACTTAGTAAGATGAATACAGAAAAGTATCTATTTAATAAAGAATAGTTATAGAGCCACAAATACTTGTACATATAATCTTGTACAACTAATGTGGCAAGATATGATTGGTTGATTAAAAATATAAAAATAACAATAAGTAAAATGATAAAGAAACACAAGTATGTCAAAGAATTTGTCTTTTTAGTGAATTTACAAATTTGTCTCTAATGATTTTTTTTTTTGGGAGGGTTAAAAATAATTCTCAAAATTTACTAAAATGCAAAAAATTTTGTTACAGTTTTGTCATTGTTTTGTGTAGTTATCATTAGAAAAATGATAGAGGAACACAACCATGACAAAATCATGTAGGTCCTATCATGTTTTTAATTCAATCAGTGGTAATATGCCACAATAGTTTGTACAACATTGTTTGCATAAAAATGTTTGACTGTATCATTATTCTTTAATAAAATAGATATCAATAAAATATAACTTGAGATTTCTCTTTTTTGGTTATCACACACCTAGCCACAATCATAAAATTTGCACCAACACCACAAATCACCCTACTAACTAAGAAAACACGAGTGATATCCCAATATGTAAGGGAATTTTTGTTATTGTTCATACAAGCTGCTCACAAGCATGTCAACTTCCCAGATGATTTTAAATCAAATTATCCACTATGATAAATGAAATTACCTGATGGTCGTTAGTGCCGGCTACAAACTTTCGGTGATCATCAATACTCAAAAATGCAGCTGATGTAAACCAAGTAGGGGTAAATATACCAAGGCTGTTCTTAGGGGGCTGCAAAGATAAGATTAAAAGAAAGTAAACTGGAGGTACAAGAAAATATTTCAAAAAGTATAAAGAATAATCATTCTTTTCCAAAAAGATATGTTCGAAGATGATGAAATGGCTCACAGGTTTTGCAGTCCAGATCTTCTCACACTTGTCAAGATCCCACACATTAACTTCAACACCCTTCCTGTGTTAGAGTATCCACCATTTTTACTATGCCAGTAAGCTTGTAGAAACTATTACATGGCAATACAGAATAACAAGGAACAATTTTAAAGCAGATTGTAAAATTATTCAACATGGAATCACTCACCCTCCAAATAAGGAAAATTTTTCACTTATATCCACTTTAGAAAATGCGATGGTACCAGAGGCACACACATTCCAGGATTTGACAGTACTACAGGAAGACTCTGCCGATACTTTGGTGACCTCAATAGAGCTCATGCTAGCTTTTCCTTTTGTAGTACAAGTAAGCAAAGTGCATGACCTGAGAATAACCAGTTCAACCGAGATCAACATCAAAGTCGAAAAAGGGGACAGAGAAGTCACTCAGAACTACATAGCCCAACATGGCCACCACAACCAATTCCAGATAATGTAAAAGAAATGCCACTTGAAATACTTATATTTTTTATATCACAAAAACCATAAAGCAAAAGTGATACCTGGATGACGACTCTTCTCTCTGTCTTTTGAACAAATGCAAACCAACAATACCGTCCTCTTCAGGTTGGGCACCAGAATCACCAGTATTAGAAATCGCTACTCGGAGATCCCCATTAAGAGGATTAAGAATATCAGTCTACAGGAAATATTTGGCACAATTTATTCAAGAGAAGCTTCAGTAAACTTCAAACTATTAGCGAAGAATTCACACTGAGTCCAATAAACATGGTCACAAATTTTGAAACCAACTTACCAAACCATTTTTCCTTGCAACCGCTAATAACTACAACCCAAAAGATGAAGAAAATCAAATTTAACCAAAAAATAAAAAATTTACTACTGGTTTACAAGATAGTAATAGGCAAAATCCAAACGAGAAAAAATACACATTCAAACAAAAATTTGCAGTTTGAACTCATAAAACGTGAAAGAGAACAAATACGGGGTCGTTTTGGCTGTCGTCAATAGAAGCAGCAAGCACGCATTTGGAAGAGTGGGGGTCGCCCCATCTCTCCACTACCTTAGGAACCCCTCCATGTTCACCACGAGCTTCAATAACTGTTATATTCACCAACCAAAAAATTGATAAATAACATAAAACATAAGATTCAAAATTAGCTAATGATAATTATTTCAGCAGCTTTGACGTCGGTATAATTTATATTATAATCACCTTTGATTAGACCAAGCGAATCGAAAGTTAGGGCTCGAAGCGGAGGGCAACCGGGGCACTCCAATGTTGTGGTTCGTGGCATCTTCTTACACGGTGTGCTCGTTCCTTCCTTCTCTCAGAAACGGGCGGTTCAGTCTTCTTCTCTCCTGTGCTTGTTTTACAAGAGTGGGAAAGGAAAGTAGGAAACCCTTAAACCCTTGATTTAAAAATATATCATTGGAGACCCTTAATATTTTGTTATTTATGTTAAGCCCTAATAATTTTAGTGGTATAACTAGTTCCTCCTACAGTAGTAGACAACAAATGCGTAATGTGATGGCAGGTGAATTGCAGCATTGGAATTTGGAGTGAAGGACCAACACAATGCTTCGTCTGTGCGAATGGATCAATGCAGCAGCCAACAGTCAAATTTCATTGGAGCTATTTTTACTTAAGGTTATTAATCATTTCACTAACCCAAATATTACTAAATAATAAGGGCGTATTTGGTATTATATTTCTGGGTGATGTTTTTTAATTTATATTATAGAATAATAATGATTAATTTTTGGTGAATTTGAAAATGCATTGAATTGATTGTTTGAAACTAGCATATGAAAATGAAAACAATATAAAATGTGTTTGGTTGTTTTTTTAAAAATTTAGAGATAATGAAAGAGAATGATAAAATATAATTTTATTAAATCTTAGTTAATATATTTTAAATGGTCTTTCATTATTATTATAGATGTTAATTTTAACAAATAACATAAACGACTAAAACAATTATTAAATGACATAATTTATGATATATATTTTATATTATTTAAAACCTTACTTAATTATATTAGTGGATGATTCATACACATAAATTATAGCATATACGAATTTGTTTCTCAAATTGGATCCATTGGAGGTGGTACTAGCAGAAGAACTCAACTAAGAACCCACAGTCAATCAACCCATGGACGAAGTTCACCATGAACTAGTGCAAGATAATTAACGGCCCAAGCAAAAAAAGAAACTTCCAGAATGGTTAAGAGACTACGTCGTTTAGGATGATAAAGAAAAGTCAGAAAGAGAGAAAAAATTGTTCATTTATTTCATGCTCTCGAAACAACAAAGCTCAGCAATATATAATAGAAAATTGAAAATAATCAATTTTGACAACGCAACAAAAAACAACAAAAAGAAATCTGAAATAAATACAGCCAATCAACGCACTTTCATGAATCATCCTAAACGACGTAGTCTCTTAACCATTATGGAAGTTTCTTTTTTCGTTTGGGCCGATGATTATCTTGCACTAATTTTTGGTGAAACTTAATCTATGGGCTGATTGACTATGGGTTCTTGGCTTGTGGGTTCTTGGTCGAGCTCTTCTGCTAGTACCACCTCAGATGGATCCAATTTGATAAACAAATTCGTAGCAACAACCCTTATTCATAAACAAATCATCGAAATCTTTTTCCCTTACGAAATCACGATCCTCTTCTCCTATGTTCGATGTATCTTGATTATTTGTTAAATAAAATCACCTACGCCTGCTCGTTTCTTTGCCTCTCGCCATTAAAATCCTTCTACTGACAACCCAAGTTCCAACTTAAGTGAATCCTCCAAATATTTTTCCCCCAAGAAAATGCGAAGGTCTTCTTTCGATGTCGCGTCTCCGGATTATTTCTAAACCGCCATTTGCACAACCCTCTATTTCCCTTTTCTCGTAAGTAAATCGGACATGTTCTTCTTCCTAATTAATTAATAGTTTCAAACCGATGCTTCCTTAATAGCCATTATTACTTAAGCAGATTATCGGCTTCAACAGTTGCTAGTACATACTTTCTTTTTTCATTGACTAATCCCAACCGTTAGATGGAATCCCTTCACATCCTACGATAATTTTGAATAAAAACAAAAAAAGTATAGCATGTTGTAACTCTTGCAACGTAGTATGTGGAAATTGATGATCTAAAATTTTCGGGAAATTTACACCAATAGCCATAAAAATTTTGGCTTTTTTCATCTTAACACCCCAAACAAATTTCTATCAACATTAGCCATAAAAGAACCTTTGAGACCAAAATACCTCTCTCTCTCATCTCTCCCCCAACACTCTCTTTCACACATCTCTCCCAAACCAAACAAACTCCCATCATCGGCGGTAACATCAGCCCTCGTCGGCGGCGACTTCATCCCTTATCGGCGTCCGATCTACCATCTACAGTCTTCAACAAAACCTAAATTAGCTATTTTATTTATTTTCATTAATACATAGTGGTATAAGTTATTTTATGAACTTGCTCGAGAGTTTCAGTGAACTGCAAGTCATAGATGAATCTGGCGACAGACTGCCTGTCGCACGAAGCTTGGTGCGACAGGCTGCCTGTTGCACGCACCAAGCCTTGGGCGACAGGTGCCTGTCGCACCAAGTTTTTGTGCGACATGTTCCCTGTCGCGTGAAGCTTCGTGCGACAGGCAACCTGTAGCCCAAGGCTTGGTGCGTGCGACATGTGCTTGTCGTCAGATTCACCCACTACTCAGATTCACCCACGACTCAGTTCAGCAAGTTCATAAGGGTAATTTGGGGAGAAAGGCTTGTGTTTGACTAATGTTGATAGAAAAAAATTGAGAGAATTAGTTATGAAAATAACAAAATATTTATGATTATTTTCGTAAATTTTCCAAAATTTTCGCTAAAAATAACAAAATACATACTTTCTTTTTTCATTGACTAATCCCAACCGTTAGATGGAATCCCTTCACGTCCTACGATAATTTTGAATAAAAACAAAAAAAGTATAGCATGTTGCAACTGTTGCAACGTAGTACGTGGTAATTGATGATCTAAAATTTTCACTGAATTTTAAACGTAGGGCCAATCAAATAAACATAATGAAATCTATGAAGACGTGGAAAAGCTATGATCTAATTTTATATGTCAGAAAAATCAGAAACGTCCCACGCGTGGGCCAGCATATTCAGAAAGCTGCGTTTGTTTTCTTAATTTTTTTTTTGTGTTTTCGTAATTGTATTTGAGCCTTGTTGTTTGCAGAAAATTACTCAGAGACCATACATTTGAAAATTGTATTACTTAAGGATCCCTAATTTTCAATTTTGTTTTATTAGTCATTGACTACAGTGAACTGAGCTATCTCCTAATAAAATTACTTAGGTTTTATTCAACTCTTTTTACTCTCACTCTCTCTAGCCAAGGCAGTGAAAAGACTCAAAACGATGCAATTAGGAAGGACTTTATTGATAAATAATTAATAATTTTTATGTTTTAGTTTATTTAAGAAAACAATTCGGACTGCAATGACAAATACCCATTTTTTAATTATTGGGAAGTGATTTATCCACTCAAAATTTAGGCACGAGCCAAATGGAAGTTACAGAACACTCTGTCTTTTGTTTGGCAGTTTCTGCGTCTGCAAGTAGCACAGCGACCATAAACTGACTGACGATGCACTAATATCAGATACTGTTCTCTCTCATCTGAATCTGCGTTCATGGCGGAGATAAATCCGAACCATTCGATTGACCCAAACACAGGATACTGTTCGGAAACGAAAACTTACTACAGCCTGAGACCGAACGTTCCTCTTCCGCCGCCATCGGAGCCACTTTCCATCACACAATACGCTCTCTCTTTACTCCGCTCTTCCACCGCCACCACTTCCACCACCGCGTTTCTCGTCGATGTAACCACCGGTGAAAGCCTCAGCTACGGCGAATTCCTCCGCCAGGTTCACTCTCTCGCACGCTCTCTCAAAACGCGATACTCTTTGTCGAAAAACGACGTCGCTTACATCCTCTCCCTTGCCTCCCTCCACGTCCCCGTCCTCTACTTCTCTCTGTTATCACTCGGCGTCGTAATCTCCCCCGCCAACCCGCTCAGCTCCTCCTCAGAAGTGTCTCACCAAATCCAGCTCAGCAAACCTTCCATCGCCTTTGCCACGTCACACACTTCGCACAAACTCCCGTCCAATCTTCGCACAATCCTCATGGACTCGCCTGAGTTCATCTCCTTATTAAACCAAAACGAGGACGTCGCTGACTTCACGAATTCTAATATGACCGTTTACCAGTCCGACCCTGCGGCCATTCTTTACTCTTCCGGAACCACCGGAAAAGTCAAAGGCGTGCTGTTAAGTCACCTCAACGTGATCGCCATAATCGCCGGATACTACCATGTCACGGAGGAAACCGATCCGAATGAAGGGCCGCCGCCGCATCCGGTTTCGTTCTTCACATTGCCTATGTTTCACGTGTTCGGTTTCTTCATGTTAGTGAGGGCGGCTTCGAAAGGGGAGACTCTGGTTTTCATGGAGAGATTCGATTTCGAGAAAATGCTGAAGGCTGTGGAGAATTATAGAGTAACTTACATGCCGGTTTCGCCGCCTTTAATCGTCGCGTTTATAAATTCGAAGTTGACTGACAAGTACGATCTTAGCTCGCTTCAGTTGCTCGGCTGCGGCGGCGCACCACTGGGGAAGGAGGTCACTCTGAAGTTCAAGGAGAAGTTCCCAAACGTGGAGATTAGGCAGGTATGGCAGCTCGTAGGTGTATGGGAATCATTTTCTTACGAGGGGTAATGAGATATTTATTTTTAATGCTATTACATAAGCCACTTCAATGGTATTCTATTATTACTGTATTTTTAATGTTGGTGTCTTCTTATATTGCGCTTCGATGCTGTCACCTACTTGAACTTCATTGGTCGCAAAATCAATTAATTTTGATAGTGAAATAAATTAGTTCTTGGGAATGGGGACATCTTAAACTGTTTTCTTAATAAAGCTAGATGAGGTCTTCTTACTATTTATTTACTATTTACAGTATCCTTTTTGAAGTGGGAATGTGATGATTGGATTATGTGATTTGTTCATAAATTCACCAGGTCTTTTGGTTGGGGGGGGGGGGGGGGGTGGGGGGGATTTTTGTTTTGCATAGTTATGTACATAGTTTTCGCTTGCTTTGTGTGGAAGAATAATATTCGAGGAAGAACAACTGAAGCCTACGCAATTATCTATATGTTGTTGTGTGCTATGTTATTGAAATATCTACAAAAATTCTATTGGAATCCAATGACTAGAAGTTTTGCCTTGTAATGGACCGTGGACTTACTTTTGTGTTTCAAATGCTTTCCATTTTATAGTGTAATGGCTTGTTGTTACTGTAATTAATCAGTGCAATAGAAGTATGAAATCCTGCTGGTTGTTTAGTGTTGGTGTTTTCTTCTTTGCATCAGGGATATGGTTTAACTGAGACTGGAGGAGCAGGCTCAAGGGTGATAGGGCCTGATGAGGCAGAGCGACATGGTTCTGTTGGTCGTTTAGCTGAACTAATGGAAGCAAAGATTGTTGATCCAGCAACAGGGGAAGCTTTACCTCCTGGCCAGAAAGGGGAATTGTGGTTGCGAGGGCCAACAATCATGAAAGGTAATGGAGAGAGAAGATGAAGACTTTCGTTTCAATAAGATCAATTAATAAAAAATACCAACCACACAAATTTTCTAAGCAAAATTGATCACTTGTTTTGCCCTAGATCCACCCATGCATTTAAGCAAATGAAGACGAAGTCCATGCAAGATTTGCCCTGCAAATCAGACATGCTACCTTCTTTGTTGTTTGAAAAATAGTGCGAACACCCTCTTCCTTTTGGATTGACAACTAGATGGCTGTACAGGCTGGTTTTAGAAGCCTCCCTTCTTTACATAAAGGGGTTTGTCTGACTTGTGTGTTGTATTAAAGGCTATTTAGTACAATGTTCTTTCATTCCTTAATACAGCATTGTAGAACCAAAGCACTAGGAGATGCATGTCTAGTTGCACAGAACTCAATAGACAGAGATATTCTATTGTGTCTAGAGGGGTTGTTCAGTGTAGCAAACTATCAATTGTTGATGGCGTTAAGAAGAATGCTTTCTAATTTTTCAGGCTTCCTTTACCACTTGTTACCTCAATTTCTTATCCCTTGATCTCTAACCATTTATCATATTGTGCCTATAATTGGCTTTCATATCTAAAGTTCCTCTGCTGGTTGACACATGAGCCTTCTCTATGTAATTAGCTGCAACAAGTGGTTGATAAGTAGTTTATGGATGTTATTGCTAAGACCTGGCAGCCTTCCTTTTATATTTAATAATAATCATTTTTAGAACTTGATTTAATACCACCCAGCCTTATTGCTCTTGTATTTGGTCAACTAATATACACCCTCAAAAATGTTCATATTAGTGGGATAACCCATGTAAACAATTGGATTACATATTAGTGTTTTTTTGTCAAGGATAAGTTATCCCATAAGTCCAGTTCTCAAAAGTTGTCGATCATTGAGAGAGATTGATTGATTAAAATAGTTTCAGATGAAATAATATGGATGTGTCAGACAGAAACATGCTCTCTGTTTTACATTTCCTATTGTGTCGTAGATGCAACGACACTTTCTTCCCCAGTTTTTTATCTCTATGCAGTCAGAAAGCAAGGCATTTAACAATATTGATGTCTGAATATTTCCATCCCACGTTTCTGCATTAGTTCGGTTCGGTTTTCTGAAAAACCAAACAATAACAAAGCTTGTCGTTTGATTACCATAATGATGGCATTAATGCAGGTTACGTTGGAGATGATAAGGCAACTTCTGAAACCGTTCATTCGGAGGGCTGGTTGAAGACTGGGGACCTTTGTTATTTTGACTCCAATGGTTTCCTCTTCATTGTTGATAGGCTAAAGGAATTAATAAAATACAAGGCGTATCAGGTGATCTAATGACTCGATATTTACTGTGTTGTTCATAATCAACAGATGGTCATTGGTCAATAATGTCATCACATTTAATCTGGAATATTATTTCAGGTTCCCCCAGTTGAGTTGGAACATTTACTTCATTCCAATCCTGAAATTGCTGATGCTGCTGTAATTCCGTACGTACTTAATGTCATTTTATTTCCACTTTGTACACATCTTCATGTGTGACTTTATTTATCATGCTTGATGTATGACTTTATAACAATTACTGATAACAACTGACTTTGAGTAATGATAGATATCCTAAAATTTTATCCCATTTGCATCTCAAATAATGTGGCATGTGATGTGACATTTATCAACTGCTTGATAACTGTCACATCATTTGGGATGAATTTTAGAATAAAATTTTGGGATGTCTAATAGTGCTCTAGCTTTTACATAAAAATCTTGAGGGTAACTCAAATACTGTTTACATTTTCGCTTGATTTACTGTATAAGAGGTGGTGTACTAGAAGAAAGTCACATTAAATTTCCTTTTTTTTCTTACATATCACTTTCCTTAGAACGGATATTGGAAGGGTGATGTACATCAGATGGGAACTTTTGTTGATACAGTTGCTGAAGGGTTGATTGTACAATTTTCTTATTTTTTATTTTTTACAGTTTTTCATAGTGTTTATAGTGGGCTTGCCTGCTGAGCGCTTCGATTGGAATGAGGTTTATCAGTCATGGTTGTTCAGCAATGTGAAATTCTCAGCAATTTGGTTTATTCTCAAGCAGGTATCCGGATGAAGAAGCAGGGCAGATTCCCATGGCTTTTGTAGTGAGAAAACCTGGAAGTAATATCACCGAGGCTGAAATAATGGATTTCATTGCAAAACAGGCATGCTCCTTAGTATCTATATTAAAGTAAAGAAATTTATTGTAGTTACATGTATTGAAGTTAGCATTTCCCTCCCCCCACATCTTATGCTGTAATATGGCAATTTCATGTTGCACAAACACAAAGTTTGATGGCCCATGTTCACAGCATAGCATCATGGCATATGGCTGGTTGTCTTTTCATCAAAATGGCATATATCACTGTGAGGCTTCAATTGTGTATGCCTGTATGGTTGATTGACTACAGATGAGAAACAGGAATAAATAATTAAAAAAAAAACAAACATTTGTATGAATATGCCTTCATCTGAAGCCTGTGATTTCATAATGGGAAATCTTTTTCTATGTACTCACCAGTTTCATGCTAATGTTTGATTCTTGTGTGTTATTTCCTGTATCATCTAGTGTATGTTCTAGTTTATGCACAGAATGAGTGCTGTTTTTAATCTAGACTTGATGTTTTCCTTGTGTTAGGTTGCACCATACAAAAAGATAAGACGCGTTGCTTTTATCAATTCGATTCCAAAATCTACTGCTGGAAAGATTCTGAGGAGGGAGCTTGTCACTCATGCTATTTCTGGCAATTTGTCTAAATTATGATCCATCTTCTCAAAGAAGAGAGGAAGGTCATTGTGAGAAATGCATCCTATGCAGCATTGGCAAGTGTATTTTTCCTAAATTCCATCCTAGCTTTTATCCCATATTTTTTTCTTCTTTTTGTCAAAAGAAAATGAAAGTCAGTGTATTGCATTTGTAGCATTCAAAAAGAACACATTTTTAGTAAGGGAAGTGTACTATCTATGTAGTCTACTCAAATTATGTCGGTTTCTCCTGGGATAGATTGTTTGCATATTTTCACTATGGCTTGTAACTTATTCTAGTCGAGACACGTGGATAGTTATTTTTTAGATCATTGATCTCGGAGCACCGTGTGGTTGGTAACATCCGACATGTGTACCCTGTATGGGAGTGTGGTAAGGTAATGGAGTTGTCAAAGCCTAATTATTAAGGTGTTTGATAACACTTATACCTAAGCTTTTACAGTTTAACAAATTTTTTTTTACAACTTTTACTTTACAACTGTAGTTTTTATTCCACAGCAGCTGCAGTTTCAAAATTACAACACCTCACTCCCAAATATACTCATACACCAACGGCAGCGAATCCAAGGAATAATTTATTTTAAAAAAATGAAAAAGAAAAAGAAAATGAAGCAAATTTAAGGATCAAATTATTATTCATTTTAAACAATCACCCATTCCTTCCCGTCTTATAAATAAGCAAAGGATGTAATTCATCTTCCACGATCAAACAGACTTGTGAGTTTTTAAGGTGTTATCTTCGCTTGCAGCTATTACAGGTAGTTCTTTCGTCATCTGTCGTTTGATTTTGAATTATGGCGGGAACAAACACCAACGGTCTGATCGATCCAGACAGCGGCTTTTGTTTGAGAACAAAAGCATTGCGCAGATTGAGACCAAAAATCCCTCTGCCCCCGCCTCTCAATTTCTCTCCGTCACCCAATTCACTCTCTCCCTTCTCCCCCGCCACAACATTTCTGATCAACGCCTCACGTACGCTTACTTCCTCCGTCAAATCAACTCCCTCTCCTTCGACTTCTCCCTCCAATTTACAAATGCATGCATGCATGCCTTGGCCTCTTTTTTTCTTTCAGGTTTCTAGCTATTTCTTTGATAATAACCGAGTTTACTGCATCTTATGTTGGGAACCACAAGGCACCTGCTGAAACCTCGGATTCAGAGGGCTGGTTAAGGATTGGCCTGGGATTTTTGTTACTTCGACTCTGACGATTTCATCTTCATTGTTGATTCAGCAGATCATTTTTTTAAGACTTCGAATCTTCATTAATTACTACTCGTCAAAAACAGTGCTGTTCATCCTAATCAGTGAATTTGTCATCTAATTTATCTGAATGTTCATTTAATTTCAATCTTTCAGGTTCCACCAGGCACGAGCTGAGTTGGAACAGTTACTTCAATGCTGCTGCTGTGATTCTGTATCAATCTGTGATGGTTTAGCAGTTCCTTCCTTCTATCATTTATTAGTTTTACTTTCAATTAAGCAGATGTCCCTGATGAAGAAGGTTTTTGTGTTGTGGCCTCATATCGTAGGTCGCCCCAACAAGAAGATAAGGCGAGTTGGTTACATCAATTCCATTCCAAAAATACCCTACCGGGGAGATCTTGAGGAGAGAGCTCATTAGTCATGCTCTCTCTGCCAATTTGTCTAAAACATGATCCCTCAACTCGAATTCAAACAGACAAGAGTTAGTGAGAAGATCCGAAGATGTGTTTTTTTTATTTATTTATGTTTTTTCCAGAACTGACTACTGCATTACTTTTCTCCAGTTATATTCTGTTGTCGTAACGCCAGTTGAATAATCAAAACGTGGACTGTTTCGTTTATTACCTCACGTGCACAAAACTGCTTGGCTGCGTTTATCTAACTAGTCAAAAGGAACGGGCTATCCTCAACCTCAAGAGGCCAGAGCTCTTTCTTTCTAGAAACGCTTTGGACACTCGTCTTCTTTTTTCGTGGTTGTCGCTTGCTGGTGTCTAGATCGCGCATTTCACTCTAAATGAAAGTTACGCCAATGACAAAAATCATATTTATTTATTTATTTATTTTGGATAGCTTTTTAAGTCTATACTGGAAAGAAAGAAATCAAAATTAAAACTTATATCTAAATTAATAAATAATGTGAAATACAACATCAAATCATTGTATATCAACAAGAGTAGGCGATATTTACCTGGCAGTAGCACCACTTCGAGAAAAAGCTTCCACAGCCAGTTGACCAAAATAGTTTCAGATTCCATTTGAATTTGAAATTCGTTTGAATTTAAAATTTGACAATTGTAATTAAAAAGTTATAAAATTAAAATATTTAATAAATATTAAATATTATGTTGATTTGAGTTTTTATTTATACGATAAAAAATTTATTATATTTTAATAATTTTATTAAAATTATTATTTATTATATGTTATTTAATTTTATTTCATAATTATAATTTTTTTTACAGTAGTTATAATTTAAAATTTATAGTATCTCAATCTTAAACAAACCCAAATGAGGATCCCAAATTATATGATCAGTATCTCCGAAATTCCTTGACAAGCTTCATGGAAGTACGACGAGAAATTATTGCTAATTGACCTACATGGCTGTTAATCCATGTACATGAATCTTAGAATATCCAAACGGAAAATACTTGGTTTCCGTAGTTGTTAGAAGGAGAGTAGTTGGCTGCGGGGCATCATCTGATCTGGCCACACCCGAGAAGCAGCTGGCGGCACGCCTCCCCCGCCTGGCCCCATTTTACAGAACTTATTATATTTGTTATTTTTTCTTTTTTTTTTAAAAAGAAGGAAATTAGGTCAACAATTTGCATTTAATAGTCAAGTATGACGAACAGCTAGTTAAAATAAAATAAATAATAATAATTTATCAGATTAAAATAAAAGCCAATAATCGATACCATGCATGAAAAGGAAAAATCTGTAGCAGCAGTCGCAGGTTCATGATCACCGTTTAATCATCATCCTTTGACTTAAAATCTTCTCTGCTATTGTCTTTCAGTTCGATTTGAATCTCAATTTATGGCGGGGACCAACAGCAACGGTCTGATTGATCCAAACAGCGGCTTTTGTTCACAGACGAAAACATTCCACAGCGTAAGACCAAAGATTCCTCTGCCGCCATCGTCTCAGCCTCTCTCCGTCACAAAATTCACTTTATCTCTCCTCCACAAATCAGCCACCACGACCGCCGCACCATTTCTGATGAACGCCGCCACCGGTCGACGCCTCACTTACCCTGAGTTCCTCCGCCAAACCAACTCCCTCACGCTCTCCCTCCAAAAGCATTACTCTCTCTCCAAGAACGACGTCGCCTTCATCCTCTCCGCTTCCTCTTTCGAGATCCCCGTCCTCTACTTCTCCCTTCTCTCCCTCGGCGTGGTCGTCTCTCCCGCCAACCCGCTGGGGTCCACCTCAGAAATATCTCACCAACTCCACCTGAGCAAGCCTTCAATCGCCTTCGCCACGTCTCGCACCTCCCACAAGCTCCCGCCAAACATCCGCACAGTCCTCGTCGACTCCCCGGAGTTCCTCTCGCTGTTATCAACTCAAAACCAAAACGACGTCGTGATTTCTCCCCCAGCCGTCGTAAACCAGTCAGACGCTGCAGTCCTTCTTTACTCTTCCGGGACCACCGGAAAAGTCAAAGGCGTGCTGTTGACTCACCGAAACATAATCTCTTTAGTAGCGTCGTTCCACCATGTCGAGTACGGGGCAAATCCAGCTGAACCACAGCCGTCGGGTGAGGTTTCGTTAATAACGCTGCCTCTGTTTCACGTTTTTGGCTTCCTAGCGTTAGTGAGGGTGGTTGCTGTCAGTGAGACTGCGGTCTTCATGGAGAGATTTGATTTTGAGACGATGTTGAAGACTGTGGATAAGTATAAACTTACCAGCATGCCGGTCTCCCCGCCATTAGTTGTGGCTTTAACTAAATCGGAGTTGACAAAAAAGTATGACCTCAGCTCGCTTCAGTATCTTGGCTGTGGCGGCGCACCGCTCGGAAAGGAGGTCACCGACAAGTTCAAGGAGAAATTTCCCTCTGTCGAGATTATTCAGGTAGTGAATAATTTTAGTTAATTAATTAATTATTCCTATTTTTCTAATTTTTCTTCCTGTTCGTTATCGTTGTATTTAAATAATAACTTAAACCAGATCACATGAGATGGCTGGCCAATGGCTATTACTATGAATGTATGAATTGCTGGTGCTTGGTGAGTGCTGATTTTTTTTTTTTCTTTTCCTTCCCTTTCTCTTATCTTAGGGCTACGGTTTGACTGAATGTGGAGGACTAGCTTCGAGTATGAGAGATTCTGAGGAGACAAAACGGCATGGTTCTGTTGGCCGTCTGCTTGAACTGATGGAAGCCAAGGTTGTTGATCCTGTAACTGGAGATGCTTTATCTCCAGGACAAAAAGGGGAGTTGTGGTTGCGGGGCCCAACAATCATGAAAGGTGATAATATATAAATTACAAGACTCTGTGTATGGTGCATGGTGTATGGCATCAGCTTATCATAGTTGTGTTCCAAGTTTTAATTTCTCGGGTAGTTTCAATGCCAGGCCATCTAACGTCTTAGCTGTTTGAATAATGGGATTATCTTTTTCATTCAAGTTCATTTCAACTTTCAAAAAAATATAACAATCGTCAATCTTCTCATTTCTGTCAGCAGTATGACTGTGTTAATATGCAGGATACATAGGGGACAACAAAGCAACTATTGAAACCGTGGATTCAGAGGGCTGGTTAAAGACTGGGGATCTTTGTTATTTTGACTCCAATGGTTTCCTCTTCATTGTTGATAGGTTAAAGGAATTGATAAAATATAAGGCATATCAGGTGATTTGTGGCTCTGATTCTTTACCAGCAGTCCTATAATGACAGACATACATAGATGTAGATGAATAATCTCATCTTGTTTGATCTGGAATGTTCTTTCAGGTTCCCCCTGCTGAGCTGGAACATTTACTTCAATCTAATCCCGAAATTGCCGATGCTGCTGTGATTCCGTATGTAACTGTGTCATTTTATTTGCTTGCTGCATATACTCTGTTTGCCACTCATGCCTTCAAAGTCCCGCACAAGGGGGATTGAGGGGGGTAATGTCTCTTAATGGTAAATTTGTTTTGCTATCCATTTAAAACAGTTGCTGAATACTATTAACTTGCTCATCATTTCGCGTACATTTATAAAGTATCTTCTTGTTCATATACATCTGCAAGGCATTTGCCTGTTTTATTTTTTAAAATCTCAGTTCTAAATCTTATGGAATGCTATGATGCTAGGTAGAAAAAAAAAGTGCATGTAGATCCTGAGTGACAAATAGAATTAAGTTCATCTGTCATGATGGTTTAGCAGTGCCTATCTCTCATCCATATGGTTTATTCTCAAGCAGGTACCCTGATGAAGAAGCTGGGCAGATTCCCATGGCTTTTGTGGTGAGAAAACCTGGAAGCAGTATCAATGAGGCTCAATTAATGGATTTCATCGCAAAACAGGCATGTTTCTGAATATCGAAATTATATAACTAAGCAGACAGCAGTTTTTTTGGATTGCAAAGCATATATAAGTATCCATTTCGTAAATATGGCCGCGTAATATTCTCAAATACGATGGCCTCGTTGATGTATAAAAACAGATAGTATAGCAATAGCATCTTGTCATCCTGGTAGGATATCTATCTATCTTTAAATTATATATAACATGTATACAGAATTAGATATTACATAACAGCCAATGGTTCTTTCAGAGAAATGGGTAAAATTATGCTTACTGGAGTCATCAACACTCAAATTCTTGACATGAATCAATAAATATATAAGAGATATTGTCTAGAATTAGGACACTAGGTCTGCTTCTGGTTTACCGAACCACTTCCGTCTCTAAAAAATCAACCGGTAAAAAGTCTAAGACTGGCACTTGGAATATTATTTTGACTCTTTACATTATTTAGACGGAGCAAACTAGTTAATCTTTTTGCATTGAACTCATCTTCCTGTGAAATAGAAGAATACGTATGAAGTTTCAGTCCTTGATTGACTGTTACTGAAGAAAGAGTAAAAAAACAAGAACTGCATTCTATGAATATTACTTTCATAGCTATAAACCCCAGTCAAAAACATCACTCCATGCAGGAAAAAAAAATCTCTGCCTTCTATTCTATAAATTGTTGTTCTGTTTCATACTATACATTTGCTTTTTCTATATCAATTCACGACGCAGTTTTACTGCCAGATTCAGGTTCTAGATCATACACTAGAGTTGATTAATTTGCTATTGCAGGTTGCACCGTACAAGAAGATAAGACGCGTTGCTTTTGTCAATTCTATTCCAAAATCTGAAGCTGGAAAGATCTTGAGGAGAGAGCTGGTGAATCGTGCTCTTTCTGGCAATTTGTCTAAATTATGATGCATTTAGTCAAACAACGAGGATGCTGAGAAATGGCATGAGAGATGACCGATCACGGTTCCAATTGACGGCAATAGGGGTGTTATTAACTTATTATTTTACTATCCAGAATCCAGAATCCAGAATCCAGAATCCAGGTTCCCTCGTGCCTCTGCTTCTATTATCAATATACCTGTAATATGTCTATTTATATATACAGTGTCAATAGAATTGCATTTTTGAATGTCAATAAATTTTTTTAGAATATTGTTTATCATTCAGTCACGCCTAATGTTGCGATCAAATAAGTGGAACTTACTAAGAATCAGATAGGCATGTTATATTTATATAAAATAAAAATAAAAATAAATACCTATGACATTTATTTCTTATTTTTGAATGAAATACAATACAAGTGATATATTTACAATCAGAATTCAACGAGGCTTAGAATTTAATCACCCTTACGAATTACTTGTAAATATATCTCAGAATTAATGTTCACAAATTTGTTAGAAATGTAATAATAATATGATAATCATCTAATTAAAAATATTAAGATAACTTTCATTGCTTGAATAAGTACCAAGAACATGGCCTCATTACTGAACCAGCATGAAAATACGTATTATTTTAACAATGGCATTAATTAGGAATAATTTATTTAAAGAAAGTTAAAAATCCATCCATCTTGTAATCTTCCTTCTTAACACCTAACATTCTTTGCTAATAAGAGTCTGCAGTTCCGTTTTCGTCTGTCAGATTTGAATCTCAATTTAGCCTTGTGGGCTAAACATTTGAGGTAATTAAACAATATTCGATCCAATATAAATTTTATGCATCAATTTTTATGTGTTAACTCTACCTAATAATTTTGTTTATTAGTTTATAATTAAGGTTTGATTATGTTAAAATTATTTTAAATTAAAATATTATTTCATAATCACACGATTAAAATTATAATATATTTTTATTATTTATCAATTTACGTAAGTGCCCGTGATTCATTCTCTATCTTAAATTAACTCCAACAAAAACATATCCTTATAATTATATTCTATTACATGTCCGTGCAATTCACTGCACAAATCTGCCCAAAAGTCTAATCGATCTGCGAATCCACTGCGTCCATCCTCTCTTGAGTTTGTAAACTTTTTGGATGCTAATAACCAATCATTTTCCAGTTCAATTTCTCGAAACTAATAATAAATAACTAATAATGGTTTTTCAAGCTACAAATAAATAATGTGAGATTACTTACCAATAATCAATTTTATAATTTTCAGTTTCCAGTATCAAGAATAAAATAAATTAATTACTAATGGCATGCCATGCTACGGATCAAGCTTCCCCTAAACTGAGGCTGACGACCGGCGTTTCCATTTGAGCCCATTCAAGCATCATGATTTGATGTTGATGAAGCTTGAGACTCATATTTTTTTTTTTTCAAGAAAATACAAATGCTCGGTAAGGAAACTACTATCAGCAGTCAATCAAAGGCAATCCTAGTGACCAAGAAAATATTTTTACAGGTAATCAAGAAAATGTTTTAACCAATAAAATGAATCTTAAGAACACGATTAGCAATTGTCTCCAGTCCTCACGGTTCTCACTCAGCTCCTGTCTACCCACCTTTCTGAAAAAAAAAAGTAACTTCTAGTTTTGGTTCGGTCAAATGAAGCTAACTTCAAACTGGCAATTGTCTTTCTACGGAAAATAAAAAGCCAGTTCGCTTCTTCTCTTTCTCACTTCAAAATCAATGGCAGTTCCAGTCACAGACACAGAAACAGAACACAACTCATCAACAATCGAAACCCCACTTATTACGCAATCCCAGGAACCAGAACAAGAAGAAGAAGAAGAGCTAAAAGACACCCAGGCCCAGCTCTCCGAATCTCTTCACCGTTTAGAATGCTTTCTAAAGCTCCTTGGGTTTTGCCAGTGCTCGGTCTTGAGCTTCACTCTCTCATGGCTCTGCTTTCTGCTTCTGGGTGTTTCTCTTCCTCTCATCATAATCAATTTCTCTTACTGTTCCAACTGTGACAAGTACGAAATTAGAGCCTTTGAGCTTGAAATTCTTGCGTCTCAGTCTCTCTTGTTGCTGCCATTTCTATCATATGCATCTCTCACAATCTCCGCAAGTACGGCGCGCGTAAATTTCTCTTTGTGGATCACCATCATGGTCACAGGACTCTGTTTCTTGAAGAGTATCTACGCAAGATCCATGTGAGTGAGTATTACCCAGCTTTTCTTTCCAGGTTTTTCGGTGAAGAGAAATATTAAAAATTTAATATTTTTGTTCCTTTGAAGTGTTAATTCTTGGTTTGGACTTGAGAGATTCTAGTTTAGGCCGTTCTGATATGTAAGATTATCTATTTATTTTATATTTGAAATGTGTGATTATGTATTTATTAATCTTAGTCCAGTGTTTTCAAATATGAACTTAATTGTAGTAAAGCTTCATCCCTACATTTCTGTTGCTCGTGCATTTTAATTATGTGTGATCTGCTCTTACTTTATATTGTAACGCAACTGTTCTTGTTGTTCAGGGTTTCTTTCAATTGTTGGCACTTTCAGTCTTGCCATGCTTCCTTTTGAAGGCTGCCTGTGAGGTCATTCATGTTGTATGTATGCATAGTTCCTGGTGGCAATCTGTTGGTGTAGCAGTTGCATTGCTTGTATTGTGGACTTACTCGACTGTAATCTATCTATCAGGCACTGCTTTGTTCCATCTTGTGTGCAACTTGCAGGTGATTCACTTTGAAAATTATGGCAAGCTTTTGGAAAGGGATTTAGATGTTTCAGTATATGTTGAGGAACACATGCTTTTAAAATACAATCTCTCTAAGATAAGCCACAGGTTCCGGATATTTCTGCTTCTAGAGTTCTTGGTTGTGACAGCAACTCAATTTGTGGCCTTGTTCGAAATCACAGGGGAAAGTGGAATCATCAATTTTGTTAATGGCGGTGATTTTGCAGTAAGTGCTCAGACACTTTGTAAAGTTGCAAGTCATAAATAGATTAAACTTGGATGATATTATTGTCAATGAAACTTTGGTTAAATTCTGTCCAGAAATTCAGTTCTCAGAAATCTGTGTTAGCTTTGCAAACTCATGCTTCTTAATTTTGATTTTTGCAGGTTTCCTCCATTGTTGAACTTGTTGGAATAGTAATTTGCCTGAATGCAGCTGCAAAGAGCTCACATAGAGCTCAGGGTCTTGGATCAGTTGCTAGCAGATGGCATGCTTCAGTAACATGCAGCCCCTATGATGCTTCTCATTTGGGAATGACAAATAACATGGATAGCTTAGAGACTGCCTATCCGTCAGGTTCGGTACCTAGATACTATTCTGGTAGTGATCTGGAGTCAGCTGACTATGTGCCAACGCTGACAAATGCACAGCTGGCTTCATACATATCCATACATAAAAAAAATATGTAACTGTTGGATCTAATCGTTTATTAATAAAATATTTAAATTATTTTTAATATAATAACTTATTAATAAACCATTAAAAAGGTGATTCTAAATTAAAAAAAAAAAGAGATATAAAGTACAATGTCTCAGCAACATCCTTATTTGAAGTAGCGTCATTCCTCCTGAACAAGAATAAACTATCCATATATCTTCATACATATCCATACATAAAATGTATATTGTATGAAAATCTAATTTTTAGACATCAACATATCATTATTGTCATTTCACAAATATCTCTATATTTGATAATTTTTACCTTAAAAGTAATTTTTTTAAAGAAAAAACATGATTTTATGGTATAACAATGATTTTAACCCTTTGAAACTTTATTTTGTTAATAATTCAACATATTTTTCCTTTCCAACAAATAATTACTCTATTAAAATTATTATTGTTTGATTTTAAAACTCTATTATTTTATTATCTCTAATTAAAACCTGCAACAAAATAGATATTAAATCAATGATACTTAGTTAAAAAAAAATTCTCTCATATTTACAAAAAAAAAAATTCTTCGAATCTTCTTTATAAAATTCATTGCCACCATCAAACCATCATATTCATCTCAACTAGCCAATTTTATATGTGCTATCATTCCAGTTATTTTTTAAAATTATTATGATTCTTATTTTTTAAATTTATTGTATTTTTTATTTTTTGCATTGATATATGTTTGAATCAGCTATGAAGTTTGTGTTTTAAATAGTATAAATGTTGATAATTGAATTGGATTCAACAAATATGGTGAACTTAGTTAAGGTTCTTTTCCAAATAAATAGATATCTTTCTTTTTTCTCAGATTTTGTATTCTTGTTGATAATTGTTGAGATTCAAGATATCACATTCTTGTATTCTTTTTCTCGGATTTTATTTAATATTTCTTTAGAAGTTATGTTGTTTAATTTAGAAAGACCTAAAAAAAAA
>MKYO02025692.1:0-120840 GCA_002013955.2 Citrus medica
GAAAGATACCAACATCAGATTTTGGATCAAATTTACCAAGATTATCTTTTGTGTTTAAAACAAAACATTTGCATCCAAAAACTTTAAAATAACCAATGTTGGGTTTTCTATCTTTCCAAAGCTCATATGGAGTTTTATTGAGATTAGGTCTAATCAACACCCGATTTAAAACATAACAAGCGGTGTTGACGGCTTCGGCCCAAAAATACTTAGGCAAAGAATTTTCATTCAACATGGTCCTAGCCATTTCTTGAATAGACCTATTCTTTCTCTCTACTACTCCATTTTGTTGTGGAGTCCTATGTGATGAAAATTAATGTTTAATGCCAAAGTCATTACAAAAATTTTCAAATGCATGATTTTCAAATTCTCCACCATGATCACTTCTAATACAAGTGATGGAGTAACCTTTTTCATTTTGAACCTTTTTACAGAAAATTCGAAATGCATCAATGGCATCATCCTTATTAGCTAAGAACAATACCCATGTGTATCTCGAATAATCATCCACAATTACACATGCATAAAACTTACCACTTAAACTAGCATGTCTAGAAGGTCCAAATAAATCTATATGAAGCAATTGAAGTGGTTTTGAAGTGGAAACATGATTTTTGCTTTTGAATGAAGTTTTGATTTGTTTTCCAAATTGGCATGCTTCACAAGTTCTATCTTTTTGAAAATTGATTTTTGGAAGACCTTTTACTAAATCATTTTTCACGATTTTTGAAATCAAATCCATGCTTGCATGACCTAATCTTCTATGCCATAACCAACCATCATCATGCAATGCGGAAAGACATTTCTCATTTGTTGATGCACAATCTATATTAATGGTATAGACATTAACACATCTATTTCCTACAAACAAGACTTTCCCATCACATGCATTCTCAATAACACACTTTGATTCATCAAAGATAACTCTATACCCTTTATCACATAATTGACTAATACTAAGCAAATTGTGTTTCAAGTTTTCAACCAAACACACATTTTCAATGAGAGTAGAGGATACATTACCGACATTTCCAATCCCAATGATTTTTCCTTTTGAATTATCCCCAAACGAAACATCTCCGCCATTTTCGATCTTGGTAAAGCTTGAAAACCAAGAATAATTCCCTGTCATGTGTCTTGAACAGCCACTGTCCAAGTACCACTTATTCTTCTTCTTCTTTGAGCCCTGTAGAGAAAATCTCAAGCTTTAGGTACCCAAACCTTTTTGGGTCCTTGAGAGTTAGCAATGGTTCCTTTCGGAACCCAAACACATTTCATACCATAATATGCATTTCTCTTCACTGCACATCTATTTTTCATATGGCCATCTTGATTGCAATAATGACATACAATTTTATTGTTAATAGATGTATTCTTCACAAAATAATTCTTGTAAAATTTTTGTTTCAAATTCGGTTTATAACCTATGCCACTTTTGTCAAACACACATTTTTGTGAGTTTAGCAAATTGTCCAACATCTTTTGCCCATTTGTAAATTTTAGCACAATTTCATTTAATTCATTACTCTTCTTTCTAAGCATTTCATTCTCATTTTTCAAGTCATTCATGTGTGACTCTAAGTGCTCATGTGAAGTGCTAGAGTTCTCAAATAATGCAATACTATCATGTAATGTTTTGTTTTCTAATTCTAGGCATGTAATCTTTGCACTAAATGAATCATTTTCATTCTTAAGCTCTATCATCTTCTTTTTAAGACTTATATTCTTTTTACCAATCTTCATTAGCTCATCATGCAAATCATTAAAAGCATCATGCAATTCATCATATGTAGGAAGAACACTTACCTCATCAAGTTCATCACATGATTCTTCCCCAATGGCCATGAGAGCTAAGTTTGTCATTTCTTGTTGCTCATCATCGTCACTTGTTTCCTCATCACTATCATCCCATGTAGCCACCATAGCCTTCTTCTTGAATTTGTTGAGAAGAGGACATTCCGGTCGTATGTGTCCGGGCTTCTTGCATTCATAACAAGTGATTGGCTCCTTCTTCTCCTTCTTATTCTTGTAGCCTCTGAACTTTCTCTGCTCATTATTCTTCTTGTAAAATTTTCTGAATCTTCTAGCTAACATAGCCAGCTCCTCATCATCCATTTCGCTTTCCTCATCACTCTCACGTTTTGAAGCCTTGAGAGCAATGTTCTTCTTCTTTTCCTCATGCCCTTTTTCAGCTGCCAAATCTTCTTCATATGAAATAAGAGAGCCAATTAAATCATCAATAGGTAACACATTTAAATCCTTGGCTTCCTCAATGGCAGTCCTTTTTGGTCTCCATTCCTTAGGTAGAGACCTAATGATTTTCTTGACTTTTTCGCTATTTGAAAAAGTCTTTCCTAGGGCTCCTAGAGTGTTCACTATGTCCGTGAATCTAGTATACATAGAGTACACATTTTCATTTTGTTCCATTTGGAACAATTCATATTGTCGAGTGTACCTACTTATTTTAGATTCTTTCACTTGGTTTGTGCCTTCATAGACAACTTCAAGTTTGTGCCAAATCTCATTAGCACTTTCGCAACTAGACACTCTATGAAACTCTTTCTTATCTAGTGCACAAAATAAGGCATTCATGGCCTTGGAATTTAGAGAAGCTTTTCTCTTTTCAAATTCATTCCAATCCCGTGAAGGTTTTGGAATATCTTCTCCGACTTCATTTTTAGTCAAAGGCATGAAAGGACCATCATTAACGATTTCCCAAATCTCATAATCTAAGGCTTGCAAGTAAATTCTCATCCTAGTTTTCCAATATGGGTAATCGTTTCCATCAAAGTAAGGTGGTCTAGAGGTGGACTGCCCTTCCCTAAATGTGGAATCATTTTGAGTTGCCATTGATCTTTAGCTCTAGATGGTTAAATCTAAATAAGAGCACCTCGCTCTGATACCAATTGAAATACAAATGTGCAACTCAAGAGGGGGGGTGAATTGTATTTTTAAAATCTATCCTAACAAATCCACACAACAAGCAATCTAATGTCTTAACAATAATTGAAAACAATAAGTTCAATAATAGCACAATAATTAAAGAGTAAGGGAGAAGAGAAACAAACACACGAATTTTTACGTGGTTCGGTAAAATCCCAGCCTACGTCCACACCTCCAAGCGATCCAAGCTCGAGGATTTCACTATCCAAGCCTTTCCAAGGCTTCAATAATTACAATTGACTTCGAGGTGTCAATAAACCTTTACAACAAAGAGATTATTTCCCAATCTCTTCACTCAAGTGTCTCACAAGAAATGAAAGTTACAATGAAACTCACTCAATGAGTAGATATTCAAAGATGAAGAACAATGAATGATTCAATAATTTGTGTTTTGCAAGTTGAAGGCTCAAGATATCACGTGTGCTTTTTGTTTTTGCTTGTTGGAGAGCTTCAAAATGAGTTGGATTTGAGTTCTTATAGTTTGAGCTCGAAAACTAGCCGTTACTCACATTCCAGGCGTATTCGTTTTGCCGTTTATGGAATCCGGTAAGCCGGATTTATGTTACCGTTAAGGCAAAATTTTGCCTAACCGGCTTTGCCGGATTCGGAATTCGATAAGCCGTTTTCGTTCTGGATACATTCTACCCCAAATTCAATTTTTCAGTTTTTATAACCGGTAAGTCGGATGCTACAGTAACCTGCTACAGTGAAATTTTTTCTTAAATTTTCAGTTTGACCCCAAAACTTTATAAAACTGTGGTATGGCCCAAAACGTTATGAAACTTTACAAATAGGTCCAATTTCAGAATTTCTAAGTAATGCTTCGTTAATCCCAAAAATTTTTGAAATTATGATTTTGCCCAAACATTGTGAAATTATAAAATGACCCAAAAACATTTAAATAGTTTCAAATAGGTCCAAATCCAAAATTTAAAACACTATCAAAGATTTTGAAATTACTTTCATTTTAGTCCAAAATGCTTTAATTCCATAACATCATTTCTTATTATAAAAGCACAATTCATAAATCTTTGCTTAATAAATACATGTGGTTTGTTATCATCAAAATCAATATTTATAGCCATATAGGCTAACAGAATGGTCATGGGGGATGGAGTTGGTCGAGCTTTGAGCATCTGCTGCCACATTATACTCTCATGCAGATTGCATCAGTCATGCCTCCGAAACCGCATCTTGGGCCCGACAAAATTTTATGGGGTCATGATACAAGCGGCATGTTTACGGTTCGTTCAGCTTATGAATCCCTTTGCAATCTTCACTTAGATGATCATGACAGAAACTGGAAGCTTCCATGGAGTTGGAAGGGGCCTCAATCCATCCGTCTTTTTCTGTGGCAGCTAATGCATGGGAAATTAAAGACTCATGATGAGTTAGCTAGGCGCCATATCAATGTTTCTGGGGGTTGTGATAGATGTGGGGGTGTGGTTGAAGGTATTCTCCATGCATTGAGAGACTGTTGCTGTATTAATCAGGTTTGGGGTAAGCTTGTCCCAATAGCAACTCATAACGCTTTCTTCAATTCGAACCTACGTGAATGGATTACTGGAAACTTGCAAAACAAATGGAAGATTGCATCTTCCCCCCCTTGGGATTGTATCTTTGGAGTGGTTGTTTGGAGGCTGTGGTTCTGGAGGAACCACTTCTGCTTCGCGGGGAAGTTGGTGGATGGCGTAACAGTTTATATGGATGCTATGGCTAGAGCTAATGAAATTTACAGAGTTAATAATTCCGGTATAAGTCAACAGCCGAGGAGAATGGAGATTTTTATTCGGTGGATGCCGCCGTCATGGTCATGGTGCAAATTAAATACAGATGACTCTTGTAAAAATGACGGGGAAGCAGGAGCGGGTGGTGTCATTTGAGACTCAGTCGGTCATTGGATTTCCGGCTTTTGTATGAACACTGGGGAGAGTTCAGTGCTTATGGCTGAGCTTTGGGGGCTGTATCAGGGTCTAATTCTGGCTTGGGATGTAGGCATAAAACGGCTGTTGGTGGAAGTGGATAGTCTTTGTGTTACACAAATGATCTCTAAGCAAGTGGTCGTTCCCAATGTGTTCCATGCTTTAATAGTAGCCGTCCAGGAATTATTATGTAGAAATTGGCAGATTTCTATCACCCATATCTATCGCGAAGCAAACTCAGCTGCGGACTTCATGGCTAATAAGGCTTATTCAGCTCCTCTTGGCTTGCATGTGTTCTTGGACCCTCATATGGGTATTTATTCTATCATTTCGCAAGACTTGTTTGGGGTTACTCAACCCCGTTTTGTTTCGGTTTAGCTCAGTTTGACGAGCCCCCTTTCACCAAAAAAAAAAGTAGTAAATATCTTCAGTTGCATTTGACAAACACGTCCTGCATGTTCCTGTAGACTATAACGAAGTATGAAACATGGTAAGGAGACAAATTTTGCTCGCTGACATGGTAGACCGGGTAGCAAATCTCAATTTCGTTTACACGTGAAATATGCACTTATCTTAGGGATGGCAAAAATTTCTACGGGGACGGATATTTTTGGGAATTTTTTTAATTTGGGGGATACGAGAATAATTTTATACCCAATTTTTTATTCGGAGAGAGGACGAGAAAAATTTTTTACCCAATTTTTTATTTGAGGAGGGGACGGGGATGAGGTGAATCCCCATCCCCTACCCATTTCCCCATTTTAATTTTTAATTTTATTTTATTTTTAAAATTACTAATAAATAAATAAATAACAAAATTATAAATATTGTTAAAAATAATAAATATCAAAATATTTATATTATTAAACTTTTAAACTTAATTAACTAATTAAAGTCTTAAATTTTTAATCAAAACCACAATGATACAGGAGAGAGCTGCCTAATTATAATTTACAACAGTCCTAATCCTAATTCGTATCGGACGGGACAATGAACGCAATATAAGTGTTGTCCTAGTGAAGAAGATTGACAGTTTGCCATTATTTTGGAAGAGAATTTGAAAAGTTTTTATGATGTCACTGAATTATTTTCAGGAACTAAGTATCCGACAGCAAATGTATTCTTGCAACATGTGTGTGAGATTAAATTATCTTTACAAGATTGGCTTTTATCACCTTGTGATAGGATTCAACATATGGCTCAGTTGATGTTATTGAAATTTGATAAATATTGGCAAGATATGAGTGGAATTTTGGGTGTGGCCTGTATCTTTGATCCAAGGTATAAAAAGAAGTTCATTGAATATTACTTTTCTATGGTTTATGGTGGTGTTAAAGAGTTGTATGTTGGGAAAGTGGTCACCCTTTGCCGGGAATTAGTGGAAGAGTATCAATTGAAGTTTTCACCAACTGTTTATTGCTTTGATTATACTGGTAGTAGTTCTTCTACTAGATCTACAGGGGATTCTTATAAGAAAGCAACCAAATGGATGACAGGTTTTGATGATTATGTAAACAATGGAGATTGTGCAGTTGTTGCAGATGAATTAGATTCATATTTGGATGAGAAAGTTATACCCCAGATGGAAGATTTTAATATTTTGAGTTGGTGGAAGACAAATGCTAATAGGTATCCTACATAAGCTCGAATTGCTAGAGATATTTTGGCAATTCCAATTACAACAGTTGCTTCTGAATTAGCTTTTAGCACTGGTGATAGAGTTGTGAACACACACCGTAACAAACTTCATCCAAGCACATTGGAGGCCTTAATGTGCTGTCAAAATTGGTTACGAGCTTACAATAGCAGTATGAGTTTATTTTACATTGTCAGTTATTAATATTTACACTTATAAGTTCCGTTACTTATATCATTTTTATTGTTTTAGGTTTGAAATCTGAGGCTATCTCTCAATTTGCCACATTTCTCGAGGAAGAACAGGAGGAGCAGGACGAGCAGAAGGTAAATAGTTTTATTAAAAATATTAATTAAGTATCTACATTTATTTCATTTATTTTATTACCGATATAAAAATAATTTTTTTTTCTTTTTATTGTAGGATTACGAAGATTGAGTCATTGACAAATATAATTATTTTAATAATTTATATTTTGAATGTGACTTTGAAATAGATCAATATTAATATAAAATATATTTTGAACTTTATTTTTTTCTGAATTTTTTATTTTAATATGATTAATTTAAAAAAATGTATTAGACTATTAATTATTCAGGGACCGGGAACCCTCAGGGATCCCCTATTATTATTCAGGGAGGGGATGGGGATTCTCTCAAGCAATTCTAACGGGGACGGAGAGGGGACGGAGACATACGCAAAATATCGGAGATGAGTATAGAGAGATTAGTCCCCTCCCCTCCCCTCCCCATTGCCATCCCTAACTTATCTCCAATTTCGGTCCCAATATCGCTGCCTATTATATATAGCAATATAGGTTGTTTCTTTTTGGACCTACATTAATTATATATAGCTTGTTAGGAAAAAAAATTTATTGCCCGTTATTATCGTTACGTCTAGATAATTTTTTTTATCATTTATTCTTATTTTATATATTTTAAAGAAAGCTCAGGTTAAATATGGGCCATCAAATTTATTTGATTTATAAGCAAAGATATTGGAAATTATTAGTTTTATTTAAACATATTATATTATAGATAACAAAAATAAATACCTAAATTATTAGATATAAAAGTACATGTATTTATGTTACAATGTTTAAAATAATTAAATGAAAATTATCTTAAGTAACCTTAACGGTCAAAGATAGTCTAAGTTAAAAAAAAAATTATAAGGAAGATTTTTAATTAATTAACTGTCCATCAAATTTTTGTTGACTTCTATTTTTTAAGATGAAAAATAGAATTGGTTATAGTTATTTCCTAGAAGTGAGGTGAGTTTAGAAAAGTAGTGGGACATTAGGGTGCGTCGGATAATATTTTTTAATTAGTATTTTTCGGTCTTATTTTAAATAAAGAGAATGATGTTTTTCATGTCATACTTTTTAAAATAAAAATTTGTTCTGTAGTTTGTTTTCAAAGCAATATATAAAAATGAAAACAGTAAAAAAACACATTTACTTATTTGTTTGAAAATATAATATTTTTTAATGAAATAATTTTCTTCAATTTATTTATTTATTTTTTTTGTTATTATAATTTTAATCAAAGTGATATCAAATTCCATATAGCAATAATAATTTTCAGAGAACCCTCTCATAATTTATTAAGTTTAATAAATTAAAATAAAATGAAAAATAAAATAATAAATATATAATTAATTAGCATATACCAAAATAAAATTTTGAATTATAATTATATTTATTATAGACATTTAAGTAGTTTATTTGTGCTAATTATATTTTACAACCCAAAATATAAAGAACAAAAGAGTACAATAAACAAAATTATAAAATTCAAAAAAAAAAAAAGGTACTGGATCCTGTTACAAAGAGATAAGGCTTGTTGAGTGGTTCCAGTGAATAAGAAAAAGATGAGGGGTAGAAGAACTAAAATTGAAGGGATAAGGTGAAAGTAATAATTAAAGAACTAATAAAGTAACGATTGAAACAATAACAGTGGTGGGCCAGCACCAAAATTTTGCCTCGTCCTTTTTTAATCCTTCTCCAAATACTCAAGAACATTAAATTTGACGTTCTTAAGTTTTTTTTATAAGAATCAAGTTACCGTGTAATTATAATATTGTACTATAATTATATTCAGTCGTTGGATGTACATTTAAATTTTACCTCGTTCTTTTTTAATCATTCTCCAAATAGTCAAGAACATTAAATTTGACATCCTTGAGTTTTCTTTATAAGGATCAGGTTACAGTATAATTATAACACGGTACCACAATTACACCACAAATTTTCCCTCTTTATAAATGTTCAAAAAATAAAAATATTTTGTTCTCCAATTTTTTTTTGGAAAAATAATTTAACCAAACGTGTTTTGTGTTTTTCACCTTCGAAAAGTAAAAAATACCCAACCGAAAATGTTACCGAACGCACCATAGTAGATATCCATCCTTTTTCTAATGATCTAATGCCAGTGAAGCATGCCACCATTAGCCTTATTATCCGGCGATAACCCCATGTAACTAAGGGTGTGGATTCAAGTCCTTATAAGGGTTGGTTTAATTTAGATACAATAATATTAAGAATTCTAATTAATATTTGAGTTGATGTAACACTCGTTTATTGAATAGAGTAGATTTTGCGAACTAACGCTCAAGTTAATGAGTCAAATCAAGCGGTCTACGTTTGCATGCGTATTTACGACGGAATCATGACTCCAATTTGGAATCTCCAGACTCCAATCGCATTAATTGAGGAATTCAAGACTAAATTTAAGATAAAATTATGTTGCAGCTGTGGTATAGATTAGGACAAAATTATGGTGCAACTATGGTACTATACCACAGCTGCACCTAGCCATTAGATCTAGCTGCACACATGTGGTATAGCTGAATCAAATGACTAGGTGCAGCTATGGTATAGTACCACAGTTGCATCATAGCTAGACCCCTAAATTTAACACCAATACGTCACAGATACAAAGATTGTTCAATTATACAATTACGAATACAAAATATTCAAGCCGTTATACGCCAACTTATTTAAAATATGTGGGAATAAAAAAGGCTGTATTTCGTCAATGCATGCAGACTTTTAAGCTTTAAACCAAATGCATATCACGCTACATATGCCATCGCTCTATGAGTATGGGCCGACATTTATGTGCACATGGCCATAAATTCAAACACAGCATGATATTGCATATTGACGGAGTACAATTCTGAAGAAAAAAAAAAGTTGATAACCAAGAAAAAAATTTCTATGCTTGTGGTGAGTTTTTTCTTTTTTATACAATTAGCCGCACTTTTTTTTTATAACAACATTATTTTGATGAGTTTTAAAAAATAAGATAAATGATGTTTTAATTTTTGTAATTTAAGTTAATTATCTATTTAGTCCACATATTTTTAAAATTATATTAAAAAATTGCAGCAATCTCACAAAACAATTTATCAAAAATCTAGCTACTTTAATATTCAATGCTGCTTATCTTATCAACCCCAAAATGACACTAAAGGTTCCCAAAGCTCTTTGTACCCAATCCAATAAGATAAATAAAAATACAGTGGCAGCAAATTCAAACTTGTCACAGGTTCTTGTATTCTAGCTTTTAACTGAATACTAAATGTGTATATTTATAAACACACACAAAGACCAATGGGCCTTTGGTCCAGTGGGAGAATCCTTACACTTACAATAATGAGTGCAAGGGTTCGAGCCTCCATAAAAATATTTATGGGGCTTACTTACAATTCTCCCTCAATTATCAAATAATTGAGTGGAGCCAGTCTATTCCTCACGAAATGTGAGTGGAGTGAACAGCCCTCAAATATTTGAGAGGATTTGAACGAATTTAGACAGTTCTTCAGAGGAGTACATGCCACAAAGAAGATCCCAATTATAAAATCTATTTGAATAAACACAAACAAAGGACCATGCATTTAATTTTCATGTGTGCATTTATACACACACTCACACACTCGCACAAAGGACTAGATATATACAGTCCTTTGTATTCTAGCGTTTATAATTAATAAATGCATGGTCTGATCACTCATAATACCTTAACCCATGCAAGGATCATTCCCAAGGGATTAAATTATGATCTGTTTCTCACCAATGCTCTGACTGATATGTATCGAAAATGTGGCTGTCTAAACCGAGCTCAAAACGTTTCTAACATGTCCCTTAGGGATGGAGTATCTTAAAATATACTTAATAGCAGGCCATTAATTCTTAAACTAGTGATTGTTCAGAATCTCTGAGTTTGTTCTCCGAAATGCGGCTCTTGGGTATGAAGCACGATGTAGTATCTTTTATGGGTGCTATATCAGCTTGTGCAAATCTTGGTGCAACGGAGCAAGGGAAGGAAATACATCGTGTTACAATAAGAAAACATCTTCATACACATCTCTTTGTTGCAAACTCAATTTTGGACTTTTCATGGGCGGCTATTCCCCTAGGCAACTTAGGCGGTTGCTTAGGGCCCTACTATAGATGAAGGCCTCTAATTTTATTTTTAAATTATAGTTATTAATTATTATTTTATAAATCTATTTTTCATAAACAAGTTACTAAATCCTTACAAAGTCCCCTTCTAACATTATAATTAACAATTTTAATCCCACTAATTTCCTCCATATATTTCATCTAAAACTCTATAAAGGTCACATATTTTTTTTAATTATTATCAATTAATATATTTTTCCAATAAAAAAATACATGAAATCTTCATTACTTTGGTGAAAAAAACTATTTTCTCTACCCTACTTTTCACTTAAGGAAAAAAAAATTAATTGTTTTACTTTTCATTGATCACTGCTACTCAAAGCATCAATCCATCAAAGTTAAAGTTCTCAAATTTTCAGGTTCCATCTTTCCATTCTCTTATTAATTAAGTTGTTTAGTTGTTTTTGTTTCTTTTTTAAAATATTATTGTGTTCATAGGTTGTTTCCTTGTAATTATCTAGCATAATTGTTTAGCTAATTACTCTTGTTTCACTAGAAAAAAAATTGTCTACTAAAAAAATATGCATTAGGGTACAAAAAACTTTAAAAATAAGAGAAGAATAGAAAAGTTAGTGTAATCTCAAAAAGGACCCATTGATAAAAACTTGTTTAATATCAACTATGTCATAAGAAAGATTAAATAGGTTAACTATATTGTCTATTGAGAAAGATATATTAGGAAAATTAGAATATTAAAGTTTGATTAATAATTTTGCTTCTCAAAAGCTAGAGAAATTGATTTTAAATAAATAAAATTTTAATATAATTAATACATATATTTTACCTCAAATTTTTTGGAAGGCCTAAGTAAAACAATTTGCCTAAGGCGTAAAATATGATTGGACCGCGCCTGGACTTCTATACTAGGACTGGACGAATTGATCTAGCTAATAAGATATTTGATCGTCTCCCAGTCAAAGATTCAGCCTCTTGGATTACACTGATTTTAGGTTATGGAATGCTTGGTGAGTTGGACGTTGCTATCAATCTCTTCGAATCTATGAGAGAAGATGGTGTGGAGTATGATCCTGTTTCACACATTGCTGTTCTGACGGCTTGTAGTCTTGGAGGACTAGTCGAGAGGGGAAGAAGTTCTTCGATGAAATGCAAGCTCGCAACGTTAAGCCAGCAGAAACGCACTATGCTTGTATGGTTGATCTCTTGATAAAGTACAATCAAAAGGCTCGATAACAGAGGCATCACCGGCAAAATCAGAATTTTCGGGGGATCTTTAAGGTCAAATCACTTTCTAAAATATTTGCGTTACATTTTGCTGATAGATGCATCAAGAGAGGAAACCCAAAACGTTTTGTTGTCTAAATTATTGGATGAAATGCTGATGTCTCCAAACACTATCCAGCAACACCTCTTTTGCCCCAGTGAAAAGTTGTTCTCATTATCAGCAGACCAATAAACCATCTTCTTCCTTACAGCAGAAGAGGATCGATTAGCACTCCCAGTACCAATATCCATGCCAATGTTCAATTCATCAACCCTCTTAATTATCACACCAGCCTTCTGTCTCAACAAGTTTACCAAAATATTTGCGTAGTTTCTGTGATCTCTGGGTAAAGAAACTCTATCCACCAAATTTGCAATTTTATATAAAAAATTGTTAGTCCAAAATTTCTGAACAGAAGATGAGCACTAATTAAGTAAGAACATCTCAGCTTCTTGAGTCAAGATGAGTCAACACAAAGGATGAATAAGAAGCCAAGTCAGCAGGATGATTGTGCTGTGTATTTTTATTCCATTTTCTGTTTTACTAGTTTGTAGTTAGTTGTAGATTTAGCTAGCTCAGAAGATTGATATAAATACATGCATTGGAATTTTCATTGTGTGTAATTGAAATAACAAGATTCAGTTCTGGAATATTCTTCTTCTGAAAATTTTCTTTCTTGCCAAAAAAGGTAAAGCATTATTCTTTCGGCTCCATACAAAAAGCAGTTCAGAACTCTCCCCTTAGTAGAAGTCCGAGGTTGCATCAATTGGTTCAAGAAACTAATCATTACTAAAAGGAAGAAAATTTGCATCCACTACCGAAGCGCTATACCTATATTCTAAACACTTTTTTATTACATATACCTTCACCAAGACTTCCTTTGTCAACCGAGCAGTGGAGGTTTATAAGCTCAGTGATTCATATGCTCTGATACAATCATTGGATGTCCCCTTCTGGCAAGATCATACAGAAATTCAGAATGCGGGCCTCCAAATATGCGGTTCTTACTATTTATCCTCTCAAACTGGCACAATAGTTTCCTTGTTACTGCTTTGGATGCCCCAAATAAGCTCGCTACCAGAACTGTTTCTTGTCTCTGAACAGAGGGAAGAACAGAACCAGGATCATCCATGCTTTTCACAACTCTTCCAGGCAATACTTCTCTGAAACAGAAATCGTACCATTTCAGATTACTAAAAGGCGGCATAGTTGGAATGTTGAAATCACGCGAACTTTCATCCAATGGTTTGGAATCTGGCCCAGCTGATTTTCCGTAGTTAATGTTGAAGTCAACAATTTGTTGGTGCAAATACAATTTGTTGAAGTCAACAAATTGTTGGTGCACCAACAATTTGTTGATTTTGTAAAGCCGAAAAGAAAGAATGGGGGATGGATTTGAAAATTAATAATAATTAAAAATTATATTTTTAATTATTTTATTCTTAGCATAGTAATTCATTTCTCCTATAAATAGCTAAAGATTTCATTCATTTGAAATCATCCCAAAATTGTTAAGCTTATAAGTTTCTAAGCTTTTGAGAGAAGTGAGAGAAGTGTGTCTGGGGAATTTATCTTTCCTGCAGAGTGTGAGAGTACTGGGTATATTTGGGTTTCTGGGAAGTGAGATTCGTTACTCAAATATTGTACTCTATTAATTGTTAAATAAACAATTATTCTTTCTTGCCTCCGTGGATGTAGGTTTAATTACCGAACCACGTAAATCTTGTGTCCTTTATTTTTCTATAATTATTTGGTGCGCTTGATTCCGCATTCCGCGCACAACAAGTGGTATCAGAGCTGACGGTTCGTACTTGGGGGGATATTGTATTGTTCACGTATACGGTACTATTCCTGTATATGGTACTGTTCACATACGGTATTGTTCACGAATACGGTGGAGACGACCATTTGTACTTGGGAGACAGTCTATTATAAGTAGTGTGTATTTTTGCATGTCTAGGAAAGTTCTGTCAACAAAGACGATAAGAGTCTAAGGATTCTGGTTTTTAATTGGGACTGAGCTCCCGTCCAGTCTCCTGGGAACTTTCTTAGTGCATTTATACACACGAAATTAACATCATAGAGATTGTTTTTCAATTGGAAATAGTTCGTTGAGAAAATGGTAGAAGGTGAAACTTTCAGAATTTGGGAGAGATCTACCGTGACTATTTCAGGAGACACTTCAGGTGGGAGGCGAGATTTGTCAAATCGCTATTCAGTACCTGTTATAGGAGGCCAGAAGATCGATGTTGAAAAGTTTGATGGGAAAATCAACTTCGGCATGTGGAGGCGCGAAGTTATGGATGCCCTTATTCAAATCGATCTCGATGTTGTTCTGAAAAATAAAAAACACTTGTATGATGAAGAAATTTAGGATTGTATGATGAAGAAATTTAGGATTGTATGAATAAAAAAGCATGTGGTCAGATCAGATCTTGTTTGACCAAGGAGGTGAAATACTTGGTGAAAGATAAAAAGTGTGCGATGACTTTGTGGCGTACATTGGAGAAAAAGTACCTGGTGAAAAGTCCTGAAAATCGCCTTCATGCAATGAGCCAAGTATATGGTTTTCGAATGAAGCCTGGGGTGTCAATACACGATCATGTCTCAAGATTTGAAAAGTTATTTGCTGATTTGAAGAATCTTGATGAAGATATTAAGGATGAAGTCAAGGCTATGATTCTGTTACACTCACTACCAGAGGAATTTAGTTATTTTGTGACTACTTTGATATATGGGAAGAGTGTGATCGTCTTCAAAGATGTTTGCACAGCATTAATTAACTTGGAGATTCAGAATAATAATAAAAATTCTGAACGAGCATCGTCTGAAGCTTTGGTGAGCAGAGATTGGGCGATGGAGAAAAAGAAAAAGCGTGGTGGAAAGAATTCTCAATCCAAATCGAAAAGCAGAAATATAGCTCGAGACGGGAGTGCCTTTTGTCATGAAAAGGGCCATTGGAGGAAAGATTGTCCAAAGGCTCAAAAAAGAGATGGGAAGAAACCAACAGCAGCAAACATGGCACAGAAAAATGAAGACTCTGATTATTCACTAAGTATTACTCCTGCAGCATACGTGGCTAGTTCGAGCGAGTTGATACTTGATATTGGAGCAACTTATCATTTGTGTCCTATTAAGGAATGGTTTACAGATTTTCGTAATCTGAAATCCGGTGCAGTTGTGATGAGGAATGATCAACCTTGTCGCACAATGGGAATATGAACAATTCGGCTCAAAATGTTTGATGGAATGATCAGAGAACTCAAAGAGGTTAGATTTGTTCTAGTTTTAAAGAAAAATTAATTTTTGTAGGTGCTTTGGAAGTTAAAGGCTACAAGGTTACCATTGAAGATGGCACCATGAAATTTACACATGGGGCTATGGTGATTCTGCAAGGTGTTCGGCGTCACAATTTGTACTATTTGAAGGGAGGTACAACTGATGAAGCAAATGTTGTTGAGGCGCACAGTGACACCACCAAACTATGGCATGTACGATTGGGACATGATGGAGAGAAGTCTTTGCAAACTTTGATGAGGCACATACTCTTAAAAGGTACCAAAACCTGTAAATTAAATTTCTGTGAGCATTGTGTATTAGGCAAGAAAACAACAGTCAAGTTTGGTACAGCTAATCACGATACTCGTGAGATCCTTGAATATGTTCACAGTGATGTATGGGGACCAATCAAGACTACATCAATTGGTGGAAGCCATTATTTTGTTACATTTGTTGATGATTTCTCTAGACGTGAGTGGGTGTACACCATGCGAGCAAAGGATGAGGTTCTAGAGATTTTCGTGAACTGGAAGAAATTGGTAGAGACTCAAACTGGTAGAAAGATCAAAGTATTACGATCTGATAATGGGGGTGAATATACTTCTGATCCATTCTTGTAAGTATACCAGAACGAGGGTATTAAAAGACATTTCACGGTGAGACATACTCCGCAACAGAACGATGTGGCTGAGCGTATGAATCGTACTTTACTGGAGAAGGTACGATGTATGTTATCTAATGCTGGTTTAGATAAAAAGTTTTGGGCTGAAGCTGTGAGTTACGCAAGTCACTTGGTAAACCAGTTGCCGTCTGCTGCAATTGGAGGTAAAACTCCTATGGAAATATGATCTGGAAAGCATGCACAAGACTATGATTCCCTTCGTATATTCGGGTATCCAGCTTATTATCATGTCAAAGATGGTAAACTGGATCCTCATGCTAGAAAAGCTATCTTTATGGGATTTAAAGGTGGAGTAAAGGGCTTCAAGCTTTGGGATCTCGAAGACAAAAAGTTTGTACTGGAAGAAATTGGTAGAGACTCAAACTGGTAGAAAGATCAAAGTATTACGATCTGATAATGGGGGTGAATATACTTCTGATCCATTCTTGTAAGTATACCAGAACGAGGGTATTAAAAGACATTTCACGGTGAGACATACTCCGCAACAGAACGATGTGGCTGAGCGTATGAATCGTACTTTACTGGAGAAGGTACGATGTATGTTATCTAATGCTGGTTTAGATAAAAAGTTTTGGGCTGAAGCTGTGAGTTACGCAAGTCACTTGGTAAACCAGTTGCCGTCTGCTGCAATTGGAGGTAAAACTCCTATGGAAATATGATCTGGAAAGCATGCACAAGACTATGATTCCCTTCGTATATTCGGGTATCCAGCTTATTATCATGTCAAAGATGGTAAACTGGATCCTCATGCTAGAAAAGCTATCTTTATGGGATTTAAAGGTGGAGTAAAGGGCTTCAAGCTTTGGGATCTCGAAGACAAAAAGTTTGTGTGTAGCAGAGATGTCACATTTAATGAAGCTTCAATGATGAAAGTTTCAATGATGAAAGCTTCAAGTTCTCAAAAGGTGGAGAACAAGACCAAAAATGTATTGCAGCGGGTGGAGTTTGATGCAACTCCATATGTACCAATTAGTTCTACATCAAAGAAGGGTTCAACTATGGAGATAACACTTAGAGTTGAAGAAGAAGTTGTTTTTTCTGATGTCCCACAAAATGAATAAACAATTGATTATGTAGATAATGATGATTTTATAGCAACAAGAAGGCTAAGAAGAGAGATAAAGAAACCCATATGGCTTACTAAAGATATGGTGGTAGCCTATGCACTTCCAGTTATTGATGATAACATCCCCAACACTTTTGGTGAAGCATTACGCAGTAGTGAAAGTAATCAGTGGAAGTTAGCCATGGAGGAAGAGATTAAATCTCTCTATCAAAACCAGACTTGGGAACTTGTAAAGTTACCAAAGGGAAAAAGGGCTATTAGCAATAAATGGGTCTACACCAAAAAGCAAGGATCTCCGAATCAAATAACTCTTCGATACAAGGTAAGGCTCGTGGTAAAAGGTTTTGCTCAAAAGGAAGGAATTGACTACAATGAAGTTTTCTCTCCAGTTGTAAAACATACTTCCATTCGTATCCTACTTGCCTTAGTTGCAGAATATGAGTTAGAGTTGGCTCAATTAGATGTTAAGACGGCGTTCTTACATGGAGATTTGGAGGAGGAAATCTATATGATTCAGCCTTGTGGTTTCAGAGTTGCTGGAAAGGAGAATCATGTGTGTAGGTTGATTAAATCTTTGTACGGACTGAAGCAATCGCCAAGGCAGTGGTACAAAAGATTTGATCAATTTATACAAGGGCAGAAATTCACCATAAGTGAACACGATCATTGTGTTTACTTTAGAAGACTACCAGATAGAGCTTTCATCTATTTGTTACTCTATGTCGATGATATGCTTATAGCTTCGAAGAATAGAGATGAGATCGAAAGATTAAAGAAGCAACTGGCTTCTGAGTTTGAGATGAAAGACTTGGGTGATGCACAGAGAATACTTGGGATGGAGATTCGTAGAGACAAGAAGAATGGAAGCGTATGGTTGACACAAAAGTCTTATTTGAAGAAAATGCTAGAAAGATTCGGTATGGATGACAAAACTAAACCGGTATGTACACATCTAACTTCTCATTTCAAATTAAACTCTTCTTCATGTCCTAGATCTCAAGAGGAGCGCGATTACATGGCTCGTGTTCCATATGCTAGTGCTGTGGGTAGTCTTATGTATGCTATGGTATGCACAAGGCCCGATATATCTCAAGCAGTGAGCATGGTTAGTAGATACATGCACAATCCGGGTAAAAATCAATGGCTTGCGGTAAAGTGGATTCTCCGATATTTGTATGGGACAGTTGATGTTGGGTTATTGTTCAAGAAGGATTGTGGTCAACAATGTGTTGGGTATTGTGATTCTGATTTCGCTGGAGACCTTGACAAGCGAAGATCAACAACGGGCTACGTATTCACATTGGGTGGAGGTCCGGTTAGCTGGAGGTCGATTTTACAATCGACAATTGCTCTGTCCACTACGGAAGCAGAGTATATGGCAGCAACTGAAGCTGTAAAAAAAGCTATCTGGTTGAAAGGCTTGTTAGGTGATTTGGGAGTAATTCAGGAGAACATTGCGGTCTTCTGTGATAATCAAAGTGCGATATTCCTTGTGAAGAATCAAGCATATCATGCTCGGACGAAGCACATAGATGTAAAATATCATTATGTGAGAAAGATTATCGAGAGCGGTGTTGTGTTGTTGAGATTGTATTGTGATTCTGATTTCGCTGGAGACCTTGACAAGCGAAGATCAACAACGGGCTACGTATTCACATTGGGTGGAGGTCCGGTTAGCTGGAGGTCGATTTTACAATCGACAATTGCTCTGTCCACTACGGAAGCAGAGTATATGGCAGCAACTGAAGCTGTAAAAAAAGCTATCTGGTTGAAAGGCTTGTTAGGTGATTTGGGAGTAATTCAGGAGAACATTGCGGTCTTCTGTGATAATCAAAGTGCGATATTCCTTGTGAAGAATCAAGCATATCATGCTCGGACGAAGCACATAGATGTAAAATATCATTATGTGAGAAAGATTATCGAGAGCGGTGTTGTGTTGTTGAGAAAGATCGATACCAAAGATAATTCATCAGATATGTTGACGAAGGTAGTTTCTGGAGTTAAGTTTCAACATTGCTTGAAATTAATTCAAATCCTTCGATTGTGTTAAGATATGTCCTTCGGAAATTTTGAACTACGGTTGGCTTGATCCCAAATTTTGGGTACATAGACAGTCATAGAGATGCAGCCACTTTGGGGATGATGGTTCGTTGGTAGTCGGCTCAGATTTAAAAAATTTTTGCTGAGGTGGAGATTTGTTGAAGTCAACAAATTGTTGGTGCAAATTTGTTGAAGTCAACAAATTGTTGGTGCACCAACAATTTGTTGATTTTGTAAAACCAAAAAGAAAGAATGGGGGATGGATTTGAAAAATAATAATTATTTTATTTTTAGTATAGTAATTCACTTCTCTTATAAATAGTTAATGATTTCATTCATTTGAAATCTTGGAAACTCTGTATAGTTCCCGTTTCTCTCTTGGCTGCTGTAAACTCTTGCATAGGATTTACTGGTAAGGTTTTTATTATTATTTTTTCATTTTTCCTTATTTGTTTTCTATTCCAATCCGGAGTCCAGAAAGCCTCATCGAAATTGTATAGCATGTATTATAATGGTGGCATTAATTAGGAAGCTTGATTTTAGAATTGGAAAAGGATTGGAATTAGAATCCAAATTGGATTCAACCAATAAAGCACACGGATTTGGCCAATAATTGGATGATCGTGGGGTATTATTAAATAAGGCTAATGCAAGACGGAAGAGAGGGGAGAAAAAGGGGAGCATTCGGCAGAGAAGAGAAAAGCGGCAGTAGCAATTCAATTTTCTATGGCTGATTTTATTCTTTTGTTGCTTCCAATTCAAGTATGTTTATTTAATTTTCTTATACTGAGGTTAAGAATGAAACCCCACTTAATGAAATAATTATCTTTTTATTTAATTAATTCCCGATATATGTTTTTTAAAGTTTATGGTTCTTATTTCACAAGATTAGTTAGATATTATTAAATTTTTCACCAATTATGTCATGCATTATTGATTGTTAATATTAATATTTGACTAAATCTATACTTGGATCTATAAAGTCTATATATGATTATCTTTGATTTTGTATCTTTCATTAAATTGTTTACACAGAGTGCTTAGGAAAATTTTGACTATTTGTTATTCAATATGTTTACATGGGATGCTTAGATATCATACTATTAAACAGAAAAAGAACCTACATTAGATTTAATTACTTTGGCTTAATTGTTATATTCATGAGATGATATAGATTGATTTCAAGTTGTCATTCTAAAATTGGGAATTAATTAACAATTTGATAATTACGTTGAATAGTGGTGGATTCTAAGAGCTTGGTAATTTTCGTCTTATTGAATTCTCCTTTACTTTAATTGTTTTCTTAGTTTAATTTCTATTAAAACTCAATTTGCTCAACTAGGTTAGTATTAATATTAATTTTAGATTTAAATTAGAACTTTCAATTTATAGCAATCCTTGTGGATTCGACCTCGTTATCACTATTCTATTTTTAGATTCGTACGCTTGCGAGTATATTAAAGTTTTTCACAATAGTAGAAACAACATTAAGGGATCAAGAATTAAGACAATACTGCAGACAGCCGCTGTAATTGACTGATGAGTATTGACACTGCCATAAAATTTTAATAAAATGAAAGCGTAGGGTTGCTTGTTGGTAACTCTGAATCCTCCTCTAAACAATGTATCTGGAAGAAAATGCTAAAAACCTTGCCACAACAACGTATAATCAAAAAGGCAATTGGGCAATTTGTCGGGGCTACTTTGTTAATTAGTCATTTGGTATAGATTCACCATAATATATATGCATACTATATTTGGATATGAGCAATTTTTATTTTTTTATTATTGTTGTTGTTGTTGTGATTTTCACTGTAAAACGTATTGAGCAATTTTTTGCATTCGTGCTGTCTATAGTTCACTCATTTCTCTTGGTTAATTTCTAACTTGTTGTATTGTACCCCCAACGGATCAGCATCATCTCCTAATCTAATCTTTTTCTAAGGTTTATAAACGGATCCGCATCATCTCCTGATCTCTAGGCAATTGTTTAGATTCAATTCAATTCAATTTACCAGCTGACGAGTGACTATTTCTGACTCACAAATTCTTCAAAAATTTGAGAACTTTATATGCTAAATCATGAATATCCGACTATTTTTTAAGAGTGATGATACAGCCACAAACTCTTATACAAACTTATCTTGTACAAGCTGACGTGACATTAATTCATTGACTGAATTAAAATATAAAATAATAAAAACAAATCATGTGGATCAAGTGATATTTAATTTAACCAATCTTATCATGCCATGTCAGTTTGTACAAAATAAATTTATACAAGAGTTTGTGATTATATTATTACTCATTTTTTAATGTCACAAATTGCCTAAAGATCATAATTAATAAGATATCGAAAAAAAAGTGTAAAAGAAATAAAAAAATTAGAAAAAAAATCATAGTGGGTCCGTTTGTTAAACGGTATGCTTTTGTGCTAAATAAGGAAAAGCTAGTAGAAAATTCAATCCTGTCCGTAGATTTAATAAAGAACGTGTCAAGATTTTGTATAAAACTTACGAAAGGTTAGACTATGAGAGGAATCTAAATCCCTTTTCTGAAGCGACAAGAAATTAATTTGCTTAAACTGTACAGTGCCGTGCTGCTGCTAACGACGACTCAACTTCCTATCAGATAAATATACTGGTAAGTCTTTGTCTTATTTATTTATTAGTTTATTTTTAAAGTGCTTTTATTATTTCCCAGGGATAACAATTTTCCTGGAATAATTTTTACTCTATCTCTTAGTTACGGTTTTTTCATTCAGAGAATATATGAATAATTTGAATATATTATTATCAGAGATTGTTGCAGATTATGGATGCCATGTATCGAATTTCGGAACTTCCTACTCCTATCATTCATCATATGATGTCATACCTCGATGCAAAAGAACTTGATCGAACTAGCATATTATCAAAGAGATGGAATCGGTTGCGTATTTCATTCCCCGTATTGGACTTTGCTCTTCCGTATTCGTTTCACATGAACCTCTATTATGATTGGTATTTGCGGCGGCGGAGGAGGATATTGGAAATTGACGAATGGGAAACTTACGAATGGGAAATTGACGAATACGAATGGGAAACTTACGAATGGGAAACTGACAAATCAGTTCGTATAAAGGAATTCATAAACTTCGTTGATGCTTCTCTGCTTCAGTTCCATGAGCTCAAGCTATGTATACAGAAATTGAGACTACCTATAATCCGTAATGAAGATGAAGGAATGTTTTCTCATGTTGATAAATGGATAGAATTGACCGTACGGAATGGGGTCAAAGAACGAGAAATTGGTGTCATGCCAGGGGAAAACGCTTACAGTTTGCCTGAAACAATCTATTCTGCTAAATTGTTATCTTCTTTAGAGCAGTAGAGCGCACTGGTTGTCGATTGGAGGAGCCTCCGAATGCTATAAGCTTAAATTCTCTGAAAATGCTTACCCTATACGAAGTCTATATAAATGAACAGATGGTCCAAAAGCTTATTAGTGAATGCCTTTCGCTTGAGGATTTGTGCTTTTACTGCTGTTCAGGTTTGAAGATTTTGAGCGTCTCCCAAGCACGCAATCTAAAGAATATGACAATTGTGTCTGAGTGGCCAAGTGAACATTATGAAGGTATTAAAATTGTTGTTCCGAGTCTTCAACAGCTAACCCTTTGTTTATCCAAGCGAATATTAATTTACGTGACTCTGTCTCCTCATTTAAAAAAGTTGAGTTTACATGGGAGATGTTGTCAGAGTGCAAGAATTTATTTCAAATTTTCCCTTGCTTGAGGATCTTTCCATTAATTGGTGCCGCTCCCTCAAAAGGTTTAAGATTATAAGTAATCGCCTCAAGCACTTGATATTTCGCAACTGTTGGAATTTGAAGGCCATTGAGGTTGATACTCCCAATTTACTTTCCTTCATTTACAAGTGCGATCCGATTCCTATTATATCAATGAATGCTCCATGTCCATGGAAAGTGAGATGCCGTAGAGTTATACTTGACAAGCGTTGCTACAGCAGGCTAAAACAATTTCTTGGAGCATCAAATCGAATTGAAAGTCTAACCATAACTCTCATGGAAAGGATCGGGAGCAAAGTATGTATTCATGTTTACAAATTCGAAATAATTTAGTAGAACTAAAAGTTCACCTTATCTTTTTCAATTTTAACAGTTTGCGTTCATTTTCTAATATATTTTTATTCATTTTTCTTTATTTTGATTTATTTAGGTATCATTCAATTTAGAGAGTTTCAGAAAACATTCCCCTTCACTCCCTGTTCCGGTTGAGGAAATGGAGCTATCTGTGCATGCGTTAGAATCTAACTGCCAAATTTCTTTGGAAAGTATTTTCTTGATTTGTTATCCCAAGACTTTGCGAGTACATATAGAAACCGGCAATACCGACCTCGAGTTCGTTGAGGTGCGTTCGATTTTGTCATTAATTTCTCATACTCATCAAATTATTGTCGTTTTTTTTACAACTTAGATTTACAATATGGGATGAGGGAAATGGAGAAAAGAATAGTATTGTAGCACATTCATAAATTTTACGTTATTTGGTGTTTCAAAATTTCTTTCACAACCTGGTATAAATCAATTTGAATGGCATCTGTAAACCCTTGAAAACAAAGGAGGATTAAACTGCTGAAAACTAAAACTATCCAGGCAATAAAACTATTTTAGTAAACTAAAGGACTTTATTAATATTTTATTAGAGAATCACTACAACACTTACGGCTCACTCTTTTTTCTCTCCACCAATTATTCACTCGATGCGTACAACAAGGATCTTAGGGGCATCTATAGTATCCTAAAATTAATACAAACTACACATTAAATTACAAAAAATTTAACAATCATATTTTACAAATATAACTAAATATTCAAGAGTTTTCTACATTTAGATATTTTCACCTCCATTAGATATTTTTGGATTAGAGTCATCTCTCATTCTCTACATAATTCTTGAAACTTCTACGGATTGAGCTTTGAAATTGGGCTTGGACAAGTGTAATTGAATTGAATCATTAAATTGGTGTTGGATTTTTAACATAAACATCTTTGGATTGTAACCAATTTTTTATAAGAAGTCTATATATATAATAATACAGTGTAATTTGTTCAAAATCATATATAGTTTAATTAGAATTTATGGTCTTTGTGATTATTGCAGTGGCTTTTCAAACAACTATGGAATAGAAATGTGAAGTGTTGCAGGTCTCATTATATCAAATGTTGGCAACATCATTTAAAGGATGCAAAGATTATAAGCTTCTTACCATAGCGAGATGGTGAGTCGATTAATATCGATGATTTGACGGATAGATTACGGATGCATCCAGAAGAAGATTTTTCACCTCCAAGAGGATGTTATGCACTCAATCTTGATTGGTGTTTTCCTATACATAATGTTAAGCCTTGAGCTTTTTCACTTCAATTATTACAATGAATGCGCCATGCCTATGGCAAGTGAGCTGTAATCGTAGAGATAAACTTGACAATGTTGCTACAGAACGCTGAAAGAATTTCTTGGAGCATCGAATCGAATTGAAAATCTAACAATTTCTCACGTGGAATGGATCCGGATCAAATTTATTAGTGCTAATAGTTCACCTTATCTTTTTACTTATTGTTTTCCCTTGGCTTTATTGTAATAGATTTAGGTTTCAATTAATTTTAGAGAATTTCACAGAAAATTCCTCTTCACTCCCTGTTCCATTTGAGAAAATGGAGGTATATACACACGAGTCAAAATCTATCTACCAAATTTCGTTGGATGGTATTTTCTTGATTTGCTATCCCAAGACTTTTTTGTATGTATGGCTAGAGGTAATACCGAACTGAATTCGCTGAGATACCTTCAATTTTATGATTTTACCATTAATCTCTCATACTCAACATATAATTAGAGCTAACAATGATATTTGTTTTATTGAACAACTATGGAATAGAGATGTGAAGTGTTGCAACTCTCATCGTATCAAGTGATGGCGGCATTGTTTAAAGGATATAAGGATTGAAAACTTCCGACCATATGATGAAGATTGTGAGTTGATTAATATAGATAATTTGATAGATAGATAGCGTATTGTTACGGACCACCCAAGTTGCTAGTCCAATTGCCCACAATTCCAGGCCGAGAGCCCAAAATAAGGCCAAGAGTGCTAGCTTGACCCGATTCTGAAAATTTCTAGTCAACTCTAGCACACTCAAGCTTGTACATATCTATAATTCTTTACACATTTCTAGCTCATGCAAATATCTAGAATTCTAGGCAAGTTGGTAAAATTCTCTAGAATTGTAGAGCCTGGCAAGCCTCTCCTATAAATATGCATTAGGCATTTGAGCAACAAGCTTAGAGCAAGCAACTCAAACACTCTTGTAAGCTCTCTTGTAATCTCTCTTGTGAGTAATACAATTCTCTTCATTCGGCTCCATTGCTCTCTTCTCTCTAATTCTTTTGAAAACCTCTAGGCTTAGCTAGTCGAGAAGCTCAAAGGTTTACTTAGCGACTTTGAACAAGAGTTATCTAAGTACCGCATGGGTTCGTTGCGCAAAACACGCACCCCGTGATAGTATGCTTCCAAAAGGAGATTTTAAACTTCGAGAAAGATGTTTCACACTCAATCTTGAATGGTATTGTCCTCCTCTAACTAATGTCAAGTCTCGGGAATTTTTCTACTGTGCTACATGTCTTGGGTTGTTTTCATATACACAATTTATAATTCTTCAAAAACCTAAAAGGATCTGGAAGATTTTATTTTGCCTTTTACCCAGTGGAAATTGAAAAGAATGGCGATTGATATCCTAATATTTGAGTCTCAATTTGAGTTCTAATGTTAGGTGTCACCCATCTATTCGATATAAAATTATTTATTATTAAATTCTATCATCTATTAAATTAATATCACATCAGTTGTAATTTAAATTAGAACTCAAATGTGGGAATCTCTAATATATTTCGATTTAATATATTTGTTAGTCTTTTCTAAACGAGTAAACTTCATTTCATCCCCAAATAGAATGACAATCTTCAATTTACACTTTAAAGTTGCGAAAACCTCAATTTACCTCAATTTTTGTTTGGAAAATAAGGGCAAATATGGGGTATGTTAATGCTTTAATTTTTTTTTTTGTCTTCTTCACAAGAAATGAAAATAAATTGATATTTTCACACTTTTAGGGGTAAATTAAATTAAATTTTATCCTTTCTAAATTTGTTATCCCATGACTCAGTGTGTATATACTGCAAGGATCAATGTCAATACTCAATAAGTATATCTAAGCTAATTTCAAAATTTGAGAGTGGGGATGTGTATTAGACCGTAAGTAAAGGAAATTTATGAAAATTTCTCTGAAAAAACTATATATGAAAAAGAATATTCACCCATCATTGAAGCATTGAACCACCTCAACCCGGGTAGCTTTAAAATTAATTCAAACTTTCGGGGTAACCACTAAAATATTTGAACTTCTGTTTTCTCTTGGTGGTGTTGAGGTGGAGTTTATTGGTGAGGTGCATATTATTCCTCAAAACTTTAAGTCAGTTTTACAAACAAATTAATTTCAAATAAATTTAATTTAAGTTTGAATGTTTTAATGGATCAAAATTTTATAAAGAAAATAGAGTTATTTGCTATGAAGTTTTGTTGCCTAAAAGCGAACAGACTAGTAATTTGCGAAGTTCATCATTTAAATCATTTTTTCTCCCAATAAGTTCTTGCTGAAAATAACAATCAGAATTAATACAACTTAGTTTTCTGTGAGAAAATTTTCACAAGCGTTCTAAAAAGTTGTCTGATATCAAAATCACCTCTCTGGTTTTGAATTATTAAGAAATAAATCATCATTGGCCTTTAAGAACATTTAGGTATTTAACCAGTGTAATATGAACTTTTTCAAATATGTGGAGATATGGCCACGGAAACCGACAGGGAAGATTGAAGTGGTAACTGTTGAAGACAACTCGGATTAATAATTTCAACACTTTCATCACATTTCACTTTTAAATTCATGAATTTGTGTGCTTCGGAAACAACCAAAAAGCTCAAATCTGCGTATGTGGCAAGGCGCAAATCTTCCTGTAAAGGCATTCACCAATAAGCTTTTGGACCATTCATTTCTTCATTTATATACACATAGCGTTGTTGTGTGCAAAATGCGGAAACAAGCGCACTGAATAATCACAGAAAAATAAATGACACAAGAATTACGTGGTTCGGCAATATGCCTACGTCCACGAGAGCAAGAGAAAAATAATTATATTATTAACAATTATTTGAGTACAAATTTGAGTAAAGAATCTCACTTTCCCAAAACCAAATACACCTAGTACTCTCTCATACACTCTCCAATTGTTCACACTCTCAGAAACTTATAAGCTTAACAATTTTGGGATGATTTACAAATGAAAAATGCATCTCTATTTATAGCAAAAAACGTTGCACTATTGCACCATCCGCTTTGCAATTTGTCAAGTCTCTTATCTGCCAATTTGACAAATTTTGCTAACCTTTTTCATTTTTCGTCATTTGGTGAAGGATTGTCAAAAGTCATATATTCTACAGCTTGCAATTTGGTGCCGACTTTGAAAAAAAAAAGCAATACATGTGGCTCACTTTTCTTTTTCAACCAATTTCAAAAAACTCACCAAAAAGTTTTGACTTTTCAACAATTCTCCACCTCGGCGAAGATTTGTCCAAATCTGAGCCGACTACCAACCAATCATCACCCCCACTGCATCTTTGTGACTGCCTACATACCCAAAATTTGGGATCAAGCCAACCGTAGTTCAAAATTCCTGAAGGACATAACTTAACATAATCGAAGAATTCGAATTAATTTCAAGCAATATTGAAACTTAACTCCAGAAACTACATTCGTCAACATATCTGATGGATTATCTTTGGTATCGATTTTTCTCAACAACACAACACCGCTCTCGATAATCTCTCTCACATAATGATATTTCACATCTATGTGTTTCGTCCGAGCGTGATATGCTTGATTCTTTGCAAGGAATATCGCACTTTGATTATCACAGAAGACTGCAATGTTCTCCTGGATTACTCCTAAATCACCTAACAAGCCTTTCAACCAGATAGCTTCTTTTACAGCTTCAGTTGCTGCCATATACTCTGCTTCCGTAATGGACAGACCAATTGTCAATTGTAGAATCGACCTCCAGCTAACCGGACCTCCACCCAATGTGAATACGTAGTCCGTTGTTGATCTTCGCTTGTCAAGGTCTCCAGCGAAATCAGAATCACAATACCTAACACATTGTTGACCATAATCCTTCTTGAACAATAACCCAACATCAACTGTCCCAACAGATATCAGAGAATCCACTTTACTGCAAGCTAGTGATTTTTACCCGAATTGTGCATGTATCTACTAACCATGCTCACTGCTTGAGATATATCGAGTCTTGTGCATACCATAGCATACATAAGACTACCCACAACACTAGCATATGGAACATGAGCCATGTAATCGCTTTCCTCTAGAGATCTAGGACATGAAGAAGAGCTTAATTTGAAATGAGGAGTTAGAGGTGTACATACCAGTTTAATTTTGTCATCTATACCGAATCTTTCTAGCACTTTCTTCAAATAAGACTTTTGAGTCAACCATACGCTCCCATTCTTCTTGTCTCTACGAATCTCCATCCCAAGTATTCTCTGTGCATCACCCAAGTCTTTCATCTCGAACTCAGAAGCCAGCTACTTCTTTAATCTTTCGATCTCATCCATATTCTTCAAAACTATAAGCATATCATCGACATGAAGTAACAAATAGATGAAAACTCCATCTAGTAGTCTTCTAAAGTAAACACAATGATCGTGTTCACTTCTGGTGAATTTATGCCATTGTATAAATTGATCAAATCTTTTGTACTACTGCCTTGGCGATTGCTTCAGTCCGTACAAAGATTTAATCAACCTACATACATGATTCTCCTTTCCAGCAACTCTGAAAACACAAGGCTGAATCATATAGATTTTTTCCTCCAAATCTCCATGTAAGAACGATGTCTTAACATCCAATTGAGTCAACTCTAACTCATATTCTGCAACTAAGGCAAGTAGGATACGAATGGAAGTATGTTTTACAACTGGAGAGAAAACTTCATTATAGTCAATACATTTCTTTTGAGCAAAACATTTTGCCACGAGCCTTGCCTTGTATCGAGGAGTTGATTGATTCGGAGATCCTTGCTTTTTGGTGTAGACTCATTTATTCCCAATAGCCTTTTTCCCCTTTGGTAACTTTACAAGTTCCCAAGTCTGGTTTTGATGGAGAGATTTCATCTCTTCTTCCATGGCTAACTTTCATTGATCACTTTCACTGCTGCGTAATGCTTCACTGAAAGTGTTAGGGATGTCATCATCAATAACTGGAAGTGCATAGGCTACCGCCATGTCTTTAGTAAGTCATCCGGATTTCTTTATTTCTCTTCTTGGCCTCCTTGTTGCTATAAAATCATCATTATCTACATCATCAGTTGTTTCTTCTGATGTCCCACAAAATGAACTCTTCTCTGATGTAGAACTAACTGGTACATATAGAGTTACATCAAACTCCACTCGCTGCAATACCTCTTTGGTCTTATTCTCTACCTGTTGAGAACTTGGAGCTTTCATCATTGAAGCTTCATCAAACGTGACATCTCTACTACGCACAAACTTTTTATCTTCTGTATCGCAAAGCTTGAAGCCATTTACTTCACCTTTGAATCCCATGAAGATAGATTTTTTAGCACGAAAATCCAATTTACCATCTTTGACATGATAATAAGTTAGACACCCGAATATACGAAGGGAATCATAGTCTTGTGCATGTTTTCCATACCACATTTCCATAGGAGTTTTACCTCTAATTGCAGCAGAAGGCAACCGGTTTACCAAGTGACTTGCGTAGCTCACAACTTCAGCCTATAACTTTTTATCTAAACCAACATTAGATAATATACACGGTACTTTCTCCAGCAAAGTATAATTCATACACTCAGCCACACCGTTCTGTTGCGGAGTATGTCTCACCGTGAAATGGCTTTTAATACCCTCATTCTGGCATACTTGCAAGAATAGATCAGAAGTATATTCAACCACATTATCAGATTGTAATATTTTGATCTTTCTACCAGTTTGAGTCTCCACCAATTTCTTCAATTTCACAAAAATCTGTAGAATCTCATCATTTGCTAGCATGGTGTACACCCACACACGTCTAGAGAATTATCAACAAATGTAACAAAATAATAGCTTCCACCAATTGATGCAGTATTGGTTGGTCCTCATACATCACTGTGAACATATTCAAGGATCTCATGAGTATCGTGATTAGCCGTACTAAACTTGACCCTTGTTTTCTTCCCTACTACACAATGCTCACAGAAATTTAATTTACAGGTTTTGATATCTTTTAAGAGTTTGTGCCTCATCAGAGTTTGGAAAGACTTCTCTCCAGCATATCCCAGTCGTACATGTCATAGCTTGGTGGTGTCATTGTGCGCCTCAATAATATTTACTTCATCAGTTGTACCTCCCTTCAAATAGTACAGATTGTGACGCCGAACCCCTTGCAGAATCACTGTAGCCCCATGTGTAAACTTCATTGTGACATCTTCAATGGTAACCTTGTAGCCTTTAGCTTCTAAAGCACCCACAGAAATTATATTTTTCTTTAAAGCTGGAATAAATCTAACCTCTTTGAGTTCTCTGATCATTCCCCATTGTGCAACAAGGTTGATCATTCCCCATCATAACTGCACCAGATTCCAACTCGCTGAAATACGTAAACCATTCCTTAATGGGACACAAATGATAAGTTGCCCTAATATCAAGTATCCACTCGCTCGAACTAGACACGTATGCTGCAGGAGTAATACTTAGTGAATAATCATAGTCTTCATCTTTTCGTGCCATGTTTGCTGCTGCTGGCTTCTTCACATCTCTCTTTTGAGCCTTTGGACAATCTTTCTTCCAATGGCCTTTTTCATGACAAAAGGCACATTCGTTTCGAGCTATATTTCTGCTTCTTGATTTGAATAAAAAATTCTTTCCACCACGCTTTTTCTTTTTCTCCATTGCCCAATCTTTGCTCACTAAAGCTTTAAACGATGCTCGTTCAGAATTTTTATTATTATTCCGAATCTCCAAGTTAGTCAATGTTGTGCAAACATCTTTGAAGATGATCACGCTTTTCCCATATATCAAAGTAGTCACAAAATTGCTATATTCCTCTGTTAGTGAGTGTAATAGAATCATAGCCTTGACTTCATCCTTAATATTTTCATCAAGATTCTTCAAATCAGCAAGTAACTTTTTAAATCTTGAGACATGATCGTGCATTGACACCCCAGACTTCATTCGAAAGCCATATACTTGGCTCATTGCATGAAGACAATTTTCAGAATTTTTCAGCAAGTACTTTTCCTTCAATGTACGCCACAAAGTCATCGCACACTCCTCATCTTTCACCAAGTATTTCACCTCCTTGGTCAAATAAGATCTAATCTGACCATAGGCTTTCTCGTTTATACGATCCCAAATTTCTTCATCATACAAGTGTCTTTTATTTTTCAGAACAACATCGAGATCGATTTGAATAAAGGCATTCATAACTTCGCGCCTCCACATGCCGAAGTTGATTTTCCCATCAAATTTTTCAACATCAATCTTTTGGTCTCCTATAACAGGTGATGAATAGTGATGTGACAAATCTCGCCTCCCACTAAAAGCATCTCCTTAAATAGTCTCGGTAGATTTCTCCCCAATTTTGAAAGTTTCACCTTCTACCATTTTTCAAAGAACTATTTCTACTTGAAAAACAGCCTCTATGATGTTAATTTCGCGTGAATAAATGCACTAGAAAAGTTTTCAGGAAACTGGATAGGAACTCGGTCCCAATTAAAAACCAGAATCCTTAGACTCATATCGCCTTGTTGACAAAACTTTCCTAGACATGCAAAAATACACATTACTTACAATAGACTGTCTCTCAAGTACAAATGGTCATCTCCACCGTATTTGTGAACAATACCGTATGTGAACAGTACCGTATACGGAAATAGTACCATATATGTTAATAGTATCGTATATGTGAATAGTACTATATCCCCCTAAGTACAAACCGTCGGCTCTGATACCACTTGTTGTGCACAAAATGTGGAAACAAGCGCACCGAATAATTACAGAAAAATAAAGGACACAAGAATTACGTGGTTCAACAATATGCCTACGTCCACGGAAGCAAGAGAAAAATAATTGTATTATTAACAATTATTTGAGTACAAATTTGAGTAAAGAAATCTCACTTTTCCAGAACCCAAATACACCTAGTACTCTCACACACACACTCCAATTGCTCACATTCTCATAAACTTATAAACTTAACAATTTTGAGATGATTTACAAATGAAGAATGCATCTCTCTTTATAGCAAAAAAAACGTTGCACTATTGCACCATTCGCTTTGCAATTTGTCAATTCTCCTATCTGTCAATTTGACAAATTTTGCTAACCTTTTTCATTTTTCTTCATTTGGTGAAGGATTGTCAAAAGTCATATATTCTACAACTTGCACTTTGGTGCCGACTTTGAAAAACAAAAACAATACATGTGGCTCACTTTTCTTTTTCAACTAATTCGAAAAAACTCACCAAAAAGCTTTGACTTTTCAACAAGCGTAGGATAAGCTTTCGAAGAATAAGATAGAATTTGACTATACTTGGGTTTTCTAGTAGCAACATTCTTAGTTCATTCGTGTATAAGATTTTGAACCCTGCCTTTCCATAACCCGAAACTGCTTGTTCCATTATAGTTTCTTCCTTATTTCTTTTTAATTCTCATTCCATTTGATTCAATTTTATGTTCAACTTAGAAGTACCAGTTTTAGAGATTTAGCAGAGTTATCTGCGCAACATGCATAAAATTCTTGTATAATTGATTATAATTACATTGTACTTTGTATTTATTAGTAATTACCTTTATAGGTTTTTTGTAATATTAAATTTTACAAATAAATGGGCACAAAAAGTATTTTGTGAATTCAAATATTCAAAATAGTTTTTAGAGTGCAAATAACCCAGATAATTTGTGGAACAAACTACAATAGAAAATTAGTATTTTTCTGAAAGGCAAGTAATTTTGGTCAATACAGTATCATATTTAAAACTGCTGCTTGCTTAAGACCCAAATTATTCATAAAAATGGGAGTGCGGAAGAGCTTCAAGGAATGCAGATATGCAATAACATAGACAACGGCCTGCGTGGTTTGATAGCAAAAAATCCAATTTCTATTTTGACTTGAACTTGCTGCTGACTCCGCATCATAGCTTGGGACATTAATGACATCTCCATATGATGCCATTGTGAGAGGGGATAAAATAAGCTTCTGTGCCGTGGAAGCAATATATATCAGTTTTTGTAACTCCTACAGTCAATGCTCCACTCTCACCATATGTCTGGCCTTGTCTATCCATATCTTCCGAAACAGCTATCCTGGATTCCAAATTCATCAAAATAGCTGAGTTGGTTGACTGTATGGCGCGATCTAGTTGTACTTGATTAACTTCTCCAGGAGTTATGCCGTAGAAGTAAACTCCCTGCCTGCTAAATCAATGGATTTTGGTACGGAATCATAACCAGTTGTACCCTGGATTCCGAATATGCCAGGATGATTGTAGATGTTGCTGAATGCTAAAAAGGGCTGAACGTGCGGGATCTCATTCAAAACACAACGATGCAGCCTTGAATACACTCCTTTTCCGGGGCCTCCAGCTGAGAATGATCCACCTCCTCCCAATAGCATCTGAATAACAGTCAAAGTCATGGCATCCTTATCCTTATGCCAACCACCAGGAAGTTCAAAAGCAAAAATGGGTTAATTAGTCCCCAGAATTAGCTTGACAGCGGTAATCACCTCCAGTGTACACAGATCTGGGTTCTTGGTGAGGATGGATATTGGTAAGTCAGATAAAAGTGGTTCTACTACAGATACCAACTGGTCATGTTCAACACGAGAGGCAGCAAGTACCATCCAAGGATCAGTATAATTTTCGGCAAAAAATTCTTTGATAAGTGTAGAGTTTAATCTACTTATAGCACATTCCGGGGCTAGAAGGGGATTAGCCAATACAACAGAATAACAAGCTGAAAAAAATGCCTCTGAAAGCAAGCTTTGAGGATTTCTGGTAGCCTCACTAATCTAAGATTTCGTCTTCTGATCAAGTTGTTCATTGACCTCCGAATCCAGAAAAACAGAGTTCAGCAAACATCAGTAAGAAGCTCAACCATTTCAGGGACATAAGTTTCCAGAGCAGCAAAGGAGCACCCCATCTGCTCCCTAGAAGGTGAGGCTTGGATATTGCCTTCATATCTCTCACAACACGCAAGTGACTCCTATCTCTTGTACTCCTGAAAGCCATACGCTCAAGCAAGTCTGTTTTACAAATGAGATTGGTGACTCATAAATTGAACCACAATCAACATAAAACAATATTGAGCTACAAGGCTCACTGATGTTTCTAAGGCGATTTTGACACCATTTGGTAGAGTCATAGAGTCGAAATCTCAGTTTTGCCTGGTTCAACATAATCAGGTAATGAAGATGGAAGAGAAAGACAGATACCTGGAAGTGGAAAATCTAGAGAAGGTGAAGAAGTGGACTGTTCCCCAGTCAGCCAGCTATAGAAACCACCCGAAGAGGATGAAGTTGAAGCAACGGCACTGGAACTTGCAAATCTTGCGGTTGCAGGCATCCTACAACGCATGTGGCCCTTGAGAAGTATGGGGAGACTGGCAGGCTCATTGATACATTTCGAGTTTCCATTGGGATAAAAGGCAAAATAAAATCTTCTAGAAAGTTTAGGATTTTGAAGAATTACAAGTTGTATCTATGAAAACAACCAAGACATGTAACCTAGTGGAAAAAACTCTAGACTTGACATTGAGTGGAGGAGGAAAACCCCATTCAAGATTGAGTTCGAAAAATCCCTCGGGAAGTTTAAAATCCGCTTTCAGAAGCATAAGCCATCAATCTATCAAATAATCTATATTAATCAGCTCGCAATCCTGGTCATATGGTCGGAAGTTCTCAATCTTTAGATCATTTAAATATTGCCGCCATCATTTGATACGATGAGAGCTGCAACACCTCACATTTCGATTCGATAATTGTTCATAGAGCAGCTGCAATAATCAAAATAAAGTGATTCTAATAAAAAATTAAAAGAGATATGACTCTGAACAAATTACATTGTCTTATTTCACATAGACTTTGTATCAAAAATAGGCCTAATGGCTACAATCCAGAGATGCTTCCAAAATGTCATTAGAATTAGTTTTTGACTAGTTTGTGAGAGAACTTTTGACACACCAAACGACCAAAATTAAATTCATGAATCTGGTACCGTAGTACTGCTATTCTTTTCTCCGTTTCCCTCATAATTGTTAACTTGAGTAAGAGAAATTAATTACAAAAATTGAACGTAGCTCAACGAATTGGCCCCCATATCATTTCCAGACCGCGCACACAAAGTCTTCGGATAACAAATCAAGAAAATGACATCCAACAGAATTTGGTAGTTGGATTCTGACACATGCATAAATAGCTTCATTTTCTCAACTCGAACAGGGATTAGGGAGTGAAGGGTAGTGTTTTCTGAAATGCTCTAAATTGGATTAAACCTAAACAAATCATAAGAAAGAAAAAAGGAAAATAAAATAAGTTAGAAACTGTACTTATACTATTAAAAGTGAAAATGATAAGGTGAACTTTATTACCAGTAAATTCTTTGGAACCTGTAAACATATGTACCTTGTTCCATTCCATGAGAACGAAATATGGTTACATCCTACTGTAGCAACGCTTGTCAAGTTTTACCTCTACGATTATAGCTTACCATCCAGTTCTGTCAAGTTGAGTCGTCGCCAGGAGCGGCACCGGAACTACACACAGTTTAAAATAAATTAACAAATACGGTTGAATTTCTGTTTAAAAAAAAAAGAGACATACATTTGCAATAGAATTCAATTAAATCACTATCATTTTGAATAAATTTTTTAAACAAACTTTTTCATAATAAAATTATTGTTATTAGATAATTGTTTCAAAATTGTATTCATTTCTTCCCAAAAAAAAATTATATCATATATTAGGATAAAAAATAGTTAGGGTCTTCGATTTGTAAAGATATATTAATTTAATTAAATTTATATTTGTTTTTTTTAATGCAATTGTCAACAATAATAGAACTATCATTACAAAATGTGAGGTGACATAAGGATATTACAGGGCTGTGAAGAGCATTACTCTTCTGCATTGTTATGTCAGTAAGCGAATCTTCAAAGTTTTTGGTCCAGTTGGGCTTTGGAAGCCGGTAGAGTAAAAGCCGATTCCGCTTAGCTACAAAGCAACTGGGCCTTGAAAGCTGGTCCAGTTGTTTTTTTAGAAATAAATTTAATATTTATTTCGTGACAATTTGGGTCAATATTCATTTATTCGATTCGATTTCGATGTGAGTTAAATGGATTTGCTTTTGAAAAAAATTGATTCATTTACTAATTGTGTGAATTCCATCCTATTCGCTAATTAAACGAATCAAATTCAAGTTTAATGAAATTGATTCATTTATTCATTTAGGAGTCGTCTAATAAATGACTCATAAGTGAATCAAGTAAGATTTAAAATTTATTTATTATTTATTTTATTAAATTACTTATTTATCCATAAATATGTATGAAAATATTCTATAGTTTGATGGCCAATATTATAATTATAAATGACAATAAGTTTTATTTTATAGGATGTTAAATTTGTGGTCCTTTTATATTTTATTTTGCTTAATTTTTATTTATCAAATATATTTTTGTTAATGAATTTATATTCAATTCGATTTGTTATGAATTCATTATAGTTTAAATGAATAATACATGAATTCATATTAGATTTGATTCGTCTTTTAATTCTAAACGAATCAAACCGAATATTCATTTAATAAACAAATAGAACACGAATTTTGAGATTTTAATTCTTTTGACAAACAAATCAAATCCGAATCAGTAGAGTTTTGACCCATGTTTATAAATCGATTTGAATACAATTCGTTTATTCGTTTTTCTGCCTCTATTTATTTGACCAAAAATGTTACAAATATCAAATTATTTTATAAACTTTGATTATTTTTATTATTAAAAAAATAAATGCGGGAGAGTGGTGGGTAAAGCTTAATTCAATTCTATAATTAGTGATTTACCGAATACTCTGCAAACAATTCCTAAGTTTCTTAATAACATGGGCAAATAAACGCAATAATAGATAATATCATCAACCTTTTTTCAATTAGGTTAGTAAAAAATGATAAAAATTACATAAAATATTGAAATGCAAAACCAAAAATATTGATTTTGTTTAAGTTAAGATAATTTTCGAGAAAATTTTGGTCAGTTTTGTAATTTCATCTAAATTTTAGATCTAAATGTGTCGGAGTCCACAAGAGACCTAATTGAAACTTGAAAGCCTGATAGTGAGAATAGTTAATGTAAGCCCAACAATTGACCTCGTGGCCCAAACTGGGTTTATTCTTAGGCCTAAGCTCATTATTACTTACTTCACATTTTCAAATACCTCACCTATTATTCTCAATTCCCAATTCTCGTTTCGATTAAAAAAAAAAAAAGTGTGTTTCCTATTCTTCAAGTGAAAACAGGCGGAGAATTTACTGGTAATAATTTGTTTTATCATTTTTAATTATGTCTTTGTTATTTTAAATTCTCAAACTAGTCTGTCCAGCTTCCTTGAATCTTTTTAGTATTACTATGTTACTCGGTAAATTTTAATACCCGAGCATGATGAATTACATAGGGCTTAGCTACAAGGAAATAGGGTTCACTCGATATTCTTATTGGAACTTTCCTGGAATTTATTTAGCTGCTGTATAAATAGAGTTTTACAATTTAGGTTTCTTTAGAGTGTTATTGGATATGAATATTTTGACAGAGTTGAAGATTATGGATGAGACAGTTGTGGCCATGGATCGAATATCGGAGCTGCCTACGTTTATCATTCATCATATTATGTCGTACCTTTCTGCTAAAGACGTTGCTCGAACAAGTGTTTTGTCAAAGAAATGGAATCAGTTGTATGTTTCATTTCCCATCTTGGATTTCGACCAAAATTACTTCTTTCCTGGAGCAAGCAGGTTGGATTATGGAAGCTTTTGTGTGAGGAAGCAAAATTATTCATTCAGTGAAACTGTGAAGAAATTCATGGATTTTGTGGATGCTTCCCTGGTTAGGTTCTGCAAGCTAAAGTTTTGTATTCAGAAATTTAGGCTATTCCTTACTTTTCTGGATGTTAAAGGATCAGCTCCAATTGTTGATGGATGGATACGCTTGGCTGTGGAAAATGGGGTTAGAGAGTTAGATTTTGAGAACATAACAGACGAAAACACAGTGTACACTTTGCCTCAGGCAATCTTTTCTGCTAATTCTGTGATGAATTTAAGGCTAGTTTGGTGTAGGTTGGAGCAGCCCTTTGATTCTATAATGTTGCGTTCCCTCAAAAAGCTAACTCTAGAGCGAGTCTGTTTAGATGAACAGATGGTTCAAAAGCTTGCTACTGAATGCCCCTTACTTGAAGATTTGTGTTTTTCGAATTGTTGGGGTTTGAAGCATTTGTGTGTCTCTAAGGCTTCCAAGCTCAAGATTATGGAGATCCGCTCATTTTCTGAGGAAATTGAAATTGTTGAAATTTCTGTTCCAAGTCTTCAGCAGTTAACCCTTTTATTTTACGGAGCGCGAAGGCCACATGTAGTTGAGGTGGCTAGGTCTCCTCATCTGAAAAAGTTAGATTTAATTTCTGTATATTTTGCTGACAATGAGTTTAATCACCTTATTTCAAAATTTCCTTCGCTTGAGGATCTGTTTGTGACGCGCTGTTGTTTGCCCGGAAAGATAAAGATTTCCAGTAATCAACTTAAGAACTTACTGTTTCATAGCTGCAAATATTTGAAGGCAATTGATGTTGATGCTCCCAATTTACTTTTGTTTACTTACGAGTTTAATCCAATTCCCATTATATCAATAAATGTTCCTTGTCCATGGAAAGTCAGCTTTGTGTGTAAAGGTGCTCTCAACACTCATTGGTACCTCAAACTAAAGAAATTTCTTGGAGTATCCAAGCAAATTGAAAGTTTAAAGCTATCTTTGTATTCGAGCAAGGTATGCTACAAAATTCATATTATAGATTTTTAACATTTCACTTTATGTTGTCACGATTTTTTATGGTTACTAATTTTCTTTTTCTCTTCCCTTCTTTGTTCCTTGCCATTTATCAAGGTCTTCTATAATTTAGACGAACTCAGTGAATGTTCCCCTTCACTTCCTTTACAAGTTGAGAATCTGGAGCTGCATACAAATGTGCCATTATTGGATTATGAAACTTTATTGGATTGTGTTTTCTGGATTTGTCATCCTAGGACTTTGCGAGTGAATGTGATGTTTGAGGAAGATCACAAATTCATTGCGGTATGTTATGTCCCATTTGATCACCAATGTGTCATAGTAAGTACAGTACAAGTTCTTTGAACACTGATGTAGAGGATACGAGGGAAAGAAGAGTTGAAATATTGTTTTGTAGATTCATAAAATTTTAATCCTTGGTGAACTTGGATGTCTGTTAGAAAAGGGCAGGATTTTTATTGCAATTAGAGAATAATTTTAACATCTGAAGGTAATTTATAAGCTCTCAATTAAAAGACCGGGAATTTTTCATGCTTGGTGAAAGGCTTAATTTTTTGCTTTCTGATTTGGAGTTGTCACGCTTGAGACTGAGATTTGCTTTTTAACTTGTCATCGTTTTTGAAGCTGATAATCACTTTTATCTGGACTGATATATCTTTTGTTTTGCTTGAATTACAGTGGCTTTCTGACCAACTATGGATTAGAGATGCGAACTGTTGCAATTCTCATCCTATCAAGTGTTGGCGGCATTACTTAAATGATCTAAAGACTGAGAACTTCTTACTAGTCAATGATCAAATATTTCTTGATGTAGATAATTTAATGGATGGATGGACTACACGCACGCGAGGAGTTTCAGAGTTTCATCTTGATTGGTGTGTTCCCGTACTTGATGGGAAGTCTTGGGTTCATTATATAACTTGAGATTCATAAAAATCATATAACTTACTGTAAAAGTGTTGATTTTGCTTTATGTACCCTTTTATATCAGAGGACGATGTTGTTGAAATAAACTTTTGTATGATGATGTGAATTATCACTCTTAAATGTGGAACATCGTATCGATTCAAGTGAATGTTGATTCATATGGAAACCGAGTGCCAGAGATGAATCTTATATTGCATTGTTTGTTATTTTACATCATAAACATGTCGTTATGAGAAGAAAAGGGAAGGAAGAAAAGGGGGGGAGGGGGGGGGGGGAAGGAACTTACCGTGACTTGAAAAAGCATTTAAAAGGGACCCAGATTTGCAATAATGGAACGAGCAATTTTGGCTAGACGCGCATAAAAATTGACTGCAGAACCGAATTCTTTTGACAACCAAGGTGATGAGCTAAAATACTTTACCGAGAAAAAGTGTAGCATTTTGCCATACTTCAAAGCCAAGAATAAATGGAAGAACTAAATTATAATTCAAACTGTGTTGCTTCAACTTGAACCCCACGTATATATTTCTCCAATAATCACGACAAAATACTTCATCAATAATTACTGACACCTTATGAGCAAAATTCTATCTTCCGAAACAAGCATCTACTATATTTTTCCACACAAAAACAAACCCAGTAAAGAGCAAAACAACAAAGCACTCACTTTCCTCGCAGCCAACATCTTCTTCCTCCTAACATTTTTCTCGAAACAGTCAGTTAGCCAGCCAGACCTATGGCTCCTTCCAAAACCACCTCACCTCTGCCACCAGCTACACCATCACAGCGCCACTACTACACAGTGTTACCACCTCAACCCCAGGATGAAAACTATACCATTTTGCCTTACTATTACCTGGCAAATCCAAGGCGAAATTGGTATGCAACCATCGCCATTTCACTCATTCTCCTAGCTGCCCTTCTCTACGTTTTCTGGCCATCTGAGCCTGAGCTTAAGATTGAAAGACTTCACTTAGCACACTTCCATGTGCGCATGAAGCCAGCAATATGCCTTGATATATCCTTGAATGTCACATTGAAGGTTCACAATCGTGATGTTTACTCCGTGAATTATAAAAGCTTGGATGTTTCAGTAGGGTACAGAGGGAGGAAGCTGGGCAACGTGAAGTCCAATCATGGTCGTGTAAAGGCTCTTGCATCGTCGTATATTGATGCTGAACTTCAGCTTAAGAGTGTGAAGGTGCTGTCAGATGTTGTGTACCTGCTTGAGGATTTGGCCAGAGGCACTGTGCCGTTTGACACTATTACTAAAGTCACCGGTCATCTTGGGCTCTTCTTCCTTGAGTTTCCCTTGGAAGTAAAGTGAATTTTACTTTGATATACTTCTTGATTTTTGGTATCTTTTGCTGATGAAAAGGTTTATATTGCTTAAAATAAGTTTAAAGTTAGTGCTAGCTACTAGGCTTAAGGTTGAATTAAGAAGTAAATATAACTTAATGTATTTCGAGTGATGGTAACACAAGATATGAAACTTCTTAGTAAAGCACTTCTTAGATTAAGCACTTATTAGCTAAGTAACAATAACCATGAGGCCAGTGGGCTTATGCTTCCAGCTATGTTAAAGCAAAGATTGAGAGAAAACACAATAACATGTGTTGTAACTTCATTGTGCTCTCATAAAAATTATAATCTACAATTAAAAAATATAACAAGTCATCGACTCTGACTTTAAAATGACAATTTGATAACATTCGGAAGGCAAGAACGGTAAGTCTTCAACAATTCTGCCTTGACCCTTTTTTTTTTCTTTCTGATATTGAGTAATCACTGATGATCTCTGATTTTAAAAGTGCGATATCCTTTGTTTATAGCTTCATTGTACTTTTTTCATTGTTTCAACCCACGGCAGTAAAAAATTTATGTTGTGATGATATTGGTTTATGTTCTTTTAAATCCTTTTAACAGGCAAGAGTATCATGTGAGGTTTTGATTAACACAACCAGTCAGACTATTGCCCGTCAAAATTGCTACCCTAAGGTGAGAAAGTCATCAAAACTGAAATCATTCCTATCATTATACAGCATTGAAATGTAGCATGATCCTGAGAATATATGAACTGTTAATGATGAAATATAACTAAGTATCTCTTGATTATGATGTCAGGGATGAGCCTTACTGCCAATGCATGAGAATTGCGATGCAGCAGAGCTGAAAGGTTCAGAGGTTTGTCCAGCACATTTGACCAAGTTCGGGACACCGGACTATGCGTGTATTCAACTGTTTACAAGATCGCTGTCCAAGTTTACTATTTTAATTAAATCCGGAACAGGTTTGAGAATCTTGAATTTACAATGTATGCTGCTATAAGATTTGCCTGTTTCTTGGATCATCTGTAAATATAATATGCAGCTGTGACAGTGATGGTGTGCAATCAAATCAAGAACTTAATATACCTAAACTTATTAGGTAACCTTTTCATCATCTTTTCAGTTAATGGTTTTCTGTACATTACTGCAATGGAAAAAACGAAAAAACAAAAATGATGTGTATGGTTTCTTCGTTATGAATTAAATAGAGTTGAAAACAGATACATACACTTATAAGCTTTCGGTTACATAGATTTCTATGCAATGATCGATACACTATACTGATGAACACATGAAATCTAGCTAGCTGTTATTGGCCTTTAATCGACCGCCCCCATTTATATTCAATTCTATGATACCTACACCTGAAGGACCCCGGATGGCTGGTGGGTGAACATACACATACCCTTGTTGTTTTAGCGTCACCACCATCAGATACTGTTTGCTGGCTACCTGTCACCCTTGCCTGCGCCGCTCTGAGCTGCAGAAACCGCCTTCGTTCTTGATTACTAGCACTAAGCAAAGGATCAAAACTTGGGCGACACATTTTATTTTTTTTGGGGCACTTTTTCTTAATGTTTGAGGTCTGAAGAAGAAGTTCTTTAGGTTGTATTCTTATAGAAGAAGAAAGTGAGAAAAAGGAGTGTAAAGTGGCAAAGAAAGAGAAGTTAAACCTTGTAAGTTATATTAACAAAAAAGTTCGGGTTTATTCTTTATGAAAGTTGTTGTCTTGTTAGCCTTTTATTGGGTGGTGGGCTAATGATGAGTTTTGTAACTGTGGAGTGACGCCACAAGTTGATGAGGCTTATCCGCAGAGCATGCTCACTCTCATTGGCAAACACTAGGCAGAGCATGGAATTTGTGAAGTGATAAACTCACAACTTGTTTATCAGTTGCTTGTGATGTTTTTTAGCCTTTTTTCCCCTGCATTTTAAAGATGAAAAAATTAATTGATTCCAAGTTCAATAAGATCAAGGTAAATTTATTAGTTAAATATATCACTACAATTTGATTACTCTTATTTCTTTCGTGAATTGAACTCGAAACATATAAGTTTTCACAAAGGAAGCTGGGTTGGAACACGCCACTCTGTCATGTAATTTGTTTTAGTTAATTAGAAAGATGTAATCACGTAACACTTTGCTCCGAAAAAGATACTCTAGTTGGGTACTTGTAGTCTTAAAATTACAATAGTAAAATATTTAGTAAAAATTTAGTTATAATTTGAAACTAAAGTTTGGTTTTACCTTGCACTTATATGATGAAAATCTTATAACATTTTTGCTATTTTTGTTAAAATAATCTCTAGGGCTGCCATTCAATGCGACAATCTCACCTAGTAGCAGCATAAAGACCAAACCCACTGAATGGCTTTGAATCTTTAAAGAGAAGTATTTATCATATATTATCAATTTTTATTTTATACACACACATATACAGAGCCCATCAATATAAAATAAAGCTTTATTATACTGAATTATATTGAAACAAGTGGAAAAGTTATCAATTTTTATTTTTTCCAAACCAATTTTAGAAGGTAGATTATCTTTAGTTTATGTTTTTAATAGGGTACGTTGTGGGTAGAGTGTGGTAAGGAACAAAATAAAAATTATGTCTAGTCAGAAAGTGAATACGCTATCTTGTCTTTGTAATCCAAGTTTTGTTCTTTCGTGGTGCATTCGTAATATATGAGTTAATTGTTGCAATTTTGATTAAAAAACACAATTTTTAAGTGCTCCCATATTTTTTTAGAAGGAATTTCCGTAAAAGATAGCTTGGCTAATTGAAATTATTTTGTTACATATACAATTGATGGGATTGTCCACCAATAGTTATTTGTAAAAAATTATTTGAGAATGCTTAAAACTATCTTGAGTGTCGTTTTATTACTTAATCTCTTGTTCAAGATAATTTTGTAATCTCCTTTTTCAATTTAATATATTTTTAGATTCATATAAAAAATAATTAAAATTAAAATTAAATAAAACAAAAGGAGAGAGAGGCAGATGATATTTTCCCAAAAACAGAGTAGACCAATTTTTAATTGTGCAAGGTGTGCGCATCAATATTCTCATTATGTAGTTCAAGCAACAAACCCATCTAACTTTATAAACCAAAATTCAATTTCAATTCATAGTCCCTTGAAACATTTAACATATCATTTAATCCAACCTCAGAGTTCTAGAATAAACAAATGGGCACAAAATAAAATAAAATATACCATCACATGTCACATAACTTCAAGGTCAATAAATTCTGGCATTAACGTCAGATTTTATTACAAATAAAGTTAACCCCCATTATAGTAAATAATCAAAATTATTAATTTTTATCACCCAATTGGATTACTTTTTAAAATAATCCTTCTATATATACGACTTTATAGGATATGACTCTGAAAGCTTGTACAGATTCCCTTATAGATAGCACAGTGAGTGCATGCACTTTGACTTCTCTAACAAAACGTTCCGAAAACATCCACAACAACCATTCTCATTGCTCCTCTCTGAGTATGGACCTCAACGGTTGGTGCAACTCTGGCAATCAAAACATGTGCTGCTGCCAAAGCTATGTGAAAAGGGGCTATGATCGGGTTCTTTCATTTAACGGATTGATTACCGGATCAAAGACTCCGCGGTGGAGGTTACTATGGAGGAAGATCAAGAGAGACAAGAAGAGGATTTTTGATTGTTCATCGGGTAGCACTAATGTACACGTGCCGTATGATCCTTACACGTACTCACAGAACTTTGATCAGGGGTACGTGTGGGCTGATCCGGATAACGCCTCGCGATCCTTTTCAGCACGATTTGCTGTTCCTTCGAGGGTTTTTCAGAAGAGTGAATTGGTTGCTTGATATTGCAAGACCAATATGTGAACAAGAAAACGGTGTGTTTCTTTCTTTCTTTTTCTTTTTTTCCTCTTCTTTAAATTTTGTGTGACAGTTGTTCTTGATGACTATTTATCAGTAATTTTGTAGTTTCAATGCTAATTAGATATATAGAATGTCTCCTCATCGCCATCTTCTTCTTCTTCTTCTCTTGGATCACAAGTAACTGAAGCTGCTTTAACAGTAACTTAAGCTTCTATAACAGTTGCTTGAAGTAATTAATTAATTTCTTGCAAGCTCAAGGGAGTGCACATGAATTGATTTATTTTCTTAAGATTTAAACAATATTAATTATGATAATAGTTTATGTTAATGAACGATGATAAGTATTCCAATCTTCACACCGACAATATGTTATTGTTACTATTTATCTTGCAGCTTGAAGCAACGACTTACTAGAATATATGAAATGGGCTTAGGCAGTTGAAAACTGAAATGCATTAGCGTTCTTAGGGCTAGATGAGGCAAAAAAATTATTGGTACAATTAGAATAATGAACCCTTAATGCTGTAGTTATGCTGCTAAAAAAAAATTAAAAACTATATTGATCTAGTGGTCCTGAGCCTACTGCAGTGTATGGGGCACTAACCCAGCTGATCTTCAAGAAGTTACTATACATGCAAGCATGTGCTGAACAATATTATAAGCACAACTTCAAATCAAAATAATAAAGGCAAAACTTTTTTATTCTTCCACTGGGTTAAATTCTTTTTATTGAGTCCTATATAAGTTTTAGCTCCTGCTCCGCTGCTTCATAGCACTCATCTTTTACTCACTCTTTTTTTTTTGGGGGGGGGGGGGGGGGTTTTTTTTTTTAGGGGGGGGGGGGGGGGGGGGGGATTTCATTTTTCCCAAGGACCCATCCCTTTCCCCATTGAAAATTTTGAAATTCAACTAGTAAATCAGAAATGTCTTTGAAATTTCACAAGCAAGAAATATGGTCCACTAAGCACTTTTTTAAAGAAGTCAAAGATTCATCTGGCAAAATGTCGGTTCATTCCTTCCATTGCAAGTCTCATGAAAGTGTGTACGCATTATATGATGGATAAAGTAGTGGCGTAAACAAATTTAGTATAAAATTAAAAATTAAGAAAAAAAAGGGGATTTTTTGGATCCAACCAACAACCAATAACAATTTCATTGACTTAGTTATTTAGTGGCTCATTGGATTTCAACATCATAAGGTAAAATGTCGGTTCCTTAGTAACGCTTGTCACTAGTTGTACTTCCACAAGAGCAATTATGAAATTGATTGACTGGAGTGGGTAAATAATAATGCCCTGTGAATTAAGTTATGTGGGCAGATATGATGAAGTCTTAACAAATGAATTTGCTTCAGAAAATGGTTTAGCAGAAAAACTGGAAAAGAAAACAGTGAAATCATTCTCAAACACAAACAATGGTTGAGATAAGCTTCAAAACAATAAAGATGCTTACCAAACCTGCTTTTTGTCTGTTTTCAAGCCAATGTCACCTCAAAACAATCAACAATGGAATGCAAAGCGCCTTCGGATTTCAAGTTACCATTAATTAGCTGCGCAAAACTATGGTAACACAGTGGTACCATACCACAGCTGGATCCAGCCATTAGTTCCAGCCTATAATGGTCATTAGAGTTGGATCTAATAGCTAAATTCAGCTGTGGTATGGTACCACTGTGGTACCATAACTGGACCCTAATTAGCTTCCCACATTTTTGATAAAGCATTTTTTGTAGAGCCCACATATTAGAATGCTGTCTCTTATACACATCTTGGTATGGTACCACTGTGGTACCATAACTGGACCCTAATTAGCTTCCCACATTTTTGATAAAGCATTTTTTGTAGAGCCCACATATTAGAATGCTGTCTCTTATACACATCTTGGTATGGTACCACTGTGGTACCATAACTGGACCCTAATTAGCTTCCCACATTTTTGATAAAGCATTTTTTGTAGAGCCCACATATTAGAATGCTGTCTCTTATACACATCTTGGTATGGTACCACTGTGGTACCATAACTGGACCCTAATTAGCTTCCCACATTTTTGATAAAGCATTTTTTGTAGAGCCCACATATTAGAATGCTGTCTCTTATACACATCTTGGTATGGTACCACTGTGGTACCATAACTGGACCCTAATTAGCTTCCCACATTTTTGATAAAGCATTTTTTGTAGAGCCCACATATTAGAATGCTGTCTCTTATACACATCTTGGTATGGTACCACTGTGGTACCATAACTGGACCCTAATTAGCTTCCCACATTTTTGATAAAGCATTTTTTGTAGAGCCCACATATTAGAATGCTGTCTCTTATACACATCTTGGTATGGTACCACTGTGGTACCATAACTGGACCCTAATTAGCTTCCCACATTTTTGATAAAGCATTTTTTGTAGAGCCCACATATTAGAATGCTGTCTCTTATACACATCTTGGTATGGTACCACTGTGGTACCATAACTGGACCCTAATTAGCTTCCCACATTTTTGATAAAGCATTTTTTGTAGAGCCCACATATTAGAATGCAGAAACAGGCAATATAAGCTTCTGGGCAATTGCAAGAGCCAGCCAGCAAGATGTAGACACTTCTGCAGGTTTTCTAACTGTACTGAGTCCTTAGTTTTTATGACTTCAACTACCTGCTTAAGAGCTTCTGCATGTTCTACATAATACCAAGGCAACTAAAAGGAACAACTTCACCTACTCTAACTAACAATTAAATGCAAATCATTGTCTGCCACAATATAAATGAAGAGGACAAAAGAACTACATTCATGAAGTAAAACTCTTCAATTCTGTTTTCTCCTACTAGTTCTGCCTAGCTATTAGCTTTCACAATGATTAACAAACACAAAATAGTTCGTTTCTCAAATGCATCACATGTACAAGGCTAATTAAACTGCACTGAATGCAACCGGCAGCGTAAATTTCTTTATAGAGTCTTCAAATTCTCACCCATTCAAGCAAATGTCACATCTCGTACAATTGAACCAAAAGGAAAGCTTGGCTCTCCAGCCGACATGTGCCTTATAAACATAAGTTAAAATGCACAGGGCTTTTGGCAATCAGAATGCTCTGAGGGACTTTCTGCTCCGAGGGGCTTTCATAAATAACATAACCAACTTCCACATTACGATAAGTCACACTGTGGAAGATTTCATCTAATGCCATGTGATGATGTGAAACATATGTCACAAGAAGAAAGCAGTTACTATGCGATATAACTTGTAAAATTCCCCATACTAATTTTATCGTATTGGAGGTCCCCTTAGATTTCACTGCAGCGACAGTCTGCCAGCAGTGACTTAAATTTCTAGTTGCAATAGATATACAAAATATCAATTAAACACGCCAATGAGCACGTAGTCCATTGGCAATCCATGCGCACAAAAAATATTGGGCGCATGGGTTCTGGTTGGGACTCGACTCCTCTCTTAGTAGGGGTTTACTTGTCTCTCGGTATTTGAGATAAAATAAATCTCTCTCCAGAATTAAAAGTGATGATAGATTTCTCTCCAATATTAAGTAAGGATCAGCCTTCGAGCTATGTCATAATAGGATTATTAACGAAAGTCTTAAACGATTTCAAATCATAAATATCAGTAGACATCTGATTGTAATATATCAATAGATCAAAAAAAAAATCAATTAAACACACTATCTATTCAAAGTTTTGATATTGATAACAGAAAAAAGCCAGTGATTTGACATATGCACCCTGAAACTGAATGATTTTTGAACATAACATAGAATATCAAGCCCATAAATTCAGTGACAAATAAAAATCAACGGCTATTATTCATTGCAAGAAATTATCATGTTCTATTCCAAGTACTGCTGCATAATTTAGGTAGCAAACTGTAGCCTCTCTGTTTAATAACACGCATTTGATTTCATGCATAAATAATGTGTAAGCAAAACAATTAATACATGTTTCATTCATATACAAAAAACAACATGTGGCAAATCTATTGCTGCATTCGGGTTACCTGTGTGAAAAGAGAAAAAAAAAGGAGCCATTTATATATACCATCTTGAATGGAAATGCTGCATCATTCACTTTATGTCATTACTTTAGCAAAATAGGAGCCTTTTTATTTTCTATATAATCATAGAGAAAATGGAGACAATGGCAACTCCAAGATTACAAATCCGAGCAGAATCTGGCAGACAAAAAAAAAACATAATCAGAATTGAACAATTTTTTTTCTCAGCAAATTGAGGGGTGACTGGAATGAGTCAAAATTTGAAAATAATTTTCTTACTACAAAGTCTAGGCTAAAGAGAGGCCACAGACGACAACCACAGTATAAATGCTGAAATCTATAAAAACTGCCCGGGCAGTCTGATACACCACCAAGCTTCTTTCCATTAGTTGAATTGCTTGTGTCATATTATTCCCATCTTCCTGAGGTTCCACATTTTCTTTCTCTGCTTCTTCAGACTGTTTTTGCTGCTTAAGAAACACTTGCGCAAGCACAATTGTTACATCAGTTAGCAAGAGAATGTAAAGAGGCCTCAGGGCCTCAACACTCTCTGAGCTTACAATATTGATTCCAAGTAGTGCATCATCAATATAAGACAGAACCACCAGAAGTGCTATCATGAGAGCACATAAACTGCGAATACCCTGAGACGCTATAATACACGAGTTAATTTGCTTGCAAGAGAATAGATTTGGTTTTGGTAGCTGCTCTGTGTCATTTGATGGCTTTTCAACTATTGGCGCTGCCGGCATTGGCTCTGGCTCTGGCTGTGACTTGGTGCTTTCATCCGCAGCAGCAACTTCATTAACGCTTTTGGCATCATATTTGGGCACCTGAGGATCAACTTTTCTTTCATGTTTGGGCACTTGAGGTTCAACTTGTCTTCCAATGTCATAAGTTTTTTCCCTTGGAACAACTAGACTACTATGTTTCAGCAATTGATGAGGACCAGAGGGAGTAATTGGACCCTCAGTACCAGCTGCAGGGCCAAAGAAGCCAAAAGCAACTTTACAAACTTAAAATTCGCAAAAGAACGCATCAATTCGATTACTACAAGTCCTACGCAGAATGTAGAAGATAGCAATAGCCAGTACTAAACAAATTAACCAGAGTTCCTCTGTTAATCGGCATGGTCCATGACAACTTTCTTTATAGTAAAAAAAATACAATGGGAATTTACTCCCAAAATGAATTTGAACCAGACACCAAACCCATCTAAGATGAAATTAGGTCAAACATTCAACGAAAGAATTAAACTATGTCACATTCACATTCTAAAAACTTCAGGAAAGATTTGAATCCCAACACCATAAAATGTCCAAAGGATATGTAAAGGAAAATTATGACATTCATGCATGCATTATATTGTCACGAAACGAAAATGGAATAAAGAATGGATGTGAGGTCACCGTTGCTTTGATTAGAGAGGAGGCTTTGAAGATGGTCATGATGATCGCGGGTAAAGACTAAAGATTGTGTTGATAAATGAGTGGTTGCAGCACGATGATGATGAGGACTTGATATTGGAGACGAAGGGAGGCTCTGGATTCGGCCGCTGATGAGAGCTAGACGATCCGATCCTCTGTCTAATATTCTCTTTCTTCTTTCTTCTCTGCTACTGCCGGTAGCCATCTTTTCTCTTCTTCTCCCATGCAACTTACCACCAATATAACACCTCTCTCTTTTTGCGCCTTTAGAAATGCCCCTTCTGTTATTCTATTGAATAATATTTTAGACTTGTGAATTTTTAGAAAGGTTAGGGGCATTTTTGTAAACGCGTGGGTTCCTAAGCCTCTATTAGGAGTAAGGATGGCAATGGGCACCGCCCGCAGCGGGATTGCCATTACCAAACCCAAACCCGCACAAAATTTAAATTACCAAACACACCCGCAACCCGCAGCGGGTTTTAATTTTTTTTTAAAAACCCACCCGCAGCGGGTTTTAAAAATTACTAAACCCGCAATGGTATCCGACGGATTTTTTGCTGGTTTTCGTATTTAAAATTACAAATGTTTAATATATAAATTTATAATAATAACCTCAAATTCCGTATAACATATTCAATTTTATACTTAAACAATGTAAATGAAAAATTAAAATTTCCACATCAATTCAACATAAATTCTCAAATTTAAGTATAAATTACACAAATTTATTTAAAAAACACAAACTAATATCTAAAAATAATAATTACATTTCATATTATCATTTAAAACAAGATCAAAGAGAAAATATTCATTTTATTCACCACCATAAACATTCATCCAACACAATGCCTATAATAATAATTAAGATTAATATTTTCAAATACTAATTCGAAGGGAAATGCCTTTAATTTTCTTTAAGTTATGACATTATAATAAAAGATGAGCCATATACACACATACACAACTTTGAGCCTTTGGCTATTTGGTAATTTGATTAATTACATTATTTTCTTTATATATTTTTATATTTAAATTAAATTAAAAATATTTGAAAAAAATTATTGCGGGTTTGGTGGATATCCATGCGGGTATCCACCGGGTATAAGGTTAATACCAAACCCACCCGCATCCATGTGCGGGTTTTAATTTATAATACTAAACCCACCCGCAACGGATAAAATTACCCGCAACGGGCGAGTTTTGGTGGGCGGATTTGGGCGGGTTTGCGGGTACAATTGCCATCTCTAATTAGGAGTAACCTATTTCTAACTTAAGGTGTGTTTGATATTGAGGTGCTGTAGCTTTTAAACTACAGCTGCTGTGAAAAAAAAATTGTAATTATGAAATAAAAGTTAATAATATATAGTAAATATAAATTTTAAATAATAATTTTATCAAAATTATTAAAGATATAATAAATTTTATATTATACAAGTGAAAAATTATATCAACATAGCTTAAAAGCTACAGCAGTTAGTGTTTACCAAGCTAGTGTTTACCAAACACTTTAGTGTTGTATCTTTTAAGATACAGCTGCCCAACCTCAATCCCAAACACACCCTTAATAAATAAAATTCAGTTTGAGTTAAGAAGTTTTAGAAGAGCGAAGTCGTGCGGTTTAGAAGCAAGAGAGAGCGAGACTGAAGTTCTTCACCATCAACTTTCATTTTCGTAGGCAGTTCGTGGGTATCTCGCTGGTATAGACGAAACGAGCATCAAAACATAAGATTGAAGATTAGTTAATCATGGAGCTTTGAACTTATTAGTTTTGATAATTTACCGTGAAAAAAAGAAATTAGGACTTTTAAAATTCAAAGTTGAGGATGCTACTTTAGGATGATAAAGATTGTTGTATTGCTCTTGATAATTTTGTTTACCTTAAAAACACATGACAACAGAGTAAGAACATTAACAAAAATAATTTCTATCGAAGTTTCAGACTTGCAGATTTATAGACTTGCCAAAAAGCTTAGAAATCGAGAACACGACTAGAACAATCTAAGAAACTCTAATACTGCAAGATCAGGCACAATGAAATTCACCACACACATGGCAAGTGAATAAGTGACCTTTATATTTAAGTATAATTGATCATGTTTTATGAAACAAAAACTAAATCATAACTACTCTTAACACCTTTGATTATTAGTAAACATCAAAACTAATCTTATGATAAATATTACAGATAATGCGGCTTCATAAGAGAGCATGCAAGATTTATAAAGATTATTTTAAGGCATTAGTTGAAGAAATATTAAGGGTTGTTTGAATTTTGTCGAGAGAATATGGTGATTTTGGTGAAGTATTGGATAATTTTGTAGGACATGCTTTTGATGAAGATGAAAGGGGTATTTTAGACTAAAGCCCACCAAAATGTCATAGGCATTAAATCCTGTGCAGTTGTCATATTTGTATAAAGTATATATGATTTTGTCATATAAATATAAAATACCCCAGAACAGAATTCTCCGCAGGGTTGAGGCTAGGCTCGACAAATGTGACAAACCTGTGGTGTGTTTAATATTTTTTATTTTACTAAATCACTTTGTATTAGAAAAAGTACAACTCGCATACAACATGATAAACTATTCAAGAAAATATTGGACTAAATTTTGCTAGGGGCTGCACTCAAAAGAGTACAACACCTCCAAAAATTGAAGTATGCCGCTGAAAGTGGCGAGCAGACGGTATTCTTTAGTAAAAGGCGAAAGAATAGTTCGCTCTGTGCTCACCACACGGCTCCATAACAACAATTGCGAAAATTATCTATATTAACTTAGCCATGTGGGACTATAAACATAACTATATCTTTTCGCTTGTTAGCTCTTCGATTAAGCAGATGACATGACACTGCACAATGTTCTATATGGATTCATAAATTACAGTCTATGAAATGTATTTATAATACTAAATTACCTTCTTGTTTTTTTGGGCAGATTTTAGTCAGTTGTAATATATTTTTCAGCATATTAAATTTAAAATAATAATAAAGATATCGGTACATCGAAACCACTAAAGAAATCTATATCAGAAATCAGAATTCCACTTCTTATATCTTGCTGGAAGGATCATAAACAATTCCTCAACACCATACTATATGATATGTGATTGTTGCAAAGCATGATTAATTTTCAGTCACTTCCTTTGATTAAACTTTAATTCATACTAATTAGCCAATATCTTTCACTTTGCATTAGAATTTAGATGTCTTGAAGTTTCTAATTTCAAAGAAAGTGCAAGGTACAAAACAGAACACAAGTTTCTAATTTCAAAGAAAGTGCAAGGTACAAAACAGAACACAAGGCACTAAATAAAGCATTGAACACCGGCAAACAAAGCAAAAATTGAAACCATTTGATAATCTAAATAAGTAATCCTTGAGTTGGTCAAATTTTGCTATAGAATTGGTAAGGGTGCACCAGGCCCTTGCAACACTGCAACGCACGGGCGACGCTCAAGGCTCACAGTACCAAGCTACTGCATTGAGCCCTCCGCAGGAAAAATTAATTTAATATCGTGTGGACCGATGATCCACATATCAGATATTAAACTGATAAGAACAGTTACTACACTTGATCTTAGACAAAAGGCCGAGAAAGGTATGAGAAGAGATCACTTCTGCATTTAGATGTGGAACATAAGCAATTGAGAAGAGATCACTTGAATTTTCTGCATTGAAATGTAACGTACGGTATTGGTGATTAAACAGTTGGTTAGTTCGAGTTCTAGAAATCAGTGAGAATAAACTTGTTACCAGAATTGTGTCAATAACAGAGTAGCGTCAGGATCCTGAGTTGTATTGTACACAAGTTACTGTCAATTGCCATTCAAAAAAGAAAATAATATATATCATCAGTATGCCGGTCCACGCAGCAATTTTGACACAAACACAGTATCTTTTACAACTAAAAATTGCTTCCTTCTCCCAGTCATGCCAAGATGCTTGCATTTCTATAGATGTTCAATCTATAGTATTGAAAAGTTATGCAAAGTTATGCTCTTTATAGTTTATAACAAGCTTATGATCGAATGTGGGAGAGATTATAAAATATTTATAATCTCTCCCAAGTACAACATATAATAAAAGTCCAATTTGACACTAACCAACCATCCCCAGTATTGAAAAGTTATGCTCTTTATAGTTTATAACAAGCTTATGATCGAATGTGGCCACTTAAGGAAATTGGCTCACGTGTTGGGCAATTGAGTCGGCACGTCAATGACAAGAAATTTTAAAACAAAAGAGTTGTAGGGCTTTACCCCTGAGGGAGCCCTTCCAGAAATTCTCGAAGGCCAGGGCTGAACCCAGGCCTAGGAGGGGGTTTGGGAATAGTTTTCAACCAGCAATAGACGCGCCTCGGTTAGAAGGGAAAAATTGTAGTAGTGAACATGAGTGTGAAAACCAATCTCCTTATAGCAGAATGATCATATTACATACAACGTGAGGGAAATTGAATACTCTTGCTGGAAGGATGGATCTTTGTGAATAATGTTTGAAGATTTCTTTTCATCACACTATTTAAGTTCCTAACAATTTTTTACACCCTCAAAAAGCTTTTATACAAATTATGAGGTAAATTATCTTTATAAGAACTTAAAATATAATTTATTTACTCTCAAAATTTTGATAAAGATTCTGGGGGGGCCAGAGGTAAAAAGTTAATTATACAAAACATAAAATATGCTTTTATCTACGCTGAAATTTCATTTGGTATAAAGTCATCAAGCCCTTGCAGTAGTGCAACGCATGAGCGACCAAAGGTACGATTCATTTCGGTGCACAATAAAACCACAATGCTTAGATTAAAAATTAAAAAAAAAATTGAGAACTCACTTGGTGGGGTGCGCCAGGCCCGTGCTGTAGTGCAACGCATGGGCGACGCGCAGTGCTCACGGTAGCAAGCTACCGCAATGAGCACTCCCCTTAAAAAAATTAATTTAATATCGTGTGGATCGATGATCCACATATCAGATATTAAACTGATAAGAACAGATACTACACTTGATCTTAGCCAAAAGGCCGAGAAAGGTATGCTCTGCTTCACATCTCGGTTCTGCTTTTATAGCTTTGCTCTGCATCTTGCGTACGTTGCCCTGTCGATGTGGGACAGAATTAACTCCTTGTCATACCTAGCTCAAGAAAGAAGCTAATTCTCGAATCCATTCAAGATTAATTCACAAGTCTTAGTTTCATACAGATCTCGCTAAACCTAGAGATTACATTAAACCTACCAAATCAAAGAGGGTGGCTAGCTGGTTCAATTTGTTGTTGTTGCACAATCAAGACAGAGCATTTGCCGTTATAATCTGTTGATGCAAGCAAATCTCCAAGAATACCAAGCCCGGGAAATTCGCTTCATTCTTTCAATCCTGAAGTCTGTGGTGGCGACTCCAAATTATATCTTCTTCCAACAATAATCAAATTAAATTCATTCACCATTGATCTAATAACAATTGCTGTTTCAGGCCCATCCACAGCCTTCTCAACGTCATTAGAACACCCATTCGTTTTAACACTCCTTAATGACAGAGTATCCCGCACTTTGTCCTAATCTTCAAACCCATCGTCTTTAGCATTTTGTAAAATGTACCATGGTGAGACAAACTCTAGAGTCTTGTGCCATCCTTTTGCCCAAAGTTCAGGCTTCCCGGTCATCAGCGCTGCCTAAGAAGACCATAGCAACATCATATGATAGTAATTCATTTGCAGATGTATCTTTACTTTGACGCCTTAAATTGCCATGGTCAACAAGGAGCTTTTTCAAGGACCTTGGAATTTAAAATCTTGATGCTTTCATCCTCTGATTCTTGAGCCATCAATGTACCATCTACGATGAAATGGGAGGATTATAAGAGAAGCAACCTTGTTCAATACAAGTGTGCATACATCATCTTGCATTAAACTCGGAGGATATACAGCTGTAAACGTGTTAATGGATAAACATTTTCTAAATGACACCAAGTAGACAGAGCATCTCTGTTCTTTTAGTGAGGAATGAAGATTGGGGTTGCCTGGCCTCTAAGCTTGACAAGATGAAGCATATTACGAGCCATGGGATTAACTTTTATAGGGCATGCGATGTCTAAAAAATTGATTACTGCTCTCAAATTGTCTGGAACATGAATAGAAGCAACGATTTGTAGCTCCAAATGGGGCATCAAATCAATAATGTTTCGTTTTTTATTGCCTGCATACTTTTTAAATGATCATATAGCTTGATTACTAGCATAGGCACAATGCTTGCCGATAAAATGCTTAGAAGAAACATATAAGAGTACAACTCTCTATTCATAACCTGCATTTTAGTAAAAGAAAACAAAAATAAGAAATGTATATCAGCAAAGAATTAGTCCAAACCTTTTCTTCCAAAGTTATTGGCTTAAATGTAATACCCTTTTGTCCGAGAGGAAGCTGAAGATGCCAAGCTCAAGAACACCTTTACATCTCATTATGGAAGCGAGTGCAAGAGCATCTTTTGTTGGCATCTTACTACACAAAGGAGGCAACAAACACACAACAAATTTCACAACGGAAACAAAGCAGCGAGCATTACTGCTTGTTAATGCATTCTTCTTACCGAAGACATTAAATGTGCTTACTCTCATCCCATAAGCAGTCACAAAAAATGGCAAGAGCAAGTTATTATCCGTGCTTTCGAGCTTCTCAAACAAAGCAGACCCAAATGGCGCCAAGAGCATGTAGTTGCCGAACCATTTGCCTATACAAACACTAAAGAGAAACAAATGGGTGATTATTGTGGTGAATATTGATTGCCGAGGTTTGCCTTCTGGTGTACATCTTATTACCAGTTTCACTGTGGGTCTAAGAACGAAGAAAACAAAGGAAAGATGGACACTAACATAAAATAGTTCTCTCATAAATTTTCTAACGCCATTAGTATTGCCATCCTCGCAAAAATGCTAGCTATGATAAAAGTTAGATCATTAATGATAGCTGAAGATAGGCCTATTCGTCTAAGTTCAGAATCTGTGATCCTTAAATTATTGAGGAGACTATAGACGGCCGGAGATGTAATAGTTGCATAACCTGGAGAAATGAATAAAGTTTTCTAGTGGTTGTCTTGGTCAAGGCCAAGATACGGAAGGATTAGTGAGCGACAACTAAAGGCGCTGCCACAGAAAGAAGGCCAACATATAAGGCTCTTTTGCTAGCTCTAAATATCATCCTTGGATCCATTTTCATTCCAATTAAGAAGGGGAAGAAAGCAAAGCCAAATATGCCTATTGTTCCAAGAACTTGTACCCTGCCGTCTGTCATCAAGCTCTCTGCTAGATCCTTTGAGAGTATCGCCGGAGAAAGAAGAAGGCCTATAGTTCACAAAAATTATCACAATAGCTCAGTTAAATTGCCCATCTAATAACTAAGGCAAAAACATATTTTCATTAAAACACCATTTTTTTATATTGGCTGTAGGTTTGGTTGCACAAATTTTTCTAATTTTGTTTCTTAACAAAATAACACACGTTAAGATATGATCCTTATGGCTCAAAGTTGAAAGAGAATAAACCATAGTTTTTATAACTATATAATACTATTAACACACACATAACACAAGATTTCTAATAGTTCATAACAGCTCACAATACAGATGATCTAAACTCTTACCAGGCATGAGACATGTTTTTACAATAAAGATTCTCATTTTATCTGAACTCTTTGAGCATTTAAAAAATTTATGAAAAATCTCAAACAAGGAGATAATCTTATTAGTGAATCTTATATGCTTTATATATATAGATCTTAACAATTTGGGAAATTAGAATGATACAGACAGAAGAGGAGGAGACCAAAAGGAAAGGAGCTCATACAAGAAGCTGTGAGGTGAACAATGGAAATCCCAAGCGTTTGAGAATGAAATGATAGGACTAACTAATGGCAAAGATTAAAGCTATGCTCAGCTCAAATCATGGCAATGAAAAATCCAGCCAATGATAAGCTGAAAATTTTGATAAAAACTGCTTGCACAAGCCAACCAACTGTACCTTTTGTTGAAATATTTGGCAAATTCACTTGCGTCTTATCCACCATTCATGAGTGGTTCGTTTTTGCTGCGTTTCGTCAAAGAAGATAGAGAGGAAATAAAGAGAAAAGAAAATTTTGAAGAAAGGAGAGAATGGATAATGGAAAAAAATAAAATAAAATAAAAAGAATCAAAGATACTCATTATAAAATGTTATTGGTGATGATTATTGGTCTCTAGTGAAAGCTAGCTAGCAATGAAGGCTGGTTGCCGTTTGATTTTCTTTTTCTGTTTTGTGTGATTGTTAGTATATTATGTATTTGTTTATATCCATTGGGTTTTCCTTTTATGACAATGCAACTGCTAATTACCTAATTAAAACCTCGAGCTTATAGATGTAAATTCTAACCTTTCTAATTTTGCAGTTAGATGAAACGCTATCGATGATGATTTGTTCCATTATTATTAGAAAACAATAAAGAAATTTTAGTATTCATAAACTGAGAATTAGGTATGAGCAGGGAATTTAAACCGAAGATGGTTGTAGCTATGTATTGTTTTGTACACACTATTTTCTTGGATATTTGAGTCATTCTTCAATCAAACTCTACTGCAGTATATGAAATGATATTAAACTTTCATCATTTATAATACAAGTCAAAACCGTTGCCCTAATGCCAAAAAATTTAAGATTACAAATTTTTTGGGGTAAAATCAGAAAGTGATAAAACAATAATTAGACGACGTGCGGATAAATGAATACAATAGGTGACAATAATCTTCATGGTGACACATTATGCATTTATTTGTAATTAATATTAAGTTTAAACTAAATTGATAGGGAGCTTTACGAGAAAGCTCCTCCAAAAATTGGAGTATGCCGCTGAAAGTGGCGAGCACACGGTATTCTTTAGTAAAAGGCGAAAGAATAGTTCGCTCTGTGCTCACCACACGGCTCCTTGACAACAGATGGCCTCTTATTGCACATTATATTCGCATGTAGTAGGCGAGGGCTTGATCTTCTTAGCCATGTGGGATTGTCTTCTACTTCTGCAGGCAAATTAGAATGTCTACGTAATTGTATATTGCTGGTACTTGATGGCATCTGCATAAGGTCTTGACTGCCCTTTTGTGAAATTCAGCAGATGTTAGTTGCTTATATAATCTTCATTTGTTAATAAATATGCCATGACATGACAATTAAAATATACAAGCTGATGATGAAATTGCTGCAGAAATAATTTTTAATCATACACTCTCTTGCAAGGAGGTCAAAAAATAGTGTTTCGACAACAGAAAACTGAAATGATTAATGATGGAGCAGAATATGGATAATGTTTGGTAGATTGGACTTTCTATACCAATTCCTGGTGTTGGTATTTGAGCTTCTTAGTTACATACAACCGAGTCTCAGTTCAAATCACCTTATTCTATTAGGTACAACGATTTGTCCTGCATCAACTCTCTATTATATAAAATCAATAAATGTGAATAGTTAAATGTTTACACATTTGAAAATGCTTTTGGAATTTTCAAACTTGACCTTGAATTGTGAGTGGCATTCAGCTCGGGAATACTGCTATTCGTGCCTAATAATTGTTAAGAACCAACAATCACATGAACTTTTAATAAAAAAATGTTAGTCTGATGAACAGAAACTAAAAATTGTAAGTTGCAAATGCTAACTAAACGTCGGCTTGAAAGTAAAAGTTAACTGATTTAAAATTTTGATAAAGATTCAGTAGGAGTGCGCCAGGCCCTTGGGCGACGCACAGGCTTGTATTTCAGTAGCAAGCTACCAGCTCTTAAACCGTACGCGAGAATTTTAATATACAAGTAGTAATACAAAGACAAAGAAATTTTGAAACTAGGAATTGCAAGGCTTTACCCCGGAGGGAGCCCTTCCAGAAATTCTCAAAGGCCAGGGCCGAACCGAGGCCTAAGAGGGGGTTTGGAAATAGTTTTCAACCAGCAATAGACGCGCCTCGGTTAGAACCTCACTAGCTGCGTCATTGCCCCAAGCGCAAAGATGCTTTGGTACGCTGATTAACTCTATTTAATAATTTGCTTCCGCTAGGGTCTGCACTGCTTACTCGTCGATGTGGGACTTAGCTACTATTGAAGCTTAGTTTTTAGGTTGCAAGTGAAATAAAAGATCGAAGTTTCTGCTCTCTGGTGAGTGGAGGAAAATATTTGATGCTTCTTCCAAGCTAAGGTTTGCATGTCTTATCTCTTCTTCCGCTTGTATTTTAGTTTCTTAACCCAATAGCACATATACAGACATTACATTGTTTAGAGAAATCAACACTGGTTCTACTGAAAGAATGACAACATTATAAAGCGAATTAGTTCTTTAAGAATGAAGTGGCGTATGGAAAAGGTCTGTCCTCGTAAAAACGTCACTTTTGCCCAGTTAAATAGCGTCATATTCCATAATTGTTAGTTTGTGAATCGGGCCTCCTGTTACATGTGCCAATGCAGTAGCCGCAAATCCTGGCATTGACAAATATACTTTCGTGGATCAGAATTCTTCCTGCATCAGAGAAATTGAGGAAGTTGCATACGTAGAGAAGTTCTGCATATTCGTCTGCTTGTAGTATACAGGAGCCCGAAAGTAACACAATCTTGACTGACTACGAAACCAATCTCCGTAATTACAGAATGATCACCACTAACAATCCGAGGGAAACTAAATAAATCATGAACTTGCAGCAACGATCAATCAATTAGTAATCTCTTCCAAAAGGGATCCGAAAAAATTGGTTTTCACCACACTCCTTACAATCGGCGTAAAAAAGATCAAAGATAGTTAAAAAACATTTGCATCATAATTTGTTTTACTCCATACTCCAAAAGTTTCGACGTAGAATTGGTTGGGGAGCGCCAGGCCCGTGCAGTAGTGCAACGCGCGGGCGACGCTCAGGGTTCACAGTAGCAAGCTACTGCACTGAACCCTCCCCTTAAAAAATTAATTTAATATCGTGTGGATCGATGATCCACATATCAGATATTAAACTGATAAGAACAGATACTACACTTGATCTTAGCCAAAAGGCCGAGAAAGGTATGCTTTGTTAAATGTCTCGATTCTGTTTTTATAGCTTCCGTCTGCAACATGCTTAGGTTGCCCTGTCGATGTGGGAAAGAATTTGCTGCATCTGATATATAAGTTAAGGAGATCATGAGAATGGATTGTGTGACCTTTCGGCATTGAGCTGCAAGGTATTATCATGAACTGATTCAGTTATTTTAGCATTTTTAGCCCATGAGTAAAAAGCCTTTCACTCAACCTTCAACCTTTCGTTGTTGTTGTAACTCACATTAAGACGAAGCATAGATGGATCGTTTTAAAAAAAAAAAATTGATATTCTTGTTCTGACAAGGTAAGCTAACTTTCATTAGGACTTTACATTAAAGTGGGGTGTCACATGCATTTGAACTTAGCGAAACCAATATCTTTTATGGCATGAATCAAGGCCCCATTATTATTATGTGGTGTCAAGCCAACATTTTGCTTCATCACCAAGAAGGCGAAATGGCACTGGATAAGGGAACTTAAACGGTAAAAATTTGAAAGAAAAAGCTGCTTTATCAACATTCTTTTCCCGTCCTTCTCTACATGCAATAATGGAAAATATCAAATAATCGTGGCTCAATTAATTGTAGCAATAATGATGTAGGAGATGATATGGGCTTAATTTGGGTGTGAGATATACCAAGACTCATGCCATTACCAACAATGACGGAATCAGAATCATGGTAAGGACTATGAGTGCTCAAATTTCATCACTAGAAATTATGTTTCTAAAACTGTAATTAATTTATTATCAGGGTTTAAAATCACCAACCTATTATAAAAATTAGGGGTGGACATTTGGTTCGATTCAGTCTGAACCGAATTGAACTGAACTGTATTATAATAATTTGGTTTAGTTTGATTCGCATTAGAAAATCAAGCAGTTAAAAATTTCTGAATCATTTGGTTTTTAATTTGGTTCGGTTTAAATACGAACTAAATTATCGAACCAAACGGTTCAGTGAAAGAATTAAAATAAAAATAAAAAAGAAAGTGAAAACTGAAAACCTAAGCAAACTAAACAGTAAACACACATTTGACTCAAATCAGATTTCATCGCACAGCCGCATAACACTCAACAACTAACCACACACCATCTTAAACTCTTCTTCTCTTACCGGCCGCCACAAACGAGTAGTCAGCCACCGCTCATCATCTTCTTTTAGCATCATCGTCATCAGCCTGTTACGGACTCCTGTTCAGCGCCATCTCCTCTCACGGCAGCTCACAACACGCTGCAGCCTGCGGTCCGTCAAGCTTCCGTCAGCGCCATCTCTCACGGCAGCTCACAACACGTTGCAGCCTGCAGTCCATCAAGCTTCCGTCAGCGCCATCTCTCACGGAAACTCACAACACGCTGCAGCCTGCAATCCGTCAAGCTTCTCACGCCATCGCCGTCACTAGTATTGCCGAACTGCTGTCAAGGACTCAAGGTGCGTGAGACAGCCAACTACTTTTAAATTTTTTTAATCTTGCTTTCATATCATAACATTCATAAGTTATAACAAAACTGAATTGCTGTCAATAATTGTATGGTTTAGTCAAATTAAGTCATAAGTGGTTTAGTCAAATTAAGTTAAATTAATCAAATTAAGTCATAAGTCATAACATAACAGCCCACTGATTTAGGCATTGTGGATGTGGAAGGATGAAGAAGTGGTGATAGGAGGAGTGTTTGTTGGCCATGGAACTGTGGAAGTTTGAAGTTTTTTTTGTAATATGTAATGGATTTTTAAATTATTGTTGGATTTTATGATGTTAACTTACTATTGTTAGATATTGTAATGTTATTTATTGTGTAGATTTCTAAATTATTGTTGGATTTTATTATGTTAATTTATTATTGTTAAATTCTTTTATGTTGTTTATTATTTGTGGATTTATAGACTAAGGATTGATTTAATATAATAGTAATAGTGTATTACTATTATATTATTTTTATTAAATAATTAATATATATATTGAAACCGAACTGAACTGAACTGAACCAAATTACCGAACCGAACTGAACTGAACTGAATTAATTTGGTTCAGTTCAGTTCTATAATTTGGTTCATAAATTCATGAACCATTTGGCCTGAACCGAACCAAACTTAATAGAGCCCACCCCTAATAGAAATCTAACCGTGATATTAGAAGTTCTGCAGTGTACTAGTATGCTTCTATTACCCTCCAAGGAACTCATGTTTGCAGAATATTAACAGCAACTCAGAAACATAATTAGGCTTCATTCAATTGAGTCTTCCATAAATTTTTGCAGAAACAGGTATCATGTAGACAAATAGGATCGATGCGAACTTTAGAAACAAAACCGGGAGAATTTGTAATTTTCAATATGCATTTGATACGTGGCAAACTTTGAGTGGTGAGTTCATATCAGTACGGTACACATGCAAATACAGGAGCACTTTTATATAAGGACCGGTTTAGCACTTGTAACTAAGTCTAAAACCCATTTGCATCGTTGTTGTAGGGTTTAGATTTGTCGGAGAAGAATAATGGAGGAAGCAAAGAAGAAGAGCGTGCCAGTCTTGCCATGGATGCGAAGCCCAGTTGATGTCAGTCTCTTTGAAGACTGTCCTCTTGATCACCTCCCTTGTCTTGACCCCAGGTACCCTCTTCAAACATGATACGTATTGTTTTGTTGACTTTCGTAGACATTAATTGCTTTTAGCCCATTGTTAATTTATTGCAAAATAAGGTTGAAGGTGGCTTTGCAGAACATGGGTATCTCGTCACTCTTCCCAGTGCAAGTTGCAGTTTGGCAAGAGACAATAGGCCCTGGTCTATTTGAACGAGACCTTTGCATCAATTCACCTACAGGAAGTGGGAAAACTTTGTCTTATGCTTTGCCAATAGTTCAAACATTGTCCAATCGTGCTGTTAGATGTCTACGTGCTTTGGTGGTGCTGCCCACACGTGATCTAGCTTTGCAGGTTAACTCTGCTCGATGCATATATTGTTGTAAAAATATTTTTGGATTGATTGCGGATCATTGGATTGCTGAAATGTGTGTGCAATTTGATAGTCTCTTGTTTATTTCTTTGCCTCAGGTCAAGGATGTTTTTGCTGCGATTGCACCTGCAGTGGGTTTGTCTGTTGGTTTGGCTGTGGGTCAATCTTCTATTGCTGATGAAATTTCGGAGCTTATTAGGAGACCTAAGCTCGAGGCAGGAATCTGTTATGACCCTGAAGATCTTTTGCAAGAGTTACAGAGTGCAGTAGATATATTGGTGGCAACTCCAGGAAGGCTAATGGACCATATCAATGCTACTAGGGGATTTACCCTCGAGCATCTCTGTTACCTTGTAAGTTGGCTACCCCTATAACTTACACGAATACACTGCAATGCTAAAGCTCTAGTTAAGTATAAACTTACTAAATTCATTTGTTTCCAATTGCCCAACCAGGCCTACTTTGATGGTGTGCTTTGCAGATGCATTGATTCTACAAGTGTTTTGAACATTGTTTATCTTATGCTAACTTTATCAAAAGTCTTGGCAAATTCCATGTTGATATGTACTGCGAAGTTTGTTCCGATTAATTTTGTTATTAAGTTACTTTCATTGATTCACAGTACCATGTGTTCATATATCTGGCTCATCCAGTTGGACATTTCTTTTATCCATTAATTGGTTGCCGCACCAAACAGAATATGATTTGTATTTCATAGGTATACTTATTTTAGGACCATTCATCTGTGGAAAATCACATTCAACTATTGTGACCAGACCAAGCCGTAGCCAATTATCTTGGCATACTTCAATATAGATCATTTTGTTTGCAGTAAATCAGACTCTGATTATTTTTGTTACTCAGGTTGTTGACGAAACTGATCGATTGCTTAGGGAGTCATATCAGGCTTGGCTGCCCACTGTGCTCCAATTAACTCGATCTGATAATGAAAACCGCTTTTCTGATGCAAGTACTTTTCTGCCTTCAGCATTTGGCTCTTTAAAAACCATAAGAAGATGGTGAGTGCTATGTTGATTTACTTCCCTTTCCTTTAGATATATATATATAGCAACCTGCTGGTGGTTTCAAGTACCAAACTGTGTTGATGTTGGAACTTGGGACCAGTGCTCGGTGCTCTGCAAACGCCTATAAATGAATTAACTAAATGACTAATGTGAATCATCAGTATTTATTAAAATTAGTATTCCCTGCTGATTGTTGAAGGCACAGGGCTTGTTATGATAGAACTGACTATTCCGGTGATTTCTTATGCTTCCTAGAGTTTTTTGTTTTTCGGTTTCGTTTTGGTCTTTTAATACATTATTGCGATTTGAAGGGCTTTATCTTATTTAGTTCTGTCAATATGATTGTTTAGGAGCACAAAATATTAAGAGTTTCTTATTTTCCGATTGAAGTTATGTTTTTCATTTGTATTTCCTCAAAGTTTCCTTCATTAGAATTTTGAATTGCATTCCTTGAGATATTCGGTGTTGTTAGAATAATATTTCATTTTTGTTGCAGTGGTGTTGAAAGGGGCTTTAAGGACAAACCTTATCCTAGGCTTGTGAAGATGGTTTTATCTGCCACGTTAACCCAAGATCCAAATAAGCTCGCTCAGCTTGATCTGCATCACCCTTTATTCCTGACCACTGGGGAAACTCGTTATAAGCTCCCAGAAAGATTGGAGTCCTACAAACTGGTATGACATCATAACTGCACTGATTGAGCAAATTTCTTTCTGTCATCTATGTTTTGTTTTCTGTTATGGTGTTGAAAATCAGGACTAAACTTTACGGTTAAAAAACATGCGTTCAAAGGATTCAAGTTTGTTGAATAATGAATATGCTGAATATTTAATCTTGTCATATTCATAATTTGAATTTCAGAAACACCTATGGTTTTCTATAAGACCACAAATAATCCGAAAGTTTAAATTGGAGGGCCGAACTATGGATATTAACAAAACAAACTGAAAGTCTTTTCTTTTTCTTTGCACCAAAGAGAGCTTAAAAATCACATACTCCTTTTTTGATGCATCACAACTCAATAGTGATCTTAATTTAGATCCTGTGGCTTTCTTCCTTTCTAAAGTAAAGAATTTTGACAATTTTATATACTCTCTATTTTAAGCTGTTAATATTTTTGTATCAGGATCATTATTGCTCATTTCCCCTTTTATTTTGATTTTATACACCATTGAGATCTTGTAAGCCTGATATCTTATTCTTAAATGCAACTAGGATGTAAACAAATATTTAATAACTAGAAAGATCTTATGCATTCTGTTCAAATCTTACTTTTACTGATAACAATGGTCATAGCTAATAATATCTGATTGTGTTTCGGATATGTTTTTGCTTAAAGCTTCGCATATAATGTTGCATGTTAGGAATTATGCTTGTGCCTTTCTTCATACCTGTGCTCTCCCAACCCCTCTCTTTATATCTGTCTGTTACTATCTATCTTATGCAGATTTGTGAGTCGAAGCTGAAGCCCCTGTATTTGGTTGCACTTCTTCAAAGTTTAGGAGAGGAGAAATGTATTGTCTTCACATCATCTGTGGAGTCAACTCACCGTCTCTGTACACTACTGAACCATTTTGGTGAATTGAGAATAAAGATAAAGGAGTATTCAGGTCTTCAACGACAATCTGTAAGAAGGTAAATATCCGGATGTATTTGTCTGAACTGATAATAGAAGTTGTTCTGCATTTATGATAAGCTGTTGCAGCCATCAACTAGGAAACAAATTTGCTCACACAATCTTTCAACTAAATGCAAATTTTTGCTTTAAACACTTAATTTAATTCAAAATTTTTCCCAATTTGACAACATTTGGATTCAAATGAAATGGAAATCTGGATTTCAGCAAGACGTTGAAGGCATTTCGGGAAGGGAAGATACAAGTGCTTGTTTCCTCAGATGCAATGACTCGCGGGATGGATGTTGAAGGGGTGAACAATGTCGTTAATTATGATAAGCCTGCATATATCAAGACATATATTCATCGTGCTGGCCGAACTGCAAGAGCTGGCCAGCTTGGGCGTTGCTTCACTTTGTTGCATAAGGATGAGGTGTGTTTCCATCTTGATTCCTTCCGATTTCTAGGTTTACTTTTCACCACTGCATGGATCTAAATCACTCCAATTTATTTTCCATCTTGTCAGTTATCTATTGTAGGGTCTAACTTGAAATGTTGTTTATGGTTGAGGTTGATTTGAAACCGAGACATAAGGCCAGAGAACCCAGACCTAAAGAACCAATCGACCAGATTTTCTTTCATTAATTGTTGGCTTTATGTACAGAAAAAGGGGGCCATTGGTAGGAGCCTGTTCCATCAGAGCAGGGTTTTGGGAGTGGGGTGGTCGTGACTGTTTTTCCCTAAACCTGCTGTCATGGTTTCTTTTAAAGGTACAAATTCAAATGTAAGACATACTTCTGAAAATGCTAGACTTGGCCTGAGCGTGATGACTTCATTGATCCCAACTTAGTGAGTATGACATGAGATCTTCCCAGATCCTTTGATTTTCATTCAGCCTACTAATGGATGGTGGTGGAGTTTGTTTGGCTATCTTGTCTCAGCTTGCACCCTAAGATCGCTTGATTCAGTATCCAAATCATTTGTGTATTAAAATTTTCTTTCGTGTTTCTCTTTGGATCCTGAAAATTTTTCATAGTTGATTGTGCAGGTTTGTCTGGTAGGATGCTTGACCCCCTTGCTATTATGTACTTCTGATATACTACAAAAGAAGACAAGATTGCAAAAAAGGAAGAGTAGATTAAGGCATAAGAATTATGCTTTGTAAATAAATCCTGCATAAAGTTAACTCTTTCACATGTTTCAGGTGAAGCGTTTCAAGAAGCTGTTACAGAAAGCTGACAATGACTCCTGTCCCGTTCACTCTATCCCTTCCAGTTTGATTGAGTCACTCCGTCCAGTTTATAAATCTGGTAATTTCTTGGCACTGACACCTTAATCTTAATCACGGGTGCAATTAACCTAATTTAGGAAATATTGGATCAGAAAGGCCTTCAACATAATCTTGAAGGTTGATAATTTAAGCATCTTGTCTAAGTCATTTGCTAAGTTGCTCTATGCGAGTTGTATGCCAGCAGATAAATAGATTGAGCAACTCAGCTAGTGATTTGGCCTTTTGAAACTTGCACCTTTATGTATTTTACCTATTCATGGTGGAAGGGGAGGAGGGTATATAACTGTTGGGTTCATTCTATAAAGGGGATGCGTAGTTTGAGGAGGCATTTCAGGTGGGGCCTTTTGGAAAGTTGGTTGCGATTTGCATGGAGTGAACCGTGTAAGAAGAAGCTTCTACCAAACAAGTGGAGACCGAGCATTGGGGAAGGGGATGGTTGCATTTTGCTCGAATCATGGACAATGTCAAAACTAGTTTATCTTCTTTCTTGTGAAATGCTACTATGCTTTTCTCATCACTGAGTCAATATATTCTTTTTGGATGTCTCAGCTCTAGACAAGTTAAAAGAGACAGTTGAATCAGAAGCGCACAGAAAGCACACAATTGGGTTCAAGCTATCAAGAATGGGCAAAGGCAGAGTAACAGGCCGTGCAAAGCAGTAATTTATCCAATGTTCTGACTATTAGGATAATTATGGGTGCGATACTATCGAGTGCAAGTGCAAACACTCTTCATCGTTGAGCAAATTGCAAGAGTTGATCAATATGTCAGAGCTTAGGACTTGGTACCTTTTCCTGATCAGTTCTTCTATTTCTCGTTCCAGCAGACAACTTCTGGACAACATCATTTAGCTTATTGAAGTTTTGGTAATATTAAAAGCAAACAGTTGCAAATGTATTACATTTTTGTACAACAGGTAGGAAATGTAAGATTAGAGGCATTGTGATAGCTTGTGAACATAATTTTGTTGAATACTTGTGGCTCTGTAAAGTGAAACTGTATATTACAACTTCTAATCATTCAAATAAAAGACCGTTCAAGATAGCTTAAGAAAATTCTAGTGATTGAACATGCTGGAGTAAAATTGGTACTTTTATCCAAAATTACATGCAATTCTTATACATCTCTTCAAATGGATGCCATCGATTGTTACTTGTTGAATGACTTTTTAAAATATCATTTTATTAATAGACAAAGCAAAAATGGGTGAAACACAGTTGCTTTATTTTTTTAACCTCTTCCTCGAGATATCAAAGGCACTGTGACATTGTAATTATGAATCTTATGAACGTCGATTGAATTTCTTTTGTTCATCCACCATGTTCATGCTAGCAAGATGCAAGTTATTAGGTGAAAACCACTAGGTAAGATTGCATTTTTTTTCTGAAAACTTTTAAACTCTGTACAACATTTAACAGAACAGCATATAATTACAGCCTCTGCAACAATCTAAGGAAGTCTCGGTCAATAAAGCCAAACCCTCTAGACTCCGTTAGCAAAACAACGAAAGATCAGGAAATACATCCCTAACAAGCCATTTCTAAGGCTTGTTAATTCTCAAAGATCGGAAATTTTGTTGAATTGGAACTCCCCGAAGAAAATACTTCGAATCAGAAGCAACAACGGCAGAAGCTGATGAGGGAGTGGAGCAGGAAGAAAAACTCCTTGGAGTTGAAGCAAGGGCATCACTTCCACTTACATCTTTCTCCTCTTCACTAATAGTATCCAACATTTTAGCAGTTCGGTGCCTCATGACACAAACAAACTGTGGTGGTGCAACCTCCATAACAAACTTTGCAATACGAGAATTTGCCATTTTTTCCTCCCTTATATGGTTTAACTTATGCACTTTTGCTAGGGCAGGAAGCAAGAAGCTTGTAACGCAAACCAGAAGAGGGATAAGTGCTCTTTTGCAGGTGGGTTTGTTTTTGGATGAGCATAAGCACATGCTACAGGCACATATTTTATATATGGGTGAGAAAGAAATGATGACGCTGGTATTGAGTCAATAGTTACAATCGAAGAAGACACGAAGTCCTAGCAGCTTGTGCCGCCACTCACTTGCGATATTAATTGCAGGAGCTGGATGATTCTCAACCATTGTTCAGGAGATTACTTCAGTGGTCATTTTTGGTGATGTGTCAAAGTTTGAGTGGAAAAGTGAGATATCTCTTAAGATATGGTTTTTGTTTCTATCAATAGCTTCCAGATTTGCACTTTTCAAGCTTAACTGGGACGCATCCGGTTGTATACGACACAATGTCAGTTGATTTTTCTGTGGTAAAAATTAGGGTTATTATCAGATGACAAAGCCAAAAAGTGAAAACTAAACTTAAGTGTGTGGATCAGTGAGAGGGTCAATAATCCTCGATCCAATCTAATACCAGAATATTGTTTGAGAAACCAAGATTGTCGCTGATTCTTAGAAGCTTGTAACAAAAACCAGAAGATGGATAAGTTCACTTTTGCAGGTGGGTTTGGTTTTGGATGAGTATAAACACATGCTGCAGGCACATAGCATAGTTTATATGGGTAAGATAGAAATGTTTAGGCTGGGATTGAGTAATAGTTACAATAAAAAAGGACTAAAGAAAAGTCCTTGCAGCATGTGCCGCCACTCACTCTTGATAATAACTGCAGGAGATAGATGATTCTCAGACAATGCTCCGAAGATTATTCCAATGGCTGGCTCCATTTTTTTTGGGTAATGTTATTTATTTTTTTCTACTTTGCTATTCAAGTAATAATTAAATCCTAATAATATACCTTATTAATGTGGATCAACCTTATTAATGTGGATCATACTAAGTTACGGTAATTATTTAAGTATTATTCAACTAAATGTATACCTTGAATTATTGGAAACAACTCTTGAGTTAAATGTAAGTTACATATAATATAACTTAACTATGTTCTACTAGTATACATGTGGAATGCAATTTAAATGATAAAATTTGAGAAAATAGTCCAATCTCCTCTTTTTTTAACTAAATTCACCCCAAAGTTAAAAAAAAAAATCAAATCTATTAACTTTTTATCATGTTTATCTGGTCAATTGAAAACAATAGGAGCAATATAATAAAGATGACCAAAAAAATAAATAAATAAAGTGTTTCAGCACTCAGTCAAAGTGCACGGGCTGAGACAATAGGTTCCATTCTTAAAAATAATTCACAATCAAACTTCATTTTTTTTTTTTTGGTTCTTTAGGCTGCTAGTGCATGTCCTTCTTTCTTGTACGAAGAGATTTATAGTACTTCTAAATAACTCATAACTTAAATAAAAACCTCTTTTGATAACCCTTATCATTATTCACATCAATATCTCTAATCAGCACTCAACTCTTTTCGAAAATTTTTCCTTTCCAAATTCAGAACAAACTTCTGAATATTTATGGATTCTTCTATTTCAATGAGCTTAAATATAACTCTTCGTAGCTGGACTAAAGCTTAAATAAGACATTAAAAAAAGAAGCTTAAATAAGACTTCTAACAGTTGGACTCGCACACAACTCCCAACAGCTGGGCTAAAATAAAATTTCAAGCAGTTGGATTTGCAGCCGCTGGGCTCCAGCAGCTAGGCTAAAATAAACCTTAAAGCAGCTGGATTTGGACAAAGCTTAACCAAGGCCCTCCTTTTTAGACTCCAATAGCACCATTCTTTTTTATTATCTCCTCTTTTGGAATTTATACTTTTGTGTAACTTGGATGAAGCTTGACCAAAGCCCTCCTTTTAGACTTAAATGACACTACTTTTTCTATCGTCTCCCCATTTTTACTTTTGCGTTGCACGTCACAAATTGCCTTCTTGAAAATACTTTTTATTTGACAAGTGTTACTATCCTATATATATTTTTGTGCCCATTGCACGCGGTGAAGCGAAATATTGATTGACACAATGGAAATTCACGTAAAGGAGTCAACAATTATACGGCCTGCTCAAGAAACGCCCAAGCATTGCCTACAGAATTCTGACCTGGACTTGTTAGTGCCATCAATTCACTACCCTGGTGTGTATTTCTATCGGCGGCCAAATGATTCACCCAACTTCTTTGAAGCTGGGTTGCTGAAGGAGGCTTTGAGCAATGTGCTTGTGCCTTATTACCCCATGGCTGGACGATTTGGAAGGGATGAAAATGGCAGAATTGTGATAAACTGTAATGGAGAGGGAGTCTTGTTTTTGGAGGCCGAAACAAGTTGTGTTATTGATGATTTGGGAGACTTTGAATCAAGCTTGAAGCTTCTGAAACTTGTTCCCGAAGTTGAACATACAGAGGATATAACTTCTTATCCATTGCTGGTGATACAGGTACAAGAAACCATCATAACCAGCGCTATCTCAATTTAACTTTCCAATGCATTTAAAACGGTTCCTTTTTTTTTTTTATAATTTTTCCTTTTGGCGTCCTCGTTTTATTAAAACGACAACGTCTGCAGCGGATACTAAATTGATTAACACGTATCCAAACGAGTAAATTTTTTCTTCTTTACCCCTTTAACGTGATGTTTTATTCCAGAAGCAGTATCACAGCTAGAACTTTGTAATTCATTGGACAACCCAGAGAAAGAACTAGATATCCTGACAACTAGAGTTGAAGGATTAAACATAAGTGTACCAACTATAGCACCTGGAATGATAAATGTAAAAGAAATTTTAGGACCAAAAGTAATATTAAAAGTAATAGATCTAGAAATAAATAGTAACATAGATGTCACTATATCAGGAAGAATTAGGAGATTCTTGTCATTTCTAATAATTTATCTGCATTTTCTTCATCTATAATATCTTCTATTCTTTATATAATCTCTTTACCACCAAAGAAGAGTAAATAGTGAAATTTGAATCAAGAAAGATGCTGGAGCAAAAACTGGTCTTTCAAAATTTTATTAAAATTGGTTCTGAAAATATACTTGTAAAAAAAATGTTTCAAAAACTCCTAACGCATACCCAAGACATTTTCCTTTAAAACAGCATATTATCAATAAAATCGGGCCAATGGAGTCAAAAGAAATTTTTAGAAATTTAGGAGAAAATTTTATTGAAACAAAAATTTGTTTTCAAAACTCTTTTCCCTTGGTTAATAATAAGGACTGGCCTTTTTTTGATACTTTAAATATAAATTATATTTTGTTAGGTATGTGATACTTCTTAACCCAAAATATAAATAAATAAAATAAAAGAGAATGACGACAGCTCACTTGTTAATCGTTTTCCAACTAATATCTCATCTACTAAGTATGAAAAGGAATTTTTATTGCTTCTTGTATGCATGCAAACGTGTAGTTTCGTGTCCCTTAAAAGCTCTCTTTTCTTTCAAGTATGAAAAGGAATTTTTATTGCTTCTTGATTTTATTCTTTGAATTCTTTGGCATAGTGCACAACTGACCTTAACCTTATATGTTCAGTCTTAGTTATATGAGTAGATTTTTTAAGTTGAGTCTACGGTTATTAATTTATAATCTTCAAATTCATGATGTGCCTAATAAAACTGTCTACCAATTGCTTGGCTTCTCCACTACTAATTTAAATTGCTCCTCTAAACTGAGATGTTTACATAGCCAAGAAAATTTTATTGCAAAGAGTGGAGGTCTAAACTTATCAAACCTTAATATTATTTTATGCTGGGCATGTATAAGTCTTGTTTCATCCCACTCAAGTCGTTTACTATCTGTAAATAATATCTACATAAGGATTATTAGATGTTGCAAAAGTATTTAAAACGACCACTGCTATCTTTCTACTAAATGGGTCTGTCTAGTCTAGATTTAAGAATATTAACTGACTTAGTAATCTATAATCTAAGAGTAGGGCAGGGCTAATACAATTTTGTTCCCTTATAATCTATTTCCATGGGTTCATATTTAGACAAATCTATACATGATAAGGGTATGCTAAAGATAAAATATATAACATTTACAAGCAAACCTTTGTAAAGGGATAGATTTACAAAGAGGGTCTTCTTTGGGCAAGTTATATTTTTTGTTTTATATTAATAAGTATCCTACATAATGCTTAATCCTTTAATATTTTTTTTTATATAGCTAAGTCATTTAAAAATTCAGAATATATATTTGTTTTATCTACTACTATTTTTGCTGCTTCTGTCTAATTTTTAAAATTAGATGTGCTGGACATCAATATCCTCCTTGGGAAAAAGAGAGAATTTTCATTTTTCAAGCTCATCCATCCCATTTTTTTCTTAACATTGATTTTTATATTATTTGACTACAATGAAGCTTGATGTCTAACGTATGGCATTTCTATTCTAATGCAATGCTTTGGCTACTTAATTATATATTAACACTTTCTAATGCAATTAGTTTTTTGTTTACATGTTTCCACTTCACTTTCTAGATGATACATTATCTTATTAAGCTTTCTAATTGTGCGTGCCATGACTTCATAATGATTATAAAATTGTATGGGTGTTGATGATGCACTGTGTAATGGTTTAGTTAGATGACTCACAAAATAATTTGGTTGTATTTCCTTACTAGCATAATTTATTGCTTCATGAAATGCTTAAAATTATTTAAATCGTGGATATTAATAATTGATTGTTAAATCAATTATCTCCTGCCAATGTTTAAAAATGTTTTGTTGTCTACTTGATCATTAATTTGTCTAAAATAATATATGAGTGAATTAAGTGCTTTTATTTTATCTTGAGGGTTATGACAATTCCATAGAATATTGCCTAAGATGTATGCTGATTATCTAATCATTTCAATTTACTTCTAAAACTTAAATTTAATAGTAAAAATATAAGATTGATACAAAAACTTAAAGGCATAGTAAAAAAAAACTTAAGTTATTAGGTTTACCAATAGACAACTATATATTATAAAATCATTCAAACTGATGCCAATAGTCTAGGATGGATAGACTTATTGTTCCAAAAATCTAAGAAAAGAATAAATAATTATGCATACAAGTGGCGAGTTTACAAAAACTGAAGGAACAAAATCAATCACAGAATTAGAAATCTTACGAATAATAAATCTTTTAAATTCATTTCATTTACATACACAAAATAAAATTTTACAATAAGAACAGACTATAATAATACTATAGGCTTTTATGGAAAAGTAGAAAAGAAAAAATTTGAAAAGAAAAATTATTTTGTTAGTAAAAGATGAATATATTTCTTAGAAATAATAATTGGAAGATAATACAAAGCAAAATTTGAACATATAATAGGTAAATATAATATTTTAGTTGATATTCTTTCCTCACTAATTACTCAGTAAGAATGGAGTAATTTATGAATTTTGGATCTATAACACTTAGACAGTTCTCATGAGTAACAAATTTAAGTTTTAAAAGTAAGGGTAGATTATTAGATAATCAGCAGTATATTTTAGACAATTTATGGAATTGTCATAACCCACAAGATAAAGTAAAAGCACTCAATATGCTTATGCATTATTTTATACAAATAAATGATTAAGTAGTCATAAAAAATTTTGCATTCTATGTATTAGTTAAAGGTGTATTAGTTAGAGGTAGACAATAAGACAACTAGCCATTTTTTTTAACAATAAATTATCAATATCCATGATTTAAGGTTTTTTATGCATTGCAGAAGCAATAGATTATGCTAGAAAGGTAATAGGACCAAATTATTTTGTTGGCCATCTAATTAAATCATTAAATAATGCATCATCATCATCTATACAATTCTGGAATCAGTGAGTCGGCTTAATTACCAATAATTTATTGTAGTCAGTTAAGTCTCTTACCTTTTATCTTTGGTCGGCTCATTTGCATAAAGCCTGCTATGCATGTAATCTCATTTCTTTATCTCTCTGTACTTAGAAACAATAGGTAAGATGTACATTTGATTACACACACGTGTGTGTGTAGCTATTTGCTTGAAAGAAAATAAAGTTTTTAAGAGATGTGAAAAAAATACCTTTTATTTATACAAGAAGTAGTAAAGTTCATTTTAATATTTAATAGATTTAGATATCAATTAGAAAATGATTAATAAGTCATTTTCATTTTCATTTCCATTTATTTTATTTATTTATCTTCTAGGTTAAAAAGTCTGCTTAGTTAATGATTAAATAATTTATATTTAAAGTATCAACCAAATGTTGTTCCTTATCATTATTTAAGGGATAAGAATTTTTGAAAACTAAATTTTTATTTTGACAAAAATATTAAGAACACCGTAAAAATTTTCTATTAAATTTCTGAAAATTTCTTTGGAATACGGTCTACGTAGAGTTGGTTTTGCCGATAATATTTACTTTGAAAAAAGGTGTTTTGTTCATGGGTCAGATTTTGAAATGTGTTTTTACAGGTAACTCATTTTAAGTGCGGAGGAGCCTGTCTTGGCGTAGGGTTGCACCATACATTAGCAGATGCAACTTCAACATTCCACTTCATCAACGCATGGGCTGAAATGACACGTGGCTTTTCCATTAGCAATCTTCCGTTCACTGATAGGAAAATACTAGCAGTTGGGGTTCCAACTTCTCCTAAATTCCATCACATAGAATTCGACCCAACTAATTCCATAAATGCCTCTACTCAAAATCCAAAACTCCAGTCAAATCCTGAACCGGTTTCTTCTTCTATTCTTAATTTATCGGTTGATCAAATCAACATACTTAAGGCAAAATCAAACAAAGATCATGGACCTACCACTATCAAGTTTACCAGGTTTGAGATCTTAGCTGCACATATATGGCGTTGCTTGTGCAAAGCACGTGGATTGTCAAATGATCAAGTCAGTAAGTTATACATTCCCATAAATGGACGTTCTAAATTTAATCCGCCGCTGCCATCCAGGTATATTGGCAACATGATTTTCATCTGTACATTAAACGCCTTTTCAGGTGATATCCAGTTAGAACCGTTAAATATCACCGCAGAAAGAATTCATAATGCATTAATGCGAATGGACGATGAGTACATGAAATCAGCTCTTGCTTACCTAAAACAACAACCTGACGTAACGGTTCTAAAACGAGATTCACAAATGTTCAAGTGTCCGAACCTCAATATATCAAATTTACTTCATATGCCTATTTACGATGCAAATTTTGGGTGGGGGAGGCCGATATTTTTTAGGCCGGTTACCGTTTCGGATGGGCTAACATATATTCTGCCAACTCCAAGCAATGATGGGAGCTTATATCTGCTTATAAACTTGGAAACCCAACACATCCAGCTCTTCAAGAAGTTATTTTATGAGATCTAGTGTTGATACTTAAAACTATTTATTTGTAACCATGTATTAATTTGCCACTGGTTGTATGATTTTCTTGTATTATGAAAATACCACCCGATGTGTGTTACCATAGTGATCACCTTAGAATAAATAATACTTGTTATTCGTGCATGGATAACTAATATTGAGTTCATGTATTTCATTAGACGTTATGAGATGAAAGTTTACTCATAATAAATGCATATGCATCAGTTGATGTTAGCCAAAGATGAAGAAAAAGGTAATTGATCATGTAATCAACTCCATTTGAGCGGATAAATTAAAAACTCTGTGTAATTGTATTATTTTGCTGGATATTAATTTTGGATGATTATTGATGGCATCTGCTTATATTTCTTGACTACCCTTTTATTCGTCAATGCGAATGTTAATTGCATGTATTTTATTTCTCAACAAATTCACACTAAACGTTAATGAACATGCCGAGGCCACTAAAGAAAATCTTTATCAGAAATTTTTAACTCAACTCCGAACTTTTGCAAGGAGAGTGAAAAAATAGTGTTTTGATCAAAGAATATTTTGATGAAAATGATGCAGGGATTTAGTTGTTGTTAATAGGCAATCTGCTGTTAGTTTTTGAATTTAATTGCAAGATTATTCGAGATAGCTGAGGGTACTTGTCTGAAAACAATTATTTTTTTTTGAAAAGAAATTTCTATTAATTATTCGAGATAGCTGAGGGTACTTGTCTGAGGGTACATGTTAGGTAAATAAGAGCACGAGCTCGGCCATGCCATCATCCCCACCCCGGGGTGGATCACTTCAACCGAATGGTACGAGCAGAACATTGATAATGAGCCCTCTACAAACATGGGCCGACCAGAGACGAGTACCAGCCAGAGGAATATACCGACCAGAGACATATACTGAGCCGATACCCATCCCCCAAAGAGCGGGAACACGATCCCACAGAATCACGATAGTTGCGCTTTTCCCAGAACCGTTGAGGGAGACGCGAGATCCCACGTTTGCCCATAATGTAGCAGTTAGAGTCCCATGAGGGGCTGCCACTACCCGAAAAAGGAGGGATGAAGGGTAAACAGAAACGTGGGACAGCGGCTATAAAAGAGGAAGAAATCGATGAAGAAAGAGACAGAAAAATTGAGAGAAGGGAAAACTCTGCCAAATTGAAACCAGACCATTTTTAGTACAAACTGTGAGCCAATTATAAGCAATTTATCGAATCCAAATTGCACCGTTTTCCCGTAAACATCTTGTGCTAACTTAGGTATCGGAGGGTTTACGCCGGTAAAACCACCGGCGTCTCTGATCCACTTTTGTGAACGCAGGCTTAGTGGGAGAAATAAGGCCTATTCCAATCTCAGTGACTAGAGCAGTTGTTGGGGCGAAAAAAAGTTGACATTTTCACTACCGATTACATAAGCGTTGATGTAAAGATCTGGTCGGGCAAAGGACGAGCAAATTTCAGCATCAACATTTTGGCGCCGTTTGTGGGGAGCTGAATAAAAAGCTACCACCAAATCAGTAGTCACCAGAAAAGCAGCGAATGGTTGGATATGGATGCGTCAAGGAATGATGCTTTAAGGTATGACGATGAGACTGTTGAGACAATCACTCTCCGGGAGATTGCGAATGAAGCTCGAGAAAGGATGATGCAAGATCGACTGGAGCGGATGGAGAAACAAATGGAAACTCTCACGGCCATACTGTATGAGCTGAGGGATGAGCGGAGAAGGGATTGTGAAACCACCGTGGGGAGAGACGAAGTTGGAGCAGAGCCCAGCCTCCGAAGGCGTAGAGTCGAGGAAATCCCTCCACCGATGGACCAACCTTATGGGGTGCACCCCCATAGAAGTACTGGTCGGGTTCCAGGAGAGTGCGTGGACGAAGGGAGGGGCCAACCTCGCCCCGGACGGGTGCAGGAGATTGATGGTCGAGGGGCCAGTATTGATTAAGGAGAGCTCAGACAGCGGTTGCAGAATCCCGAGCAGGAACGAGATTAGGTAGTTATGCGCGACCCTGACCGTGCTGTAGAGTTGGAGGGAGAGGTGCGCAAATTGGCGCATGTAATGGAGGAGATTCAGGGCAAGAGAAAGCCCCCGAACTGGAGGATAATGCTAGATGAAGAGTCTCCGTTGTCAACCGAGATCATGGGTACTGTAATCACAAGAGATTTCCGCTTCCCCGACCTCAAATAATCCGGGCGAAATGACCCGCTGGTGCATATTGAACGTTTCAACGACATGACGGGTGTGCAGGAGTTGACACCAGCTCAGAGGTGCAGGGTGTTCCCATTGACACTAGAAGGACGAGCCCGAGAATGGTACCGCAAGATGCCACGAGGAAGTATTAAAGGGTACGAGCAGATGTGCCAAGAGTTGGCCGAGCAGTTCCGAGGAGCAGTGACCCCCCAGAGGATGATATGATGGAACTGATGGGGATGAAGCAGAAGGAACATGAATCCCTTCGGGATTTTGTAAAACGATACCATCGGGCCGTGCTGGATTTGGGAGCTTTCAATCCCTCGCAGGCGTTGAGGGGATTAAAAGAAGGGGTGAGAATATGCCGACTGTGGTATAACTTGAGAAGTCCCTTGGTACAGAATTATTCGCGCGGGGTATGATCAGGCGAGGAGAGATATAGAAATCGAAGAGGAGAAATCGACAAGGATAAAAAGTGAACAGCTGGAAGAGCTGAGACGAAAGGAACGAAGAGCCCCGAACGGGAGCAGATCGGGAAAGCGAGCTGGGGAATCTTCAGTAATAGGTGGAATATCAGCTCGGTCCCGCCCTTACCCCATAGCTCAGAGATCACAACAGTTCCAAAACAGTTGGGTTCAACCTCTGCGCCCCCCATTCCCGGAGCGGCAACGAGAATTCAGGCAGATGACTGCCCACCCCTATCATAACGCTCCAAGAGCACTACATACAACTAACTCCAGGGCAGGACGACCAGATCAGCTAACTACGATACCAGCCCGAGGTGATATCCATGATAGTCAAACAGTTCAACTGGTTGACCAGAGCTTGGCGTATAGACAGTACACCCCATTAAAAATCTCTATGGAGGAATTGTATGAGAGGATCGAAGGACGAGGCTTGCTATACCCTCCAGCCCCTATAACAAAACCTGCTCACCGGCGTGATAAGAGCAGGTTCTGCAAATTCCACGACACTCACGGTCACATTATCAGCCAATGTCGTGACCTAAAGATTCAGGTGGAGGATTTGGTGAGAAACCGTTACTTGGATGAATATGTAGATGGAGTGTCCCCCGTTATTGAATCACAGTACACGCGGGATGAAGGAGCTGAGAGGGGCCTGGAACGTGAACAACCGATTATCCGTGTGATAGCAGGAGGGCCAACATTGGCTGGGGATTCGAATAGGGCACGGAAGAACTATAAGAGATACGCCATGACCAGCAAAGAAGTGCTTTTCAATTCGCCAGCAGCCAAGAGGGCAAAAGTGCGGCAAGTTCCCATTATGTGGACAGATGACGACGAAGAGGGTATTTTATATCCTCATGAGGATGCACTGATGATTAAAGCAATGGTGGTTGGTACAAAATTGCAACGAATACTAGTGGACACGGACAGCTCGGTTGACATCCTGTTTAAGTCGGCCCTAGATGATATGGGAATTTCAAACTTGAAATTGGAACGGACGAATACATCCTTGAACGGATTTGGGGGGACGGTTAACTCCCATGGGGATCATCGAACTTCCGATTACTGTGGGGTCGAAGCCGTTTGAAAGAACGATGATGCTGGACTTTGTCGTAGTAGAAGAAATAAGCCCTTACTAGATGATACTGGGGAGACCGTTCATGAGGATAAGCCAATGCGTTATATCCACACATTATCTGGCACTAAAGTACAGAGTAAATGGAGTTGTTGGCGTAGTAAAAGGTGACCAGAGAATGGCAAGGAGCTGTTATGCTACAGCGGCCAAGGAGACACTACAGGTTACCTCTCTAGATAACCGAGGAGATTCTAAAAAGGGTCGCCAAGAACCTGTTGAGAAGCTGGAAGAGATTGCGGTAAGCAAGAGTAACCCGAGCAGAGTGGTTAAGATCGGATCAGGATTAGGATTGGTCGGGGCAGTAAAAGGCGAGCTGGTAAAGTGCCTACAGTCTCATGCAGATATATTCGCCTGGTCTCACGAGGACATGCCAGGAATTGATCGCGGGGTAACTTGCCACAAGTTGGCAATCAAGAAGGGGGCGAGGCCGGTGAGGCAGAAGAAAATGTGCTTTAACCAGGAAAGGTACAAGGTCATAAATGTCGAAGTGGAAAAGCTGTTGAAATCAGGATTTATAAGGGAGGCCAAGTACTCGGAGTAGATTTCCAATGTAGTACTAGTAAAGAAGGCCAACGGGAAATGGAGAATGTGTGTGGATTTCGCAGACCTTAATAAGGCATGCCCGAAGGACAATTTTCCCCTACCAAAGATAGATCAATTGGTGGACTCAACAGCGGGTCACAATCTGCTCAGCTTCATGGATGCCTTTTCGGGATACAACCAGATACCCATGGACGAACAGGATGAGGAAAACACCACCTTTATAACTAACATGTGTTTGTTTTGCTACAGGGTAATGCCTTTTGGCCTGAAAAATGCAGGAGCTACCTATCAAAGGTTGTTGAACAAGATCTTCAAGCCATTGATCGGTCATACTATGGAGGTATATATGGACGATATGATCACGATATGATCACAAAGTCCAAAGAACCGAGGGATCATGTGAAACACTTGGAAGAAACCTTTGAATTGCTGAGAAGATATGAAATGAAGCTAAACCCGGAGAAATGTGCATTTGGGGTCAGCTCGGGCAAATTTTTGGGATTCCTGGTGAGCCACCGAGGGATCGAGGCCAACCCGGAAAAGATACGGGCGGTAACAGAAATGAGGTCCCCACGAACAGTTAATGAGGTGCAGAGCCTTATAGGGAAATTGGCAGCATTGAACCGATTCATCTCGCGGGCCACAAATAAATGTCACTATTTCTTCCAAACCATAAAGAAAGGGAGAAAGATGGAGTGGACATCAGAATGTGAGGAGGCGTTCGGACAGCTGAAGGAATATCTAGCCCACGCCCCATTACTATCAACTCCGAGAGAAGGTGACCAGCTGTTTTTGTACTTGGCAATCTCAAAATGGGCTACCAGCTCGATATTAGTCAGAGAAGAAGAATGAAAGCAACACCCCGTATACTACACTAGCAAAGCCCTGGTAGATGCAGAAACCAAGTATCCATTGATGGAGAAATGGGCACTGGCTTTAATAACGGCAGCACGAAAACTTCGACCATATTTTCAGGCCCACCCAATAGTTGTGATGACTGACCAACCTCTTCGGCAAATGCTCCAAAAACCAGATGCATCAGAGCGGTCGTTGGGGCGAAAAGAAGTTGACATTTTCACTACCGATTACATAAGCGTTGGTGTAAAGATCTGGTCGGGCAAAGGACGAGCAAATTTCAGCATCAACGTAGTGTTTTGATCAAAGAATATTTTGATGAAAATGATGCAGGGATTTAGTTGTTGTTAATAGGCAATCTGCTGTTAGTTTTTTAACTTAATTGCAAGATTATTCGAGATAGCTGAGGGTACTTGTCCGATAACAGTTATTTTTTTTTTGAAAAGAAATTTCTATTAATTCAGAGAAGATAACAGATACATAACTTGTAGAGGGTAGGAACCCTTCCATACAACAGTTTCGCATTTCTCTAATGCTAATTTAGCTAGAGAATGGGCAATGGCATTACAAGATCTATGTGTATACACACAACTAACATGATCGAAACTTTCCTTCAATTTCTGAATTTCCAATACTACCCAATAGATCTCAGATCTGTTGCCCTGTCTATTGTTTACTAAGCTAACTACTTCTTGCGAATCTGACTCCATAATTAAATATTTCACATGCGCGTCTTTTGCCACCTGCAAGCCCCATTCCATAGCTGCTGCCTCAGCATAAGCTACATTTCCATGGAATTTTGAAACCTTGATCGCAGCTGCTGTAACTTGCCCCGTTTCATCTCTAATCACAGCCCCCAGCCCAGCAAGATTCTTTTCTGAGTTGGTAGCGGCATCAGTGTTGATCTTAACAAAACCTTCTTGAGGGGGATTCCATCCATGTTGAGCTACTTTCTGCTGCTTTCCATGGCTTACATCAGCTGAAGGTTGCACTCTCTTATAAGCCTCCATCACAGCTTCAGCTTTAGCCACAACAGATTGGGGATTCTCTCGCTTGCCTTTGAACAGCCATGGGTTCCTTGCATTCCACTTCGCCCAGAGAATCACGGCAAACAAATCTACATCAGCTTTGCTTCTCATTCTTTTCACGCCATGCAACAAGCTCAAAATATCCTGCCTAGGGGCTGCTTGAATATCATTAAAAAAAAGGGATAGCCTTCAAACCTTCTTGGCTGCTTTACAATCAACTAAGACATGAAACACATTCTCTATTCCCATTTTACACAGCTGGCAGGTAGGCTCTTGGACAATCTTCCTCTTCCACAAATTCTCAGCTGAAGGAAGTAAGTTTTTGGCTGCCCTCCAAACAAATATTCTAATCTTCTTCGGCAGAGCAAGAGACCAAATGATATTCCACTCATTTTTCGAAGACTCCAAGCTTGAAGGCATGGCTAGAAATCTAATTTTCAGCGCTGTCTGGTAACCGCTTTTGACAGTATATTGGCCACTCTTCCCATAATGCCAAATGAGTTCATCCTCCCTTGATCTTTTCGGCAGTGGAATTTGAGTTACTACATCAGCATCCATCTTATCAAAGTGCTTGTATATCAGCTCCTCATCACAACAGTTCTCACCATTGATTAACTCTGAAACTAGAGCCTCACTAGGCATTGTTGGCTTAATCACAAGCTTGAAAGTAAAAGGTTTTGGAATCCAGTTAGCCTTATGTATATGGACCTCTTGACCATTTCCAATTCTCCATATAAAGCCCGCACAAATGATTTGTCTTCCCCACAAAATACTCCTCCAAATATACGAAGGATTAGAGCCGAGCTTCGCATTCAAAAAATTGGATGAGTGGAAATACCGCGCTTGTAGGACCCTGGCCACCAAAGAATCAGGGCATTGCTGAATTCTCCAGCCTTGCTTCGCTAATAGAGCTTGGTTGAAACTTGCAAAATCCCGAAATCCCATACCCCCCTTACACTTGGCCTGACTCATTTTCTCCCATTTCGACCAATGAATACTTCATCTCTCCCTGCTGGATCCCCACCAGAAATTGGCCACTATTCTTTGAATGTCCTCACAAATCCCCAACGGAATCTTAAACACACTCATAGCGAAGGCTGGAATGGCTTGCACAGCTGCTTTAATCAACACCTCTTTGCCCCCACAAGAGAAAAATTTATGCTGCCAACTTGAGATTTTGTTAAGAACCTTCAGCTTGATGTTATTGAAGAAACCACTTCTCTTTCTCCCAACCATAACAGGAAGGCCTAGGTAATTTTCATGCCTGGACACAATGTTGAGATGAAAAATGTTTCCAATTGCAGTAGCTTGTGCTTGCTGGACGTTGCCACTGAGAAAGATGGAGGATTTCTCGAAGTTAAATATTTGCCCAGATGCCATAGAGTAGCAGTCCAAGATCATCTTCAGCTTTTGGCAATCGGCAACTGAAGCTCTGCAAAAAACAAGACTGTCATCCGCAAATAATAGGTGCGAGATCTTCAACTCTTTTCCAAATGACAATCCATGTATAAGCCTTTGCTGCTCAGCTTGCTGTAACAGGGAGGAAAATGCCTCTGCACAAGTAATAAACAAATATGGGGAAAGGGGACAGCCTTGCCTTAACCCTCTTTGAGGTTTGATAAAGCTTCTAACCAATCCATTAATGATAACCGAAAAAGACACCGAACTAATACACCTCATTGTTAGATTAATCCATTGATGGGAAAAGCCTAGGCGTTTCATAATTTGCTCAAGAAAACTCCACTTCAATCTGTCATATGCTTTGCTCACATCAAGCTTTAAAGCCACCAAACCATTTCTTTTGCCCTTACAATGTCTTATCTTGTGAAGACATTCATAACCAACTATAATGTTGTCAGTTGTCTGATAACAGTTATTAAAACCATTGAAACAAATCCAGATTTCTCTTTGTCAAATATTGAGCTATCAGCCTAAATTGAGGGAATCGTGTGAAGTCATTTGTGAGTCAAATTGAGTAATTCTTGTTTCTTTGAAGAACTTGTAATCTGTTATGCAATTCTGCTTTTTGTTCTGAGAGAATTAATAACAAGACTACGGATTTTCCTTCCTCATTTTTGTGTGTTGATCTCTTTCATCAAAATTTTGATCCCGTTTTGCTCAGTTGTTTGTATTTGTTTCCAATCTTGATATCAAATCAAGATTCATCAATCCTAACATTAATGTTTGGTGACTTTTGGTCTTTCAACAAAATTCTTGGTGTTTAGTTTCACAATATGTTCGAGTTTCCCAGAAATTCACTTCAAGTCTTATCTCAAAAGTCTTCATAAATATCATTTGGTACAAGTTGATTTGTCCTGTTTTCAATCTCCAAATCTGATCATTGAAAGTGCTTAGTAAAAACTATCGAACTCGTAAACCGGCGCAAGGCTTCGTTTGAACAACTTGATTTTGAATTGAAAGTTGCAGCAAGCCCCTTGATGATTGAAAAAATGGTGTGAAAATCTTGGGGTACGTCCCTATCATGAGTTTTTTTTTTCAGAAAACTGAACTGAAAATTATAGACACCTATTTTACATTATGAGCCTTATAATATCCTAATTCTGGCAGTTAAAATATTAAAAAAAAGATGCAGCTGATCTAAAGCCCAGGAGACACTTTGGTTGATTATCTTCATATGGGTCGGGGAATTTGTCCAATGTGCTGAATATTAGGATAATTTATGGGTGCGATACTATCTGATGCAAATGCAAACACTCCTCACAGTCGAGCAAATTCATTTTGCTGTAAAAGGGCTGCGTGATGTTTCCCCCTGATTATTATTTTTTTTTCCCTCTTTTTCCTCAAGATATCAAAGGCTCTGTGATATTATAATTACGAATCTTTTGAACATTGATTCAATTTTCTTTGTTCATCCACCATGTTCATGCCAGCAAGACACAAATTATTAGGTGAAAATCACCAGGTGAAGTTGCATTGTTACTGAAAAGTGTTTAGCTCTGTACAACACTGAACAGAACTGCATACAACTAGAGCCTCTGTGACAACATAAGCAGGTTTTGGTCAAAAAAGCCAAACCCTCTAGACTCCGTTAGTAGAACTACAAAAGATCAGGAAATACATCCCTAACAAGCCATTTTTAAGGCTCGTTAATTCTCAAAGATCGAAAATTTTTGTTGAATTTGAACTCCTTGAAGAAAATACTTTGAATCACAAGCAACGGAAGCACGAGCAGATGAGGCAGAAGAGCAAGAAGAAAAACTCCTTCGAGTTGAGGCAAGAGCATCACTTCCACTTACATCTTTCTCCTCTTCACTAATGGTATCCAACATTTTAGGAGTCCTGTGCCTCATGACACTAACAAACTGTGGTGGTGCAACCTCCATAAAAAACCTTGCCATACGTGAATTCGCCATCTTTCTCTAACCCTTGTATGGTTAACTTGAGCACTTTTGCAAGAAGCATGCAACATAAACCCGAAGAAGGATAAGTTCTCTTTGGCAGGTGAGTTTGGCTGTGGATAAGCATATATAAACACTAGCTACAGGCACATACTTTATAAGGGTAAGAAAGAAAAATTTTCAGGCTGGTATTGAGTCAATAGTTACAATCAAAGAACACTAAATAAAAGGTCGTAGCAGTTTCTGCCGCCACTCACTTATGATATTAATTGCACGGTCTAGATAATTCTCAGACAATGCTCAGGAGATTACTTCAATGGTGGGTTCCATTGCTGGTAATGTGTCAAAGCTTGGGTGGAAATTTGAGATATCTCTTGAGATATGCTTTTTGTATTTATCAATAGCTTCCAACTTAGTACTTTTCCGGCTTAACTGGGTGCATCCGCTTGTATGACACCTGTCCGTTGATTTTTCTACGATAAAAATGGGGGTTATTAATCAATTATCAAATGACTACTTCACTTATGATGATGATGATGATTCGTCCACAAAACTTTACGCAACCGGATGACGTATGGATTGTGAAATGCATGACCATGTGATTCAAATTTCGGTACAGCATTCTAAGATTTTTCAACCCAATGCACTGAATTAAAGGATGTAATTCAACAGAGTTAGTTCACGTTACACATGGTTTCTGCAATGCCTTGAACATTTATGATCCGAATGTTTTCCTTTTGTTTCGTTTATTCAAATATTAATCGGCTGTATTATATTACCGAACAGGTTCACATCAAAATGTTAACGAACATGCTGCAGAGTCAACTGAGAGACAAAAGCCGCTGAAGAGATCTTATATGGCGTTGCCAGTGCAAGGCACGTGATTTCTCTAATGATCAAGTAACCAAGTTCTATATAGCAACTGATGGACGGTTAGATTGAATCCTGCAATCTCATTTGGGTATATCTTACAAATCTCACCCCACGTCACAAACCTTATCTTCTTTTAATCTTCTTTAAAGCTCGCTCCTCAGACCATCCTGAGCTTCAATCCAGTGCTCAAACCCTCTTAATTGGCCCCCGACTTCGCTGCACATATCGAAACTTCAACCTACAGCTTTGCTTTAGAAATGTTTTTGTCCATTATTTTAAATTTTGTCCCATAATATTATTTGTGTGCCCATTGCAGGCGGGTGAAGTGACACGTTAACACAATGGAAATTCACGTAAAGGAGACAACAATTATACGGCCTGCTCATGAAACGCCGAAACATTGTCTGAAAATTTCGGAATTGGACTTGTTGGTGCCATCAATTCACGTGCCCGGGGTGTATTTCTATCAGCGGCCAAATAATTCTTCCGATTTTTTTGAAGCTGAATTGTTGAAGGAGGCTTTGAGTAAAGTTCTTGCGCCATATTACCTCAGGGCTCGAAGATTGGGAAGGGCTGAGAATGGCAAATTTATTGACATAAATTGTAATGGAGAGGGAGTTCTGTTCATGGAGGCCGAAACTAGGGTTACTGATGATCTTGGTGACTTTGCATCAACAATCAGCAGGGAATAATAATTTTAATAAATACTGATGATTCACATTAGTCATTTAGTTACTTCATTTACTGGTGTTTGCAGAGCACCCAGCACTGGTCCCAACATCAACACAGTTTGGTACTTGAAACCACCAGCAGGTTGCTACCCAATATATATATATGTAGCAAAGGAAAGGGAAGTAAATCAACATAGCACTCACTATCTTCTTATGGTTTTTAAAGAGCCAAATGCCGAAGGCAGAAAAGTACTAGCAGAAGAAAAGCGGTTTGATTTGAAACAAGAGACTATCAAATTGCACAAACATTTCAGCAATCCAATGATCCACAATCAATCCAAAAACATTTTTACAACAATGTATGCATCGAGCAGAGTTAACCTGCAAAGCTAGATCGCATGTAGGCAGCACCACCAAAGCACCTAGACATCTAACAGCACGATTGGACAATGCTTGAACTATTGGCAAAGCATAAGACAAAGATTTCCCACTTCCTGTAGGTGAATTGGTGCAAAGGTCTCGTTCAAATAGACCAGGGCCTATTGTCTCTTGCCAAACCGCAACTTGCACTGGGAAGAGTGACGAGATACCCATGTTCTGCAAAGCCACCTTCAACCTTATTTTGCAATAAATTAACAGTGGGCTAAAAGAAAGTAATGCCTACGAAAATCAACAAAACAATATGTATTATGTTTGAAGAGGGTACCTGGGGTCAAGACAAGGGAGGTGATCAAGAGGACAGTCTTCAAAGAGACTGACATCAACTGGGCTTCGCATCCATGGCAAGATTGGCACGCTCTTCTTCTTAGTTTCCTCCATTATTCTTCTCCAACAAATCTAAACCCTACAACAACGATGCAAATGGGTTTTAGACTTATTTACAAGTACTAAACCTGTCATTATATACAAGTGCTCCTGTATTTGCATGTGTATGGTACTGATATGAACTCACCACTCAAAGTTGGCCACGTGTCAAATGTATATTGAAAATCACATATTCTCCCGTTTTTGTTTCTAAAGTTAGCATTGATCCTATTTGTTTACATGACGGCTGTTTCTGCAAAAATTATGAAAGACTCAATTGCATGAAGCCTAAATTATTTTTCTGAGTTGCTGTTAATATTCTGCAAACATGATTTCCTTGGAGGGTAATAGTAGCATGCTAGTACACTGCAGAACTTCTAATATCACGGTTAGATTTATTTAGATTTCTATAATAGGCCGGTGATCTTAAATCCTGCTGATAAATCAATTGCAGTTTTGGAAACACAATTTCTGGTGACGATCCATCTATGCTTCGTCTTAATGTGAGTTACAACAACAACGAAAGGTTGAAGGTTGAGTGAAAGGCTTTTTACTCATGGGCTAAAAATGCTAAAATAACTGAATCAGTTCATGATAATACCTTGCAGCTCAATGCCGAAAGGTCACACAATCCATTCTCATGATCTCCTTAACTTATATATCAGATGCAGCAAATTCTTTCCCACATCGACAGGGCAACCTAAGCATGTTGCAGACGGAAGCTATAAAAACAGAATCGAGACATTTAACAAAGCATACCTTTCTCGGCCTTTTGGCTAAGATCAAGTGTAGTATCTGTTCTTATCAGTTTAATATCTGATATGTGGATCATCGATCCACACGATATTAAATTAATTTTTTAAGGGGAGGGTTCAGTGCAGTAGCTTGCTACTGTGAACCCTGAGCGTCGCCCGCGCGTTGCACTACTGCACGGGCCTGGCGCACCCCAACCAATTCCGAGTTTTCAATTTTTAATTTTTTATTTTAAGCTAAGTAGTCTAGATTTATTATGGAACATTATGACGGAAATAAATGGAAAAAGACATTCTCACAACGGATTATACAAAAGATTGCACAAAACTGTGAGTTTTGGAAAAGTATAATTACAAAATTTAGATAAAATCTCAAAAATTAATTCATTTGGATTTTGGGTCTAGTTGATTTCCAATTTCTGCAAAATGGTATCAGAGCCAAGTTTTTTGGTTTAAAATATAAAAATGGACGAAACAATTGTTTATTCTGTTGAGTACGTACAAGCACCAGGTCGGCCATGCTACTACTTCCGCCCTGGTACGGCTCACCTCAACCAAATGGTGCAAGCGGAGCGTGGAGGCGAATGTGGCCCGACCAGAGACGAGAGCCCGACCAGAGATATATGCCGAGCTGATACCCGTTTCCTGAAAAAGCGGAAACACAATCCCACAGACTCATGGCGTTTGCGTTTTTCCCGGAACCGTTACGAGGCTTTCAAAACCCCACGACTACCCATGATGTCGCAATTAAAACTCCATAACTGACCACTACCCGAAAAAGGGGGAAGGAAAACAGAAGGGGAACGCAGAATAACGGCTATAAAAGGAGGAAGAACCGATGAAGAAAAGGGAGAAAAAAACATTAAAAGAGGGAAACCGCTGCCAAATTGAACCCAGACTTTACTTCTTACAAACGGTGAAACGAGTCAAAAACCCTTCTTAAATCCGAACTATATTGTTTTCCCGTAAAGACCTTGTGCTAACTTAAGCATCAGAGGGTTTACGCCGGCAAAACCACCGGCATCTCTGATCCGTTTTTGGTGAACGCAGGTCTAGCAAGAGAAAGGAAGGAGATTTCACCCCAGTGATCCGTGCAGCAGCTGACAACTTAAGCGTTGGTGAAGGAATCTGGTCGGTCATAAAGCGAACGGATTTGAGCATCAACATATTCCATTAATAATGGAAGATATAATTTAATAATAGATAGAAATACAATTAAAGATAATATAAAAAAACATAAACCTTATTATTATTCAGAGGTTAATATATTGGATGATAATCAATTAATACAATTTTATTTAGCCAGAATTCATGAATTTAAAATTGGAGAACTCATCATAATAAAAGGTAGAAATTTAAATATTGATCATATTCTTCTCTTTAGGATCGGGAGAGAAGTATATATAAATAATTTTTCATGGAGACGATGGAATATTAACTCTATTGAAGATTATGTAGACGATCTTATAATTGATTATAATGGATTTTTAAATGTCAAACAACGAGATGAATACAATTGGAATAATAAAAGAATCAGAAGTAAATATTATTCTTCTAGCAACATGCTAATAGGATATAAAGATTTAATTATGTATAAACTTTGCTATATACATAAAGGATTAACAGAAAACACTATCCCTAAGGATATAAGAAATATTATATGTCATAAATACTTATTAGAATTTAATGAGATATTATGCAGATGGTACTATGAATAAATTACCAAAATCATTGTTAATTGCTCAAAATATTGAAACCAATATATTACCACCTTCTGGCTATAAGCATAGATGATTTACTTATGGAAGATTTCAATCATTTGATTTAGTAAATGATTCCGACATGTGGGAAAATAATCAGTTAAATTGAATTTCATTATATTTTTTAAATAAATTAGGAAACCCTAATTTAACCATAGATGATATAGAAAGTATAAATGAGATACTTGAGATTAAAAGCTTTGATGCCGAAAATATAAGACGAGTTAAAATGATAGGATAGCGAATGAGTGAAGAATTTGATTATGTTAAGCAATTAATAAAAGACTTTAAAATTGAAGATCAAGATAGATTAAAACAAGAAATCTTTAATATTATGAACGAAAGTTCAATTGAAAATAAATTAAACAAGATTGAAATCCAACTACAAAAAATTGAAAAAATAGTTGAACAACTTGGTAATAAATTCGCTATAAGCATAAATGGAAAATTACGAAAGGATTGACGTACAGAAGATCAATAACAATATGGAAGAGTTACTTATAGTAATTCAAAAACAAACTAAAATTTTACAAGATACCATAATTTACTATAATGAACACAAGGATAAAGAAATGATAACAATATCTAAACCGATATTTAACAAAATAAACAAAGACAAAAAATTAATAAGTCTAAGGATGCTAAGTGAAAATATAGAATTACCTAATCAAGAGATATCTGATAAAGAATCTGAATCCGAAGAAGAAGAAGAAGATGATATAGTCATTAATTTACAGGATATTGAAAATAGAATAGAACATTTAAAAATGAATTAATCAAAGCCAAACGTTTTTAAACAAGGAGAAACTAGCAATAGAGCTTCCTATGTTAAGGAAGAAATACCAACTCAGGAAAGACCACAAGGTCAATATTTTAGAATTAACAAGCCTAAAAAAGATTATAAAACTCCAAGAGAATATAGAGAAAGACCAATCAATCATGATGGTGTATGGTTAGATTTAGATTGTATCAAAGATAGAGATAAAATAATTACCGCTTAGGTTAAATCTATGAAAATGGCTTTTGCATTTCACAAAATTGATAGGGATAATAGTATAGAATTTCTTAAAATTTTGTTTATAGGAATTGTTTCTCATTGGTTTATGGGATTAAATGATAACCATAAAAATAGAATATTATATGGAGAAAATAATCATCGAAACGAAAGTGTTGATCAAGTTTTAAATAGATTTAAAAATCAAATAAGAAAAGAATTCTTGGGAGAAGATTGGGAAACCAATTTTCAACAAGAAATAAAAAGAAAACAGATATAAAACTTAATGAAGCTAACAAGGCTTGAAATATGTGTTGATGCTGAAATTTGGTCGCCCTTTGCCCGACCAGATTATTCCACCAACGCTCGTGTTGACAACAGAGAAGATGTTGCACTCTCCTTGTTCTAGTGATTGCCCAAGCTCCTAGGAGCCAAATCACTCTTTATCATCTATCCAAACCTACGTTCACATAAACAAGTCAGAGACGCCGGTGGTTTTGCCGGCATAAACCCTCTGATGCTTAAGTCAGTATAATGTTTTTATGGGAAAACAATGTGGTTTAAGTTGAATAAACTCACTGTAATATTTTCAACTCAATGTGTATCCAAGATCTGTATAGAATAAACTATGGTTTCAATTTGGTAGAGTTTTTCATTCTCTCTCTATTTTTTCCCCCTTTCTTCATCGGTTTCTTGGCCTTTTATAGGCAGTCATTCCATGTTTTCTGAGGATTCTTCATGCCCCCCATTTTCGGGTGATGACAGACTTTTACGGGTCTCCAACCACCGAATCATGGATAAGCGTAGGACATCATGTTCTCCCTAACGGCTTGGGTCATGGCGAAACTGTCGTAAGTTCGTGAGATCGTGTCCTCTTTCTTTAGATGATGAGTACATGGTTGATATGTACCTATGGTCGGTACTTATTTTTAGTTGGCATATACCTCATACAAGATGTATTACCCGGACTCTGGTCGTGCCATTTAGTTGGGGAGTTTCGCCTTAGGGTGAGGGTGAGAAGATTGCAGAGCTGGTGCTTTTCATTACTCAACAATATATAATATATATTATTTAGAAGAATATACTTGTAGTTTCGAAGAATTATATTATACGTGTGAATTTGATAAAGATGAAGATAACATATGCTATTACCATGATCTATATTTTGTAAAAATACCAGACCCATGGGGTAAAAGGATTATGCTGGAATATAACAACGAATACAAAGATACCACAGAAACTGATACATTAGGAAATATGATTAGATTTGCTCAAAATATAATTAATGAATGTGTTCTGAAATAAGAGATAAAAGATTTATGAAAAAGCAAAATCGAGGATTATGTTGTTCTAGGCTAGAAGATCTGTCAAGATTTTGATGTTCAGATAAAATCAATAAACACAAGAAGAGATTAAAAAAGAAGAGATTCTTTAAAACCAACAAGAAATATTACAAGAGAAATAAATATAAAAAGAAATTCTACAAGAAAAATAAATTTAAAAGAAGATCTAAAACCAATGTACCTAAAAAATGCAAGTGCTGGTTATGTAATGAAGAAGGACATTATGCAAATGAATGTCCTAAAAAGAAGAAAGCAAATATAAAAATATTTGAAGATTTCAATGATTTCGAATTAATCACCGATAGCTAAGATATTAGTGAAAACGACAGCATATATTATCTTCTGATGAAACTTTGAGAAGTTCTGATTCAGAATGAGTATAGAAGAATTAGAAAATAAAGATTTATATCAAGATGAAGAGTTCGAAGAACAAGGTTCTTTTAATAAAGAATTAATCTTTGATAAGAAGCAATATCTCAAGATTAATAAAAAATGATTGGAATCATCTATGACTTTGGTTAATAAATTAGCACAAGGCATTGCTAACATGATTAAAAGAAAAAAAATATAATATATTTCAGTGCTACCGTAAGAGAAGAACCTATTGAAATTAGGTATGCTAGAGGAAATACAAATAGACCATTATTATTAAAAACTTATATAGAAGATAAGATAAATAAGATAAAATCTAGTGATAGACTTAAAATTGGAAATGTCTATATTGGAGGAATTCAAGTCATGATAAAAGCTCATTTTTGAGAAGGAATAAATAGTCCAGTAAATTTAGCAATACTAGATAATAGAATCAAAGATCGAAAGCATGCCCTCTTTGGAATAATACAAGGAAACTTAAGTTACAAAAAAATTGATATTTAAAATATTTCCCAAATACTCTATAAGTCTTAAAGACAAAAATATAAATAAGACATTAACCTTATGTCATGATTTTAAATATTTTGATATAATGCATGATGGATCCTATCCATATAGTATAACATATGCCATAAAATATGCATTAACAAATTCAGCAAATAGTGAAATGTTTGCTGATAAAGATTTTATTGAAATTAATAAATTATTCAATAAAGTTGGAAAAATACAACCTCCTGAAATCTTGAGAGAAATAGATTTACCAGAAGAATGGGAAATCGATCTAAGTAGTCAACCTACCCTAATTGAAGGAAATACCACTAAAGCTATAGAATATACGCCAGAAGGAAGAATCTTCATAGGAAATAGAAGATCGTTCTCTATACCCAAAAGAGAACCAGAATTAAGTAGAACCCACTGTTTTACTAGATGTAGTCATCTTGTGATACCACCATCACATGAAATATTAGCTGCAATCAGAAAAAAAATAATCAAAATCTAAAAATTAAGATTAAATATAATAATGGAAAATCATGGCATGGGACTTTTGCTATCCTTGATATAAGAGCTGCAAAATCTTATGTAGATTCTAAAATGATTAAATATTTAGAATGAAAAATTTAATTGAGCCTCATACTTATGTAGGATTTAATGGAGCAAAAAAGACATTAAATCAATATAGTGAAATACTATTAAGAATAAAAGGGATATAATTCATCTTTCCTTTTTTCATAGAACCAGATTATGAAACATAAATAAGTCCTTTATTATTATAGATGAACTTTCTTGAGAATTTCACTCCTTATTCTATAGGAGATAGAGAAATAAGCTTAACAGTTGAATGAATGAACCAAATCATATCAAGATATGTCTAATCCTTTTATAGTTTATATAAAAGTGATTATACCATATTATAAACATAAACCATAATGGTTTCATGCTTTAATAGATACTAGTTCAGGAGTTAGTTTAGCTAATTCAAAGATTTATCCAAAATCATATTGGAAAGATTATAAACCCTTAACACGACAAGGAATAAATGGCGAACAAATCATCCTAGGAACATGTGGGATAAAAACTTTAATCCAAATTGAAGATTACATCTTAAGTATCCCTATATTATGGTCTTATGATCATATGGGAGCAGATATACTTTTAGGAGTCAATTTCCTTCGTCAGTTCATTTATATAATGACTAACAAAAGAATTACTCTTAAAATACCATGTAATCATTCCATCACTACACCAAGAATTTATAACCATGTTAGGCGAACAACTCAAAAGTTACATTTTCAAAGCAGCCAGCGTGATGAATACAATATAAAAATCAATCAAATCATATCAGATTATGAAAAAAAAATTTAGAAAAACTTGATAAAAATTTTGGCAAAAAGCCCAATTCAATTATGGGAAATTGATAAAACATATGAAAAAATTGAAATAAAAGATCCAAATGTTATCATAAGAGTCAAGCCTATGAGGTATGGACAAGAAGATAGACAAGAAATTGATAAACAAATTAAAGAGTTACTAGAACTCAAGATTATTCGAGAATTTAAAAGTCCTCATAGTAGGCCAGCCGTTATAGTTAGAAATCATGCTGAAATTAAAAGAGGAAAAGCTCGTATGGTCATTAACTACAAAGAATTAAATAAATATACCAAATTTGATGGATACTTTTTACCTTATAAAGGTACATTAATTACCACTGTAATTAATAAAAAGATATTTAGCAAATTTGATTGTAAATCTAGATTTTGACAAATTGAACTTGAAGAAGAAAGTATACCACTTACTACCTTCAGTACACCTCAAGGACAATATGAATGGATTGTAATGCATTTTCGATTAAAAAATGCACCACAAATATTTTAAAGAATGATGGATAAAATCTTCAAAAAATTTCATGAATTCTGCATTGTTTATGTAGATGATATTCTTATATTTTCGAACAATACGATAGATCATGTTAATCATCTGATTTCTTTTGAACAAAAATGCAAAAAACATGGAATATTACTTTCTAAAAAGAAAGCCGAAATAATGAAATCCAAGATAGAATGTCTAGGGTTAATAATAGATGAAACATGAATTGAGATGTAACCCCATATTTTTGAAAAAAATATATCTATTTCCAGATAAATTAGAATCTAAATAACAAATTCAAATATTTTTAGGATGTCTTAATTATGCTGAAGGTTTCATAGAAAACTTAGGTAAAGAAAGACAACTTTTACAAGGATTATTAAGAAAGAATTATACAAAATCATGGGAAGATCTGCATACTAAGGTAGTAAAAAGATTGAAAGAAAAATGTAAAAATCTTCCAAGGTTAGGATTCCCTGCCTCTACTGATAATTTAATTTTTGAAACTGATGTTTCAGATAATCACTAGGGAGCAGTCTTAAAAACAGATCAAGAAAAGATTTGTAGATATTCTAGCGGGACCTTCAAACCCGCAGAAAAGAATTATCATATTAATGAAAAGGAATTATTAGCTATTAAAAACAGAATAGCTAAATTTACTTTCTTTTTGTTACCAAAGAAATTTAAGGTAAAATCCGATAACACTCAAGTCAAAGGATTTATATTCAATAAATTGCATAATCTTCCTCAATATAAAAGATTAATTAGATGGCAACAGTTTTTTGCTGAATATGATTTTAGCCAGACATGCCATATTAAAAAAGAAAAAGGGCATATACGAAAATCTCGTAGAATCCAGCTTGTCGACACATCATGAGGTATGTAAGGTGCTAAAACATCAGTCATCATGTGGTTGCTATTACGAAGGATCAAAAGGAGATTCTAGTGGGGAAGACATGTCTCTAGATGAAGATCTGATAATTGGCATGTGACGGGGACCACTGAAAAAGATAAAAGGTGTTATCCAAAAAAGCATCAATAATTCAAAAAGAGAGATTCCAAAAAGAAAAAGCTCACTAGAACCAGATAAAGGTTGTCTGCCAAACATGAAAAGAAGACAACTACTGGCTTCAATTATGAAGAGGAGGTCACCTTATCAAAAGGAAATCGAGATTCCACCACAAGAATCGAACATGTGTTATGAAAAAAAGATAGCCTTATCTTTTAAAGACTATAAAATAAAATCATGTAAAAAGGAGATGACATCATATGTCTAACCTTCAATTACCTTTGTATTCTCTGTAACCTTCCTCTGTAAACAATTTCAATAATAAAATAAATAAAACTCTTTTGAGTGAAATTATCATCTTCCAGATATCTTATACATCTTTTGAAAACTAACCAAGAACTTACATGCCAATATTTGTGCCAAACGAAAAAGATTTTCTATTGCTAAACACTCTTCCTTAGAGAACTACAAGGAAATCACTTAGACATATCATATTAGGCCAGTCTGTTGTGTGTTGCGTTGGGCCGTGTGGAACAGTCATTGAAGTAATCTTGTATGATGTGTGGAGCTATGGCGGTGTTGACCATGGACCTCTCTATGGTTGGAGGCAATTAGTGAATCTATCTCAGAATTCTGAGAGATAGTACACTAGTTAGTGATCTAAACTCTTCTTTTATTTTAGCTACAAACGGAAGCATGTTGGGCCTTATTTGTTTTCTGAGATGTTGAAAGATTGGAAGTGATAAGAGTAACTCAGTTTCTTAAAAATGGAAAGATCTGTTCATAAATTTCTAGATGCAATAGATCATTTAGACTTTTGTCAAGAATATCAAGTTGCTTATACAATTTCCTTGATTAAAACTAGATTAATTGCAGACAAACGCTTGTATGAAGAAATAAAAGAAATTAATGATCCTAAAATATTCGATTCTTTTGAAGAAGAAAACAAGATAGCATTAATAGAATCAATTTTAACAAACCTCGAAATAATCCAAGACAGGTGCAAGACTAATAATAGAACTCAAAATCGAGCGTAAAACAATGGATAATAATAACAATAGAGAGATGTTGATTCAAGATGCAGATCTCAAATTACAATTTATATGCAAAAGCTTTGATAGAATGTATTTGAGCTGGGAAGATAGCTTAGGAGTATACATAGATATGTTAGAAGAAAAAATCTTGTCTATGACTGAAAGAAGACAAATGATTATAAATTCAGGGATTAATTTAAGTATAGATTTTTATGAAAAAGATAATCATTTAGAACTTTATAAAGATATAGTCAAAACTTTAAAGAAATTTAAAAATAGATATAGAAGAAATGGAAGGAGAAATGCTCCAATCAATCAAAATTAATAAAATTCATAAATTCCAAAAATAACACAAAACTTTGAAATAATTTGCAAAGAGGTACCATTGTACTAACATTTGTACCCACTTTTGTGAGAATATCATTGTTGGAAATAAATCGGACCTTTGGTCGTTTTCTAGGGTGAGGGTAAAGCTTGCTGCTGAGAGCCCCGTGTCTCTCGCTCATGCGTTGCACTACTGCAAGGGCCGTTGACTTTGTACCAAATGAAATTTTAGCGTAAAATATTTTATGTTTTTACAAATAACATAAATCATATTTTAAGTTCTTACAAAGATAATTTACCTCATAATTTGTCTAAAAGCTTTTTGAGGGTGTAAAGAATTGTCAGGAGCTCAAATAAAGTGTGATGAAAACAAATCTTCAACATTATTCATAAAGATCCTTCCAGCAAAGAGTATTCAGTTTCCCTCACATTGTATGTAATATGATCATTCTGCTATAAGGGGATTGGTTTTCAGACTCATGTTCACTACTACAATTTTTCCCTTCTCTTTTTGGTTTTTTGGTATTAATACATGGTACTGATTACAACTTCAAATGTGTCTAAAAGAGCTTTTCTACGTGTGCCACTCAATTAATCCTGATTGAAACTAGATGGCTCTAAAACTTTTGAAGCTACTTCACAACCGGGATCTCACTTTTTTCAATTTCCCTTCACGCAGAAGAATTCTGATCCACGAAAGCATTGTTGCCAATGCCAGAATCTGCTCCAGCTGCATTGGCACTGGTAACATAAGCTCCTGTTCACAAATTAACAATTTCGAAGATGATGCTAATTCCACAAAGATGACGTTTCCTCATCCCACTAGAATGTAGAAGTTGTTTCTTAACATAACGCAGTCATAATGATAAATTCGAATGTCTCTTCCTCAATACCAATTAAATCTACGCTCTTTCTAATCGAGGGTAAAAATTTTATCAAAGACTAGGTTATGGTGGATTAAAAAAACGAAAAAAAAGACGTTACTTGTGGAACTTAGCTTGGGAGAGTCACCATACCCTTCACTCACAATAACACAAGCTGGGACTGAGCACAGAAGTTGACGAAGTAAAATTTAACCTCAATCAATAAGGTAATTCCCACATGGACCAGATAGCAATATAGACTGTGATGGAAGCAATTTATTAAGAGAGCTATTCAGAATCTCGAAGCATCTTTGCGCTTGGGGCAATGACGCAGCTAGTGAGGTTCTAACCGAGGCGCGTCTATTGCTGGTTGAAAACTATTTCCAAACCCCCTCCTAGGCCTGGGTTCAGCCCTGGCCTTCGAGAATTTCTGGAAGGGCTCCCTCAGGGGTAAAGCCCTACAAATTCTTTAGTTTTAAAATTTCTTGTCATTGACGTGCCGACTCAATTGCCCAACACGTGAGCCAATTTCCTTAAGTGGCCACATTCGATCATAAGCTTGTTATAAACTATAAAGAGCATAACTTTTCAATACTGGGGATGGTTGGTTTAATCTATAGAAATGCAAGCATCTTGGCATGACTGGGAGAAGGAAGCAATTTTTAGTTGTAAAAGATATTGTATTTGTGTCAAAATTGCTGCGTGGACCGGCATTCTGATGATATATATTATTTTCTTTTTTGAATGGCAATTGACAGTAACTTGTGTGCAATAGAACTCAGGATCCCGACGCTGCTCTGTTATTGACACAATTCTGTTAACAAGTATATTCTCACTGATTTCTAGAACTCGAACAAACCAACTGTTTAATCACCAATACCGTACGTTGCATTTCAATGCAGAAAATTCAAGTGATCTCTTCTCAAATGCTTATGTTCCACATCGATAGAACAACAGAAGCGAGTGCCAAGCAAAGCTATAAAAACAGAGGAGATACATTGAGTAACTCATACCTTTCTCGGCCTTTTGGCTAAGATCAAGTGTAGTATCTGTTCTTATCAGTTTAATATCTGATATGTGGATCATCGGTCCACACGATATTAAATTAATTTTTCCTGGGGAGGGTTCAATGCAGTAGCTTGCTACTGTGAGCCCTGAGCGTCGCCCGTGCGTTGCACTATTGCAAGGGCCTGGCGCACCCTTACCAATTCTATAGCAAAATTTGACCAACTCAAGGATTACTTATTTAGATTATCAAATGGTTCCAATATTTGGTTGTTTGCCGGTGTTCAATGCTTTATTTAGTGCCTTGTGTTCTGTTTTGTACCTTGCACTTTCTTTGAAATTAGAAACTTCAAGACATCTAAATTCTAATGCAAAGTGAAAGATATTGGCTAATTAGTATGAATTAAAGTTTAATCAAATGAAGTGACTGAAAATTAATCATGCTTTGCAACAATCACATATCATATAGTATGGTGTTGAGGAATTGTTAATGATCCTTCCAGCAAGATATGAGAAGTGGAATTCTGATTTCTGATATAGATTTCTTTAGTGGTTTTAATCTGTCAGTGTACCGATATCTTTATTATTATTTTAAATTTAATATGCTCAAAAATATATTACAACTCACTAAAATTTGCCCAAAAAAACAAGAAGGTAATTTAGTATTATAAATACATTTCATAGACTGTAATTTATGAATCCATATAGAACATTGTGCAGTGTCATGTCATCTGCTTAATCGAAGAGCTAACAAGCGAAAAGATATAGTTATGTTTATAGTCCCACATGGCTAAGTTAATATAGATAATTTTCGCAATTGTTGTTATGGAGCCGTGTGGTGAGCACAGAGCGAACTATTCTTTCGCCTTTTACTAAAGAATACCGTCTGCTCGCCACTTTCAGCGGCATACTTCAATTTTTGGAGGTGTTGTACTCTTTTGAGTGCAGCCCCTAGCAAAATTTAGTCCAATATTTTCTTGAATAGTTTATCATGTTGTATGCGAGTTGTACTTTTTCTAATACAAAGTGATTTAGTAAAATAAAAAATATTAAACACACCACAGGTTTGTCACATTTGTCGAGCCTAGCCTCAACCCTGCGGAGAATTCTGTTCTTGGGGTATTTTATATTTATATGACAAAATCATATATACTTTATACAAATATGACAACTGCACAGGATTTAATGCCTATGACATTTTGGTGGGCTTTAGTCTAAAATACCCCTTTCATCTTCATCAAAAGCATGTCCTACAAAATTATCCAATACTTCACCAAAATCACCATATTCTCTCGACAAAATTCAAACAACCCTTAATATTTCTTCAACTAATGCCTTAAAATAATCTTTATAAATCTTGCATGCTCTCTTATGAAGCCGCATTATCTGTAATATTTATCATAAGATTAGTTTTGATGTTTACTAATAATCAAAGGTGTTAAGAGTATTTATGATTTAGTTTTTGTTTCATAAAACATGATCAATTATACTTAAATATAAAGGTCACTTATTCACTTGCCATGTGTGTGGTGAAATTCATTGTGCCTGATCTTGCAGTACTAGAGTTTCTTAGATTGTTCTAGTCGTGTTCTCGATTTCCAAGCGTTTTGGCGACTCTATAAGTCTTCATGTCTGAAACTTTGAGAGAAATTATTTTTGTTAATGTTATTACTCTGCTCTCACATGTTCTTATGGTAAACGAAGTTATCAAGAGCAAAACAACAATCTTTATCATCCTAAAGTAGCATCCTCAACTTTGAATTTTAAAAGTCCTAATTTCTTTTTTTCACGGTAAATTATCAAAACTAATAAGATCAAGTGTAGTATCTGTTCATATGATAGTACAAATGTTTTTCATATGATAATTAACCAATTCTACGTCATAACCTTGAGAGTAAACAAATTGTGATGCGAGTGCTTTGAATGTTTAATCTTGAATTTTTTTGATGCCGACATGTTAGCCAGTGCTTAAGGGTTGTATTAGATTGGTAGAAGTACCTTCCAGATTCCTTTTCGAAGAGTTTACTAATTGATTGATCGTTGCTGCAAGTTTACTGATTATTAATTTAGTTTCCCTCGCATTGTTAGTGCGATCATTCTGTAATTATGGAGTTTGGTTTCGAAGTCAATCAAGATTGTGTTACTTTCAGACTCCAGTTTACTACTACAAGCAGAGGAATATGCAGAACTTCTCTAGATATGCACCTTCCTCAATTTCTCTGATGCAAGAATTCTGATCCACGAAAGTGTATTTGTCAATGCCAGGATTTGCTGCTGCTGCATTGGCACAAGTAACAGGAGCCCCCATTTACAAACTAACAATTATGGAAAATGACGCCATTTAACTACACAAAAGTGACGTTTTCACTAGGACAGACCTTTTCCATATGTAACTTTATTCTTAAAGAACTAATTCGCTTTATAATGATGTCCTTACTTCTGTAGAATCAGAGTTGATTTGTCTAAACAATGTAATGTCTGTATATGTGCTAGTGGGTTGAGACATTAAAACGCAAGGGGAAGAAGAGATAAGACATGCAAACCTTAGCTTGGAAGAAGCATCAATTATTTTCCTCCACTCGCCATAGAGACAAACTTCGATCTTTTACTTCACTTGCAACCTAAAAACTAAGCTTCTATAGTAGCTAAGTCCCACATCGACGAGTTAGCAGTGCAGACCCTAATGGAAGCAAAATATCAAAGAGAGTTGATCAGTATGGCAAAGTATCTTTGCGCTTGGGGCAATGACGCAGCTAGTGAGATTCTAACCGAGGCGCGTCTATTGCTGGTTGAAAACTATCTCCAAACCCCCTCTTAGGCCTAGCGTACTTCTACTGAATCTTTAATTCTTTATCAAAATTTTATATCAGTTAACTTTTACTTTCAAGCCAACATTAATTATTGGTTCTTAAATGTTAAAGTGATTATTGGTTCTTAACAATTACCAGGCAAGACTAGTAGTAATCCCGAGCCTAATGCAACTCACAATTCAAGGTCATGTTTGGAAATTCCAAAAACATTTTCAAATGTGTAAACATTAATTAACTATTCACATTTATTGATTTGATATAATGGAGAGTTGATGCAGGACAAATCATTGTACCTAATAGAATAAGGTGTTTTGAACTACGACTCGGTTGTCTGTAACTGAGAAGCTCAAATGTGGTGAATCAGCACCAGGAATTGGGATAGAAAGTCCATGCTACGGAACATTATCCATATTTTGCTCCATCATAAATCATTTCAGTTTTCTGTTGTCCAAACACTATTTTTTGACCCCCTTGCAAGAGTGTATATGATTAAAGATTATTTCTGCTGCAATTTCTTCATCAGCTTGGGTTTCATTGCTGGTAATGTGTCAAAGCTTGGGTGGAAATTTGAGATCTCTTAAGATATGCTTTTTGTGTTTATCAATAGCTTCCAAATTAGTACTTTTCCAGCTTAACTGGGTGCATCCGCTTGTATGACACCTGTCCGTTGATTTTTCTACAATAAAAACTAGGGTTATTAATCAATTATCAAAGGACTGCTTCACTTATGATGATAATGATGATATTGATGATTCGTCCACAAAAGTTACGCAACAGGATGATGTATGAATAGTGTAATGCATGACCATGTGATTCAGATTTCGGTACAGAATTCTAAGATTTTTCAACCCAATGGACTGAATTAGAGGATGTAATTCAATAGAATTAGTTCACGTTACAAATGGTTTCTGCAATGCCTTGAACATTAATAATCCGAATGTTTTCCTTTTGTTTCGTTTATTCAAATATTAATCGGATGTATTATATTTCTGAACAGGTTCGCATGAAAATGTTAACAAACATGCTGCAGAGTCAACTGAGAGACAAAAGCCGCTGAAGAGATCTTATATGGCGTTGCCAGTGCAAGGCACGTGATTTCTCTAATGATCAAGTAACCAAGTTAGATATAGCAACTGATGGACGGTTTAGATTGAATCCTGCAATCTCATTTGGGTATATCTTACAAATCTCACCCCACGTCACAAACCTTATCTTCTTTTAATCTTCTTTAAAGCTCTCTTCTCAGACCATCCTGAGCTTCAACCCCGTGCTCAAACCCTCTTAATTGGCCCCCGACTTCGCTGGCAGATATCGAAACTTCAAGTTCTCTTTAAGGTATTTTGAACTCTCTTCAACCTATAGCTTTGCTTTAGAAATGTTTTTGTCCATTATTTTCAATTTTATCCCATAATATTATTTTTGTGCCCATTGCAGGCGGGTGAAGTGACACGTTAACACAATGGAAATTCACGTGAAGGAGTCAACAATTATACGGCCTGCTCATGAAACGCCGAAACACTGTCTGAAAAATTCTGAATTGGACCTGTTGGTGCCATCAATTCACGTCCCCGGTGTGTATTTCTATCGGCGGCCAAATAATTCTTCCGATTTTTTTGAAGCTGGATTGTTGAAGGAGGCTCTGAGTAAAGTTCTTGTGACCTATTACCCCATGGCTGGAAGGTTGGGAAGGGCTGAGAAGGGAAAATTTATTGACATAAATTGTAATGGAGAGGGAGTTCTGTTCATGGAGGCCGAAACAACTTGTGTTATTGATGATCTTGGTGACTTTGAATCAAACACGATCCTTCTCAAACTTGTTCCCAATGTTGATTCTACAAAAGATATATCTTCTTGTCCATTGTTGGTGACACAGGTAAAAAGAATCATAATCTATTCATTTTCAGTACATTGAAAACTGCCTTTATTTTCTTGTCCGTTTAATGTGATGGTTTATTTTACCATATGCATGTATTCATTTATCAGGTAACTCATTTTAAATGTGGAGGAGCTAGTCTTGGAATAGGGTTGTATCATACATTGGCAGATGCAACTTCAGTATTCCATTTCATCAATGCTTGGGCTGAAATGACACACGGCATTTCGATTAGCAACTTTCCATTCATTGATCGGACAGTACTAGAAATTGGAGTCCCAACTTGTGCTAAATTCCATCACATAGAACATGACCCACCTCCTTCCATAAATAATGCCCCTATTGATCAAAATCCTAGGCCCATTTCCACTGTTATTCTTAATATGTCAGTTGATCAAATCAACACCCTTAAAACAAAATCAAAAGAAAATTATGGACCCACGAATACTATCAACTTTACCAGATTTGAGATTCTAGCTGCGCATATATGGCGGTGCCTGTGCAAAGCACGTGGATTGTCTAATGATCAGGTCAGTAAGTTATATTTTCCCATAAATGGACGGTCTAGATTGAATCCGCCGCTTCCATCCGGATATTTTGGCAATGTGATTTTTCCTGGTACATCACTCGCTTTATCAGGTGATATCATATCAGAACCATTGAGTTCTACTTGCGAAAGGATTCATAAAGCATCAATGCGAATGGATGACGAGTATTTGAAATCAGCTCTTGCTTACTTGAAACAACTCCCCGATGTAATGGTTCTAAGACGAGGATCACATACTTTTAAGTGTCCTAATCTCAATGTATCCAATTTGTGTCATATGCGTGTTTATGATGCAAATTTTGGGTGGGGGAGGCCAATGTTTTTCAGGCCGATTGCGGTTTCAGATGGGGTTGGATTTATTTTGCCAAGTCCTAACAACGATGGGAGCTTATATTTAGTTATAAATTTGGAAACCCAACGGATCCAGCTCTTCAGGAAATTTTTTTATGAGATTCTTGTATGATAATGATACGGGAACTATACATGTTGAGGACTCTTAAAGATAAGCACTTGTCAACGTGGTCTACAACTCTGTGTATTAATATTTTATATTAGCTAAGCGTTAATATGTACGATGATCAGATGTGGCTAATCTAATTCTTTAGCTTATCACATATATATAGTGTATATATTTATAAACATGCAATACGGATACATACAGTTTTCACGTTAGCTTTCATGGCATCAGAGCTTTCCCTCTATAGAGTATTTATCCAAACCTTGTTCAAGCCAAATTAACCATCATGACACTAGAACATTCGGCGACTTCCAACGCTCCAACCTTAGGCCAACTCTCCAACCTAGCTTCACTTGATCCGAATTAACCCGATTATTTGACCCAATCCGATCCAATCCGAATATGTTCGGATCGGGTTAGAACTTCGGGTTGAGTTCGGATGGATTCTTTTCTAACCCAATCAATCCGAAATCTGATCGGGTTGATCCGAACCCGACCCGAACCCGAAAATACCCACCCTCATGCATCTCCATTAATGCAGCTGTTTAGTTGCCTATACGACTGACTTCAGAAAACTACTTTACCTGAAGAGCACAATTTCTACCTCTAGCCTATTATATGAATTAACAAAATTCATTGATGGAACTCATACTTGCCCAGCTATGACCAGTCCCTCTAGCAATGATTCTTCAAGCATTCAGCAATAAATCTCGATTATCTTATTAGGAAAACACAGAACCAATTCATTTTCCATACCATCTTCGCTTCAACCACCGAAAGAGTAGCCCTACTCATTGCTAGTTCTACGACATCAAAACAAGGTTGGGACAAGTTAGCACGATTGTATTCAAACAAATGCAAAAGTAGGGCTTTTTCATTGAAGAAACGGTTGACGCGAACACGTGGGGAAACAAGGGAGGTGGCTGATTATCACAACACTCTAAAATCTGTAGCAGATGAGCTCTGATTGATGAACCAATCTCAGATGACGACTTGGTTGTTCGCATTGTGAACAGTATGGGAAAGCTTTCAATGAGATAGCTAGCAGCTGGAGTTCGAACAAGAGAACCGTCTATATTCTTTGACGAACTTTATGAGAAACTTAAGAGATTATTAAGTAGTTGTCAAGCGTGATGAAACACAATCACCAGTGTCTTCAATCTCCGTAAATTCAAATGTAAAACAGTTTAACGAAAACACCTCTCATCATCATCAAAACAGTCGGCAATTTCTTGGATCCAATGGACAGTTTGATAACTAATATCGTGGACAGAAGCAGAATCAACAATTCAGAGGCCAAAATTTCAACACTCAATATCGTGATCCCAACAAGTCAACAACAATCAAAATAGCAAAAAAGGTGACGGTTACAGGGGTTTCTTTCATCAATTTATACCCTTCACTCACCATAACACAAGCTTGGACAGAGCACAGAAATTGAAGGAGCAGAATTTAACCTTAAATAATAAGCCAAGTCCCACATCGACGAGGTAGCTATATAGACAATGACGGAATCGATATATTAACAGAGCTAATCATGACTTGAAAGTATCTTTGCGCTTGGGGCAATGACGCAGCTAGTGAGGTTCTAACCGAGGCGCGTCTATTGCTGGTTGAAAACTATTTCCAAACCCCCTCTTAGGCCTGGGTTTGGCCCTGGCCTTCGAGAATTTCTGGAAGGGCTCCCTCAGGGGTAAAGCCCTACAATTCCTAGTTTCAAAATTTCTTTGTTACTGTAGTATTGCTAGAACTCTCTCGTACGGTACCTGCAAATTTAGCAAGACAATTTCCTTAATATGCGGACTCAATCTTCATGTGAGACAATCCTACATGTACATAACTTTTCAATACTTGGGTAGTTGATCAAATCTATATAATATACAGAACAAAAATTCTCCCCGTCATTTCAATCTTAAGTTTTACATCATGTTGTCAGTAATTCTACTTTCCCTGTGCTCTGCCTTCCTCGTTCTCTAAATCGATTTCTTGGTCACGTTCAGTAACACCACCATCACAGTCGTCATTTAGGATTATAATCATTATCAAAATGAAACTAGTAAATAAACTCCTCAACACGGTTAAAACGAAGGACCAATTAACTTACATTTTAGCCTAAAATCAAAGGGAAACTTGAAGACTGAAACTGAGACTAAAAAAACCTAAGTGAAATTCAAGACTCGAGTGCTAAGTAATGTTCTCACTTATAAATGCTAGTAAATTATAGAGAATAAATGTATAACATGACATGACTATTTTCATAAAATAAATTATAAAAAAATGATATAAAACAGGTGAGGAAAAAAAAGGAACGATATTTCGTAAGTGTCCTGGTATGAGTTTGACCATAATGGATGGTCGGGAGGAGGCTTCACTTGTTGGCAAAAAGCAATCATTGTTTATTGAAGATATTGTGTTTGTGTCAATCCATGAAAATTGCTGTGTAGACATACACATCGATGATATGTTTTATCTTTTTGAATGGCGTTGACAGTAAGTTATGAACAATAGAACTCAGGATCCCAACACTACTCTGTTTCTTGTTGAAACTTTCATTTTTGAAATTAGTACTCAGTCCTGTTAACAAGTACGCCACTAATGATTTCTAGAACGCGAACTAACAAAACTGTTTAATTTCCATTCTTGTGCATTTCAATGCAGAAAATTCAAATAATCTCCTCTCAATTGGATACGCGTAGCCCAATTGCATCCCACATCGATAGATCAACAGAAGCGAGATACCAGGCAGAGCTATAAAAACAGAGACGATACTCGAAACAAAGTATACCTTTCTCGGCCTTTTGGCTAAGATCAAGTGTAGTATCTGTTCTTATCAGTTTAATATCTGATATGTGGATCATCGATCCACACGATATTAAATTAATTTTTTTAGGGGAGGGTTCAGTGCAGTAGCTTGCTACTGTGAACCCCGAGCGTCGCCCGCGCGTTGCACTACTGCACGGGCCTGGCGCACCCCAACCAATTCTACGTCGAAACTTTAGAGTAAACAAATTATGATGCAAGAGTTTTCGAATAATCTAATCTTACTTGAATCTGAAGTATGGTGAAATCTTCTAGATCCCCTTCTGCAAGAGTTTACTAATTGATTGATCGATGCCGCAAGTTTTACTGATTTATTTAGTAAATGAATATTGTCACTTTCTCAAGATTATTTTTCATTCTTGCGATTCAGCCATTGAAACGAGATTGGAAGTTTGATATAGGTGTCAAAGAGTCACAGGGAAAGTTTTGTTTTGTAGCTAAGTACCTGTTTGGGTTATTATGATCAGCAGAAGCAGAAAAAGAAAAATGAGAAAAAGGAAGTACAGATAAACTTCTGATTTATCGGTCACTTTGAAGGCAAAAAAAAGCGAAGACACACTGGCCCACGTCGCCGTGAAAATAAAAATGTTTATGGCATCTATAATACGCTGCAACACTTTATATGTACGGAGCAAACTATTCTTCTGCCTTTGACTAGCTCCCAACAATATCTAATTGAACAATCTTTTTTTTATTCTTATTCATTCCCATGCTTTCTAATTAATTGATAATGTTTCAAATTTCAGTCAAGTTATCCCCCCCCCCCCCCCCACCCCCCCCCAAAAAAACCCCATACCAAAAAATAAAAATAAAAATAAAAATCAGTCAAATTAGTTTTTGTTATGATTTGAGTTAATTCTATAATTTTCTCAAGGCAAGAGTGCCGAATCCCAGCTTTCGATATCATGGTTGGAAATCTAATTAGAATTCTATAGTAGTCCCGTCATGCACTCATGCTAAATCCTGCATGTAGATCAAATTGCAATATTAGAAGCTTTATTTCTGGTGATGATGTATGGACCAAACTTTCAGAAACCAAAAAGAATAACCTTGAAGGCCCAACAGAAAGTCTTACAATTAATAAAGGCCTAACTCAAGACCCAAACAAGAAAAGTCCATTTGCTCTTTAACCAAAATGAAAAGCTCAGAGTTTCCCAAAATGGAGTAACTGAGTAAGGGCTCTCATTTGAGCATTTCCATAAAACGAATGAACTTTAACCTAAACGTAAGTATATATCTTGATTCATTTGTATACTTTGTTTTGGTTCATGCTATGCGACGAAAATGGTGGGAGTTAGTAGGCAATTTCACTGTAACTTGGTTGTACATGCATGTCTAGTTCGAAGAACAAAAAGAAAAAGAGAGGAGTTCCTTATTGGGGTTGTCTCAACTAAACATGTATTAAAAGAAAATGATTATATTAAATTAATCATAATCAAAGACAAAAATCATGATTCCTGACAAAAGTGTTTGGTTAGAGGAATCGAGATTTCAATAGAATATTCCTACCTAATCTGTCAACAAAATATCAGCACTACAATTTATAACACTTCCCATCGAAAATTATCCTACCAAACATGTCATAAAAGAAAACGGTTATAGTAATTTAACTATCAATGAAGGCAAGATTCGTGATTCCTGACAAGGTTTAGGAATCAAGATTGCAGTTTAAACCCTTGCTGCTTCCTAAGTGTGCTAACAAAACGCCACATCCCCCATTCCTTTCCGGTAGGAATAACCCCCAATCAAACATTCCATAATATAAAAATGAGGGTACTACATACCATTCTCACATCAAATTAGGCCCCAAAAAAAAAAAAATTGATTGTTTTTGTGTTTTGTGCAATTTATCACCTAGTGAAGCATAATTAAATAACAGAAGACCCTTTTATTATGGGCTAAATGTGATTTCTTATAGACTAATTTTTCAACAGTTCTGAATGGTAGGTACCTATGTGTATTTATTTATTTTATTATTAAAACAAAAAAATCTGTTGGCCCTATGCATGCCAAATTGAAGGGGTTGAAGTGAATAAAATTAATACTTGGTTGAAACATGCAATTCAAAAATTAGTTTAAAGTATACGCGTTGTAGTCCATGCCTTTGCTTTTCAACTATTCTTGAATTGCATGCCTAAGCCCTAATATTTCTGAATTGACCAACTTTTTTCAACTATTTTTTGAAATATTTTGTTTGCTCACTTTAAACCGAAACAAAATTATTAAGTTGCCTAATTACACTCTAAAAAAGTTTAATTTTTAAAACATGCTATGGTGAACTGCATTGTTGTTATTTTATTTTATTTTATTTATTTTTGAAAGAGAATTGCATTGTAATTTACTGCTATTTTACAAATTTGGACAAAAATTGAACCAATATTTAGTTTTAGATTCTCAAGGGATTTTGTGAGATAATTAAGGACTGGAAAGTTGCCCTATATTTTACACAAAAGGGAAAAGAAAATGTAAAACCATAAAAAATAAATTCTGATTTTAATTCTATCTTTAGGTTCCCCTCTTAATGTAATGCAAATTAATTTCTATGCTTCAGCTCCCATTTGTGGCTTGAAAACTTCCACAAAAGCTACCTTCCATTTAATTCCATTGTTTATGATTTGATTTACAAATAACATAAAAAAAATCTTCCACCAACTTAATTCATGCCAACAAAACGTTTGCAGACATTTATTTATTTTGTATGTTACTTTCCTTTGCTTGTTTATTTTATAAACCCACTTCACATCTTCTAAAGTTCAAACTCAAAACACATCTTAAGTGAACCAAAATAAAATGCCCAAGCACCTTCAAAAATCTCTCCAAGATTACCTTTCCAAGATCAGAAAACACACCCAACATAATATTCAACATTCCTCTTCATTTCCTCCTTCTAAAGAATGGATTCTTTCAGGTTGCAAGCACCCGAAAACCCTATCGTTCGCGATTGCTCGTGGCCAAAACAACAACATCGACAACAACAACAACAACAACAATGATGCTGCAGCTACGCTTTCAGATATTGACCGTTTCTTGTTTGAGAATTTTAGGTCTCTTTATCTGAAGGATGATAATGAAGATAATAATAACAACAACAGCAAAAAGACAGGATTCGAAGACCAAGACGACCATCAAGCAAGCCTCAGTCCAAGTCCAAGGGGAGTATTATTTGGATCACCTAGGTTTGTTGAACCCCCACCGGACCTTTGTGGGTCCCACAGGTTCTTCGTGTCACCGGGGTCATCCGGCTCGCTCATCGAGGAAGCCCGGAACAGTCTGACGGCCACATCCGAGGACGTCGGCTCGACGTCGACCTCAACAACCACCCTAAATGATCACTCCTCCACAATTTCCAATGATTCAAATGATGTCAAGCTTCCCGAAGAATGCATTGCCGTGTTGAAGTATTCTCCGAGCCCTTACGACGATTTTCGACGTTCCATGCAAGAAATGGTGGAGGCGAGAGTGCAGCATAATGCAAAAGTTGATTGGGATTTCATGGAGGAGCTTTTGTTTTGCTACTTGAACTTGAATGAGAAAAAATCATACAAGTTCATACTAAGTGCTTTTGTTGATTTGATCGTCGTTTTGCGGGAAAATTCAAATAAGGTTCCGGCAAGATCGCGGAATTTTCGAGTCGCTAGAGAAAGAAGGAGGAGGAGAGTGAGAAACGTAACGTAAGATTATGGCAATAATAGGTTTTTGCATTAAAGAAATATGTATGAAGGGTGGTACCAAGAAAACGTAGGGCTTCAAATTAATTAATTACTGGTTTTGGCCTTATTCATCTTAGTCCTCACATGCAAGATGAATATTAATATGTTTGTCAAGAAGAATGGCACTTTGATTATGATTTAAGTTTTTGTATTCTTGTGGTTTTTGGTGAGATTCGGCACGTATGCATTGGCCTTGTCTGTTGCATGTTCCCCGGTGTTTTAGTTGAATTTGCAATTTGCATATTCCGCTAATTCTAAGAACAGCTTGATTCGGTTCAGGGAAAAGGGGATCGTGAATTTCATTCACGCCAATGGGATTTACTTGTATTGCACAGTACCAAATGCCCCAATTGTGTTGATTTATTTAACTGAAATATATAAGTATTGAACTCCTGAATAGGATCTTACAACAGTAATAATGTGATTGTCATCGCTTACTTAGGAAGCATTAATGTTCTGAAGTGTTTCTCTCAAAAATATTTGGGAAATTTACACCAATAGCCATAAAAATTTTGGCTTTTTTCATCTTAACCCTCCAAATAAATTTCTATCAACATTAGCCATAAAAGAACCTTTGAGACTAAAATACCCCTCTCTCTCTCATCTCTCCCCCAACACTCTCTTTCACGCATCTCTCCCAAACCGAACAAACTCCCATCATCGGCGGTAACATCAGCCCTCGTCGGCGGCGGCTTCATCCCTCATCGGCGTCCGATCTACCATCTATAGTCTTCAACAAAACCTAAGTTAGCTATTTTATTTATTTTCATTAATACATAGTGGTATAAGTTATTTTCTGAACTTGCTCGAGAGTTTCAGTGAACTGCAAGTCGTAGATGAATCTGGTGCGACAGGCTGCCTGTCGCACGCACCAAGCCTTGGGCGATAGGTGCCTGTCGCACCAAGTGTTCTTGGTGCGACAGGTTCCCTGTCGCGTGAAGCTTCATGCGACAGGCAGCCTGTCGCCCAAGACTTGGTGTGTGCGACAGGCACCTGTCGCACCAAGCAAGGTGCGACAGGTGCCTGTCGCCAGATTCACCCACGACTCAGTTCAGCAAGTTCAGAAGGGTAATTTGGGGAGAAAGGCTTGTGTGTTGGCTAATGTTGATAGAAAAAAATTGAGAGGGTTAGTTGTGAAAATAACAAAATATTTATGATTATTTTCATAAATTTCCCAAAATATTTGGCACTGCTTTCTCGGGTACATGTCTACAAACTGGAGCGTTAAGTGTGTGGATTTACTTATTTGTTACAGTACATTGGCCGTAAATAATCCCTTTCAGCCCAGGCTTTCGCCAGTATTCGTTTATTTGGGGCATTGAATATAATTTTCTAGTCATGTTTACAGCTTATAAATGAAAAAAATTACCCATATACAAGAGAATCGGCTTACAATTTATGAATTATCGGTTTCCAGCCTCTTTCGCCAGTGACAATAACAATATATTTGCACTGAAAATCATCTGTAACTTCACTACGGTATCCACATAATAATAAATATGGGACAATTATAGTTACAATGGCCAGAAATCATTTCTTTTACAATTGAACCACATAAATCTAACTAACTTTTTCAATCTCTTGCACCATGGAAGCTGCAAAAAGATGGGAGGCTATGATTGAGGGATCTTTACATTTTTGAGTTACCAGATCTGTTGGCAGAAAAATAGTTAACACTCCAGGCAAAAAATCACTGTGCAAGCCGCATATATGCAGTTACATCCATTAAAGTCTACTGGCTAGCTCCACTCATAGCCTCTATAATATACAGGAAGAGAGTCATTAACCTCTGGGGCGTCACAAGAATACTATTATTCCTTCATTCCACGTGTCAAAAAAGTAGCAGCTTACAAATCCCGGTACATGCGAAAAGATCCCTGCAGATCAGAATGTACAAAATTAAACGGAGCAAGGAAAACAGTTATCAAGCCTCTCAATTAATTTAAGGAGCATTGTATACCAGAAATTTGGAAATTTCCAGCCTATATATATATTGTCTTCAGTTTTGTTCAAAAAAAAAAAAATGTTTCATGTAAATTAACAAGTGAAATTTCATCTTGAATCTCATAATGATAATAGTGTAATAAGAAAACAGTTATTCCAAGCATAACTGAAGTAGAATGATTGGTTCCTCAAATGCAAGTTTCTAGAAAAACAAAAGAAAAGTTTGGCATATCTTCAGATCCTGCTTTAAAAACACAGAACATCATTTATTTATTTTGGTTTAGCGCTAATTGTCAGGATATGAAATTTGTGTTTCTAAAAAATAATAGGGAAAGAATTTTTTTCACTTGTCTCGTATTTGGAAAACAAAAAAGTAGGCTTCAAAGTTAATTCTATTAATTCTAAATGCACCTTTCTTTTGGCTGTAATGCCAACTGTTATTTAACCATTATACTTGATATTTTAACAACTCTTTCTATCACAACTTGACTTTCCATATATAATATATCCATCATGCACATTTTTTAAAGGAAAGAATATATTTTGTAGATGTGTTTTTCTTTTCTCAAATTATAGTGGTAGAAACAGTCAAATATATGGCATACTGTCAGCATCTGAGTATTTCTGCTACATGAGTATATTTCCTTACTTTATAGAGCACTCAGCTGTTGTTCATAAGGTACTGCTCATACAAAGGATGGTACTTTGCAGGAACATAATCCTTGAATCTGTAAATGATGACAACAGACAGTGGGTGAGATCCTGGAACAAGGTCACAAGCAAAAAGAGATCACTGCAATGTTATAAATTTTTGTACATAGAAAGGAAAAATAAACGAAGACGAGAAAATTTAAATCTAACAGACAAGGAAAGAAGGCTAAAGACCAACAAGAGGAAGATTAATCTCAGAAGCTTAAAGTTCCAGCCCTAACCCACCAATATTCATTTCTACATGTGATTCAATGGATAGACAAGCAGTTAAGTGAAACCGAAATCTAGTAATTTGGTAGGACATATAAGAGCTCTACCATATAATGGAAAGAAAAAAAAAAGGCAATGCCACATTGGCAGTATCAAGTGTAGCATAGTCATTTTGAGATATGCATGACAGAAGTAAACAATCGAATTGACCTCACAGGTCATTATTGAGACAAAATTAATCTATATAACTGGAAATTTAAGTTTGAGAGAATAATACGTGCCAGAAACTTAATAGTATCAATTCCGAAGAGACATAATCCAAGCTTTAAAACATACTCCTGATAATTGAAAGGCTATCATCCTATGTAAATAAATTGAAAAACAGAAACTGAATTTAAAGACATCCAGCCTAGGTCAAAATTTTAAAGCTAGAGGCAAACACAGTAACACCTATAGTATGGAACTTAATACCTTCTAAGAAGAGGAAGCCGCTCAGGTCCAGTGAACAATTTTGCAATTGATTGTAGAACATGACTAATTTTCATTGCCTTGGACTTCATTGCTTTCATAAACCCAACAAATTCTTTGTATTCAGTGGCACTAAGTTTTTCTTGAACCTGTAACACATCAAGTTTCGAAATCAGAACTCGTACTTGGGAGACAATGGTATCAGCTTTCATATACATAGCTCACATATAAAACCATAGCAAATGTTGATGGAACTGAATTATTAGTAACGCAACAGATATGTTTCTCATATTGAAATGAATAAATTACCTGAATCAGAAAAGCAGATCCTTTTGTTTCCTCACCACCACAAGGTGGAGCGTTAGAATGAGATCCTTTGCTTTTCTCACTCTGAATTTCAGCTTCTATCCTGTAAGTTGTCCCATCAACTTTACTGGGTGCTGAACCTTGAGCAATTATCCTGCTTCCACTATCAGAAATCTGAGGCTTTTCGTGCTTCACTTTATTAGTAATGGGAATGAAGCTGCTTGGTTGTGAACTTTCAGCATCTGATGCAATCTCAGAAATTTTTTTAACACATTGCATTTGATCGGACTCACTAATTAATACTTTACGCTTCTTAGTAGAACAAGGTGCTATCAGCTCCTCTTTCCTTGGTTTTGCATGCAATGAAGAATTACTAGTTAAATCTATGAATTCATGATCTCGATATTGTATACTTTTCCTGCCAGACAGTAGTAATTTTTTCTCAAACTGGATAAGGTCACTTGAATTCTTCAATTCAGAAGCCCAAATTCCCTTGTAAGGACTGAGAGATGATCGGTTAGCAGGAACTATTTCTCCTGAGTGGCTTGAGGTGTTTCTGTTTTTCACTTCATGTAGAGCATAGCAAGCTTGATCCACTGCCGGAGTCTATTATTTCATATCACAGAGGAAAAAAATTCACACACAAGAAGAAAGAGGGGGGGAGGGGTGAAGAAATCAGACAGATCAAAAAGATGAGCTCATAGAGGAAACAGTAAAAAATTACTGAAGAAGGAACCTCTTCCAGAGAAATTTTATCCAAAAGATCCACAGGTTTCAATTCTCTTACATCTCCTATACAATTGAATTTACCATAAGCTGCTGAATGATTGAAAGATATTGTAAAGTACAAATTAGGATTAAAAAAACCACGAAACAGACAAGATTATTGCTCCAAAATATACTTTACCAGAGACTTCAGTTTTTATTAACTTGAGGTTTGTAGACCCACAAATTCTCGATTCTCGGAAAAAACGGGTCAATGTGTAAACCACGTCTCCAAATTTTGAGTAACACTGCAAGCGAAAATGAGTAAGTATGAAACATGCAAAAGGAGTAGATTATTCTCTTACCCACATAACATACCTGTATATGAGGTTGTATCCAAAGTGATATTTGGGACTTGCGACTTGGATGTCCAAACCTATTAGCCCGGAAGATAAAAGAAGAGCTATACAAGTTAAATGCATGACAAGGTTCTAAAATGTGGATTTTATGAAGAATGATAGCTGGATCAAAACAAGAAAACTATAAAAATAATATTTATCCATGGAAAAACTCTTGAGTAGTGAAGTTCCACATTCTTTAATTGAACAACAATAATGATAATGATTCAGTTCAGCAGGCAGAAATGGTAATAAAATAGAAAGCAGATAATCTAATGTTAAGAATCTCCTATACACTTATATATCTTCCATAGCTTTCTACTAAAAATCAAATTGCAGAATTTATTTTATATCTGGCGCTTTTGGTTCAGAACTAAATTGACGCAGTCAAAATGGCAAATTAAGAATCAACACTTAGAGGCTTTATATTTAAAAAAAGAATGGTAGAGGGAATGAAAAAACCTAAACAATACCAAAAATAAACTATATACTAGATAATCTGTTTAATATTGCATCAAAATATAAAAAGCAATTTGGTAAAACTTCAGATAGAGCTAATTGTAAACAAAACCTTTCATCACAAAAGATAATTGCCCCATAATCATGGCGATGACGAATAACACGGCCAACAGCCTGATTTACAGCCCGGGATGCTTGTTGATTGTACCAGTCTTCGCCAGATAGAAAAGACAATTTTGTCTCCTAATGGAGTAATAAAATATTTTTAAAAACTTAAATGAAAGAGAAGAATTAGAATTTTAGCATGATATCCACCTAGTTGTTATTGATAGTACCTTATATTCTCCCCCTTGAAATTGTGCTTGTAGATCCAAATACTCACGTTTAAGGCGAACCTGTTTTATAGCAAAGGCAAAAAAGATGAAGAGAAGACTGAGACAGAATGCTAAACCATATAGTATATGGGTTCCAACTAATTGATATAGATAACAAAGTAAGTCCGTGTGAGTTTCAGAGAAAAAGAGTTATTCTTATTACTTATTCTTCCAATGAACTACATGAGGATACATATATATATATTAAGGTAGCCTCAGAAGTAAATTCCTTCAAATTAGGAATCCTTCCTAATATTAGTAAACTAATATTAGGAATCCTACTAATATTAGGAGACTAACTAAAATTAGAATTAGTCAACAACTAAATCTCCTTATTAGGTAATAAAATAATAAATAAATAAAATCTATATGCTAATATGTACAGTGATTCTACACTCCCCCTCAAGCTGGGTTGTACAAATTGTACATGCCTAGCTTGCAACTCAATTCTTCAAATCTAGTTCTTGGAAGAGCTTTAGTAAGGATGTCTGCAGTTTGATGTTGAGTAGGAATGTAGACAATATGGACTGTGCTATTTTCGATCTTCTCTAGGATGAAGTGGCGATCAATCTCAACATGTTTCATCCTATCATGGTGCACTGGGTTTTTAGCAATGCTGATTGCTGCCTGGTTATCACATAATAGCCTGATAGGTTGCTTATCTATCATTCCCAGCTCTCTAAGTAATCGATGAATCCAAATACCTTCACAAATACCCATTGCCAATGATCTGAACTCAGATTCTGCACTGCTCCGAGAGACAACCGACTGTTTCTTACTTCTCCATGTAACAAGATTTCCCCAAACATATGAACAATAGCCAGAAGTAGAGCGCCTGTCCATTATGTTCCCTGCATGGTCTGCATCAGTGTATACATCAATCTCCCGTTTGTTGTTTTTCCTGAACATTAATCCCTTCCCAGGTGTCAACTTAAGGTACCTTAGGATCCTATACACGGCCTCCATATGCTCTTCCCTTGGATTGTTCATGAATTGACTCACTAAACTGACAGCAAATCCAATGTCTGGGCGTGTATGAGAGAGATAGATTAGCCGTCCAACAAGTCTCTGGTATCTCCCCCTGTCCACAGGAACACTCT